>OY759258.1:13111205-13711205 GCA_963662185.1 Eilema griseolum
AATCCTCGAAAGTGAAATGGAATTGAATGGGCTATGTCTGCAATGTGGAGCCGCCTGTTACCCTAGCAGGAGACCGAGACGGCGACGGCGGCGCGATATATCCCCCTTTTCTGGGGAAAGATGGGGACGCCGTAATCTCACAATTAGTCGGGGTGCGCGCGGGATATGCCAAATGCTACCTCATCCTGGTAACATGGCCCGAGACGGCGATGCGGTTTTAGTAGGTCCGAGTCCGACATAACCACTCCCTCCGGCTCCGGCGGGGAGGCATCTGAAGGGATCACGCACGAAAAAAAAGGGTGTATAATGCCACCAGATATGTGGGCTCACATAGAAGTCAAAAGATAGAAGGTGGGCAGTGTGCTTGTCTGCCACCTAAGTAGTATAAAAACCTAGTCCTTTTTTTATATACCACATAGATGGCAGACAAGCACACGGCCCACCAGATGGAAAGTGGTTACCGTTGCCTATGGATGTGTGCAACACCAGGGGGTCACACTCGCATCGCCGACCGTGTAAGAGCCCTTCTTGAAGAACCCTATATTATTCGCTTGGGAGAGAGAAAAAAAAGTGCAAAGTAGAGAGAGACAGAAATATAACCTTCAAGCTATAGGTAATGTATTCACAGCAATAAAATAATACGACTCTGCTGTTTGACTATACATGATGCTTTAACGTATTGGCTAGAATAATTTTTATGCTGCACAGGTTTATAAGCATGGTGTCCTACCCTGTTTAATACATACATGTAAACACGCCTTTATCCCCGGAAGGTTAGGCAGAAGTGAACTAACACCCACATTTCACCAATCATTGAATTCGGTCCCACGTTATAGGGGGTAAGCCTATTACCGTCGTCTGGCCACTATTGTTGACTAAAGCCATGCATCTGAGACTGAGTCTGGGTTGTATATATCTGTCTGATGTTAAACAGCCCTATCCCTTAGTTGCCTTGTACGACACCACATGGGAAGAGATGAATTGGTCCAAATTCTACTCTGCCGGGAACATTAATATTTTTTATACCAGTATATATTTTAGTCCAGAAACCTCTATAGACACATAATCTGATGTTTTTCCAACTTTACCACACATCATATTACTATAAAGAACAAACTCCTACACAATTTTGTATTCTACGCCTTTGTAGTTAAGTTAAATATTGAATGTAAGAATGTTTGTTTGTTTTCTATATGTATATTTTGTTGAAACAGATGTCTATGGCTAATAAGTAATACAAAATCCACAATGATTTAGACATGGTTGTATGTGTGGTTTCTTTGCTCCATATTATTGGAAAATAGTACTTCTTAAATTTGAAGTAAGTATGCACAAAGTTATGGGTGGATTTGGAAGGCAAAGGATCAGATAAAATGATGCTCATTAAGAGAGTCCAGTCATGTCCAGCAGTGGACTGCAGTGGGCTAATTGATTAATTGAAGCACAACATTTTAGTTTTTATGCTTCTTAAAGTAATTAGTTTTCCATGAACTCAGTGTGTTGGGTGCTAGGTACTCATAACAAAAATATTCATTACTAACAGATGTGTGACCGAACACCGAGCCTGAGATTCAACAAGCATTCTGAATTTTCAGTACACATATAGATTATAGAGTAACATATAGGCTACTTCATTTTCTTTGAATGAACTGGGAACTGGGTGAAATAGCCCGCACACAAGGGCAGATCATCATTACATATCATTACATGTGATTTTCTGTCCCATGTAATAGGGGGTGAGCCTGTTGCCATCAAGAGGGCACTTAATACTAGGTGGTATGTTTACTGTTGGATAGAAAAGCCCTATTCCTCAACACAGCATACTTATTATTCAACATAAGCTAAGCTTACTATGTGGTCTGGCAGCTATTCTATTCTAAAAAAGTTGAATGAAATGCAGTCAGATCATCTGGTTATCAACATAGCCTTGAGAAAACAATAATAAGGGTAAAACAAATATTATCATGTTTCACACACTTCTTTCAGGTAATTAGAGTTTTATTTTTATAATAATCACAACAATCTTTATAAAATATAGTCTCTGGAATGCCAGAATCATATATGTATTTATTGTTGGAACAATGTATTCTCTTTCAATTCATCTCTGTTTGGAGTCATCTCAACATACACTTCTTGATATTATCATCTTTCATACAGTCCTCCCACATCTTTTCAAGTCTTCCTCTCATCCTGTAAACTGTAAATAATAATATTAATTAATAATAAACATAAAGAGGTTTACAAACCTCCAAACATCTGATAATATAAGAACTGCTTAGACAGTAGATGGCACATGTCACTTGGTCTGTACTGGAAATTGAACTTGTATGAATAAATAAACTCATACAAAATAGTTGTAGAAGCTTTATAGACATGTTATTGTAGAATGCTTATTTTGATTAGAATTGGGTTTTGTTTTTGTTACAAAAATATACTTTAAAATTTTTGTTTGAACTGGAAATCTTATCCAAACACATTGGAATATAGGAAAACAAGACAAAATACATTTAAAAAAATAACTGTAACAGTCAACAACAAAACTTGATAAACACAATTTTTTTTTAACTTTTCTTTTAAATTGGAATACACATCCAGTACCAATAAATTAATGTTTAAGTAGCTTTATAATCCATAGAGGACCAAGTTATTATATTTCATGTTTTGTTATTATATGAGAGGTTTTAAGACCAGTAAATATTCAATTAGAATTTAACAAATTATATTGGAATAGTTTTTGGCCTCAAAACCTCTACCTACTTCTGTCATAGTCTGTGCAATACTATTATAAGAAACAGTTAAATCTTATGTGTATGAAAAAAGGTTTGCATACAATATTAATGAATAAACTATACATTTTAATGAATTGAAGCTTCCTTCTTGAATAGTCATTCAAGGTTACACTGTATCTTTACATATGTTTAATGACTTGTAATGTAAAATTATACAAGTCAGTAAAATAAAGATTATGTCTGCAATGTTATTACAGATGAATAGTTTTTATATACTCATGCAAATTGTATGTGTAATCTGCATTTCTGTCAATTACCCAAAAGGAATAAAATTCTTTGTAAAGTATAAATATTATTCATTGAAAATGAATCACATCCAAAATTCTCATTCAACATGCTTACAAAGTGACCAAGTTTTTTTTTCAAAATAGAGCATGCCTACAAATACATAGTCGATTCCATAGACGCTCGAAGTCCGCGCCTAACGTGTGTAAATAAACAAAAAAATTACGCTGTAAACATTGGCACAAAGAGAACATAAAATCAAGCGATTCGCGAACTGAATTCTCGTGTACACTTCTACACAACAGGCTGACAACGTTGTATCCATTGATACTTACGAACGTGAAAAAAAATGCATCAAGAATCGCATTCGCTAAGACACCTCTTTCTTGAGATAAATCATCAGAAATAATGATTTTTTCTTATGGTAATCAATAGGTTTACCTTATTCAACCATGAGCGTAGATGCCAACTCAAATAAATCCCGTGAAACAATTCAGATTCGCACTGAAATCGCTGTAGCACAATGGTACAGGCACACTGATGTCGTAGCAAACCATCAAAACATAGCCTTTGTACACTCAAAACGCGATATTATAGTATCCCACGTAATGGAATTACATATATTAATGAGTGGAGAAGGTCGACAACGGTGTTTGATATGCGTAGGTTGGATTATTTGGACGTATTTTGAAAAATGCTGTTGCTTTTCAACACTAGTAATGGCATAACACGCAAACACTATGACTGATATTCACAATGAAACACTTCACTCTACCGTGATAGTTCGTTCGAGGAACGCGAGACGAGCCACGGTATGCGATTTTAAACTAACCTTGTTGTTTATTTGCTATTTTATTGAAACAGTTTTGAAAAACTTCATATAAATGCATAGGCTCGTCATCGCTCGTCGCCATTTTGGATTATACTGTCCAAATAAAACATAGACAATATAGAGAAGAAATAAAATGACTTACTGTTCGAAAACTAGCAAGAACATGATATATCTATATAAATAGAAAATGCATGACATACTGCAATAGTATAACAAATTAATGCAATATTAAATTACTGCAAAGTTAGAAAGACCATTGTAGTTACAGATTAATATTTTTCATACTATATTAAAAAAACATACAGTGTTGAACTTCGAACACTTACTAAAGCAGAAATCTATACTTTTTGGTTTGATGCTTTTCGACTATCTACTTTTTATTAGTTAGTATTTTTTAGGGAGAAAAAAATGTTGTGTTCACAGTATTCTGTGAACAACAATCTGTCGTATCACACTTCTACTATATTTTTCTATTGAAAAATATAGTAGAAGTGTGATACGACAGATTCTGAATTATACCACTTAGTTGGCAGACAAGCACACGGCTCACCTGATGGGAAGTGGTTACCGTGGGCTATGGATGTATGCAACACCAGGGGTGTTACACTCGCGCTGCCGAACATGAAGAAACCTTCTGATGCCCCTCTTGAAGAACCCCATACTGTAGGTGTTTGGGAAAGCCGCAGCAGGCAGGTCATTCCACAGCTTAAGCGAACTTCTTCTTTCATACCGCACAGTGCGCACTGTCTCAGTTCGCAATGTGTGAGGATGAATTATTGCCCGCCTATGGCGAGAGGTGCGACAATAGAATAGTCTAAGCGGTAGAACACACTCAGCAAGGCAAAGTCCCTCCTAAGGCTAAGAGGTTCCACTCTTCCTGCGTATAAAGAATTGTCAACCACCCTCAACGCCCCTCTTTGCACCGAGTCGAAGGGGTCAAGCTGGTATGCAGGCGCTCCAGCAAAAAGGTGACAGCAGTACTCCAAGTGGGGACGGAACTGTGCCTTATAAAGAATGAGTTGCTACCCCGCACTGAAGTACTGCTTCGACCTGTTTAGTACTCCAAGTTTCCTTGATACCAACTTAACCTTGTTCTCCAAATGACTCCAGTACTGGACGTCGTTGGAAGTATCGACACCAAGGATCCCGATATTCGAGGAGATGGTAAGCGGTATGCCCAGGAATTGCGGCACTACAATAAATGAGGTTTTCTTAGCGGTGAAAATACATACTTGTGTCTTAGTGGGGTTGAAGAAGTTGAGTATAGCCAATTGTAACTTACTTGCGAATCAATTAATTAATTTGAACATCTGTAGAAACATCACTATGCTACGCACAAGCGATTCGATCCAAGTCGCAAAGTTGATACAATAAAAGGATACGTGTATCATGTGAATGGAATTCAAAAACATAGCGAAATGTGCGTGTGCAGCATGCAGCGTGTGTTAATACGGCAGGAATGCCAGAAAAGCTCCTCGTGTTGCATTGCACCCTGAGCAACCAACGTAGCAACAACTACATCTCTGCCTTCTTTTGGGACAGATGTTGTGGTCCCGATTAATTCTCTGCTGAAACGGAAGGGCCAGATTTTAGATTACCTACTTTGATCAACAACAGAGTGATGAGGCGAGGTGAAATCAATTGTCTCCTATGTTAGTTATCCCTGTGTTTTTATGGGACGATGGATATGGTTTAAAATATACCTTCTACCCTACTGAATACCTAGAAGATGTCCTCAGAGTCGGTATAGTGTAACGCGCCTGGTGTTGCATAAGTTCATAGGCGACGGTAACCACTTTCTATCCACACTTATAAACCTGCGATAAATACGCACATAACTTCGAAAAGCATCGAAAAGTCATTGGTGTGTGCCATGGTATAACCTGGGATCGAACCCGAGACCTCGTCTCAGCAGTCCATTACCCATACCACTAGGTTACCGCGGTGTTCTGGGTCTCTGATGGACACATAACAACAGCCATGTAAAAAAATATCACATCACATCACATATGATATTAATTAAAAAATTTAATCAATGAATTAATTTAGTCGACTAAATATAATTAGTATAGTTTTAATAAAAATCTTCTTTATAAATTGCACCACTATGGCCATTTTTTTTAGTTGAAAATTAAGTTTGACGTGAGCGCAGCCTACAAAATTTTCGAGTGTACACTTCAAAGAAAAAACACATATTACCATCTACATGTAACATGTTCTCATTGAATTCTTTAAACACCCAAAACCAGGTACATTTACATTTTATTACTGTGAAACCGTACAATATTCTTGTATAACATCAAAAATGTTTTGTCATTAAATATAACCTTTTGTCATTGCAGGTTTTAGTTAGTTTTAGCCAATTATCCTCAAGATATTCAAATTTTTTTAGACAGAGCAAGCATAAGAGTGTGAGAAACAAAAATGTGAGAGCTAAAGAGGGATCATGCACAGTTTATGACGCAACAATTTGCCCAGAGAGTCTCCAGCAGACACTAAAATATTTCGATAAGAATGTCCTAAGGTATGTACATCTTCTGCCAATTGCACCGGCTGTACGCCGAAAGCCTATATTAATTGCGAATCTTATTATTTGACACAGTTTTTTTAACCCAAGTTGGTTAATTAGAACATGTTTTGATGGCTAGTATCATTGATTGTTATTCATGATAAACACTCTTGTTATGCAAGTTTTTTTTTTAATTTAGTAGGCCTCAACCAGTAAGCACTGCTGCTTGTACTATATTTAAAACTTATAAGTTCATACTATAGTCCAAGATCTGATTCTTATTAGAATTGTATGTTCATTTGTATTTCATTTTCTATTTTATAGACAATTATGAACAGAAATATATATCTGTCAGGCTGCCTAACAAAATAAGACAATAGGACTTAGAACTCTTACTAGCTCTTGTCTATTTTTCAAATTTTTTTTTTGACCCTACCATTGGTCCTTGACCTCCTAAATTTTGACCATATTATCTCCTCAACCACTTTTGCACAAATAAGTAACTACTTAACAAAAAAAATTGTAAACGCATTTTGTGACATTGGTAAGATTATAAACTGTTATATAGATAATAATTTAATACCTCACAGGTCTTAAAATATTATATTGGCTTGTTTTTGGAAGAATAGGTTAATTTAAAATCTTGAAAAATTCTTATCAGACAGAAATAATATAAATTTTTCTGGTGAGGAATCATAATTTTTTTACATTTCATTGAAGTGTAAACGCCTACAGGTGCGTTGGGTATTTATTAGTAGATTTTTTGAGACAGAAAAAAATCATTAAACTCGCAACACCATTACCAACAATGACATTTTATAAACTATAGATATGTCATGCCGGAACATAGCACAGTTCAAATATAGTGCGAACATATATTAGGAGGAGGAGGAAACACATATTATATTATATTAGGTGGTAGGACACTGCGGTATTTCCGCCCAATTGAGCAGTCCGACTGGGGAAGTACCTCCACTCTACAGAATACCGCGGCTATAATAACTTCATGTTGTGTTCCCAGCGGTGAGTAGGGTAGCCAACACTCACTGGAGAATTTGTACTGTCAGTAGGAAGACTAAAGGCTTATCCTGCTTTGTCTTCTACACTGACGGCACGGAAACTCTGTACTTACAGGGTTGGCAGCGCGACTGAGTCCTCTGGTGTTATAAACTTCCATAGGCCACGGTAACCACTTTCCATCAGGTGGGCCGTGTGCTCGTCTGCCACCTTAGTGGTATAAAAAAACATAACTACTTACTCGCGTGAGGAAGTTATATGTCATTGTCAGTGGACTTCGATAGGCTTTTTGATTGATTGATTATTAATTTATATAGATCATCAATAATGATATTTTTATTTATATGAATTAATTATTATTGACTTTTTTTTAAAAGCGCAGTCACGTCACTGATTAGTGTGTAAAATGATGATATTTGTCATCATTTCTTTGTCAAATTTTGACTATAAAATAAACCAAGTTTTCCCTTCTGAGAATACTCTCGCAGTGGCACTGATTTTATTTATTTACAGTGTTTTAATGCATCAATACATAGATTGATATGTATTTTGTACTTTCTAAAGGGTCTTGCAAACCACCACTCGAAGTAACTTTTGACTGTGGTACCTTCAAATTCTTTTGATTAGGAGGATAATACATAGTTACCACACTGTTTCAACTGAGCTGGTGTGCATAGCATACCATGGCATTCCAGTCAGTTTCATTCATCCATCCAATCAATCATCTGACGAGTGAGTGACGAGGTTGGCCGCATTAGATCTTTCTCTTTCGGCTAACCCAAGACAATGGCAGCTGTAGAGTACCTTACATTATTAGAAGTTAACTGGATATGCTAGCTAGTTACTCCACCTTGTTAATGCAGAGACAGATAAGCTTGCTTCATATGCTCCAGGGCAGATATATTACAATATAAAAATTTAACTAAAAAGTTAATCAACTAACAACAATAACAAGGTGACCTAATAGAGACATTTGAGATCATAACCCATAAGTATAACCTGCCTGATAGGCACACAATTTACATACCAAAAGTTCCCACTAAATCAGCCAGATGACATAGCCTGAGAATAATTCGTGCAACAACAAACACAAACACTGCGCACCATTTTCTTAGTAGCCGGGTAGTCCACAACTGGAATAGACTACCCGAAGATGTTGTGACTGCCACTTCAGTGAACCACTTTAAAAACAGACTGGATCACTGGTTGCTAACAAACAAACTTCACAACTCTGGGCTCAATCAAGTGTAGTGACTAAATTGAACTGTTCTTCAACATGTGTGAACTGTGACATAGACATATCAGCTCAAAGCTGCTTGTCTATAATCAATAATAATAATAATAAAAAAGTTTTTTTATATTTATATTTACAGATTTACTGATCTGTTTGAAATCAATGGATATTATACACTGTTTTTACACATATAGGAACTATAATTCATTAACTAATTCCACACGTTTATCCATCCAGTTTCGAATTCATAATTAATTCCCACCTAACTCACTATGGGAGACAGGAACATGATTTCTTCTAGGAAATTATAAAGTATAAATGACTCTCTCTCTCGCTCTGCCTTAACAAGAATAATACAAGTCAGTCTAGACTGACTTGTATTATTCTTGTTGTTACTGACTCACTGACTGATATACCTAGGATGTCAGCACAAGCACCACTCCTACTCCACAAATAGTGGAAATCCCTAGTACTTTTATAACAATTGTTATTTAAATACATATGCTAAAGCCTTTTTCCCTCCGGGGTAGACAGAGACATTAGCCTGTAGTTTGACTCCATCCTTACATAACAAGCTTATTGGTATTTAGTATGAGGTTTGTAGGAGGTAGGACACGACGGTATTCCCGTCCCAATTGAGCAGTCTGACTGGGAAAGTACCTCCTCCCTACAGAATACTGCAGCCATAATCACCTCTTGTTGTGTTCCCATCGGTGAGTAGGGTAGCTAGAGCTCACTGGAGAGATTTTGTGCTGGCAAGACCAAAGGCTTTCCCTCACTTGTCTTCTGCACTAACGGCACAGAAACTCTCTGTTCTTACAGGGTTGGCAGCACGGGTGTGACTCTCTTGATGTTGTATATGTATATCATAGGCCACGGTAACCACTTTCCAACAGGTGGGCCATCCATCACCTGAGTTGTAGATAAAATGTAGGACATTACTATACTCCCATATTGATGCCTATTGCCGTCTTCCGGGCACTATTGTCGACTCAAGCCATGCATCTTTGGCTATTATGTGGGACCGAATTCAACGATTGGTGAAATGTGGGTGTTAATTCACCTCTGCCTAACCCTCCGGGGATAAAGGCGTGATTGTATGTATGTATGTGTATATAAATATGGTATAACCAGACTGTGGTAGCTCGCTTCACCTCCGGAAGATTGGTTACCCCGACGTGACACAAGTTTTGTTCTAAACAACTTGTCTACTATACATAAGATGGCCTATATCACATTTTTATACAACTTAGGTGGCTGATGGGAAGTGGTTACCATAGCTTATTAACGTGTGCCACACGTAAAATTAAATAATTCCCATCGCTAAGTATGTTTGCAGTATTAACGAGATGTTTTTATGGCCTTATCATATGTACTAGCGGTTTCGGAGAGGAGCGGTTGCGCCAAGATGCGCGCCGACTCAAAACGTCATCTATTTATCAATTAATATAATGTAAGAGAACGATAACTTTGTGTTATTTCTACCCGACTACGGCGAAGTAAAAGGAGGGTTATGATTTTGACAGGCTATGTATGTATGTAGATTTATCTGTTCTTCATAGCTCCTGAACTACTTATTAGAACTGAACAAATGAGGTATCATTAGAAGCGTCTTGGTCGTCCGCTGGTTATAAGCTATATGATGTATCACTGAATCTAATGTAGCGCCCTCTAGCGGTCATAAAGTAAAGTGATAAGTATACTTACCGTGTATGTTATCATATAAAAAGGCTT
Source organism: Eilema griseolum (assembly GCA_963662185.1). NCBI lineage: Eukaryota > Metazoa > Arthropoda > Insecta > Lepidoptera > Erebidae > Eilema > Eilema griseolum. The sequence continues at coordinate 13,121,546 of OY759258.1, forward strand.
AGTTAGGACATTACAAATATAATAATAATAAATTCTACAACATTCTACACAACGCTATCTAGACCCATGGTAAGCATAGTTTAACTAACTTGTGCAATGGAATCTAGAATACGGATAAACATACTTAAATACTTTTTTTTTGTAAATACATACCCACCCAGACTAATGCAAATACCCATATTCATGCAAACAAATATTTGCACTGAGCGGGATCGAACTCGCACCTCCTGGGTAGCAGTCGCGTTCACTACCGCCACGCCACGGAAGCTGTCACACATATAATATGTATAAATTATATGTGTTACATACTTGCCCCAAAATAATATAAATAAAAAAATAAGTTTAAAACTAAAACCCGACTACTGTTAAATCGCGTTTTTAAAAGTATTAAACAAGAAAATATCAAGGATAGCTGTGGTCGTATGCCACTTAGTCTAACAAAACAATACATTCTAGGGAAAAGTGGCATACGATCACGGCTATCCTTGATATTTTCTTGTTTAATATTTTTAAACTTATTTTTACGAATAAACGAATCCATTTTGTTTCTGAGTGTAATGTCGTCACTCACTACAAAACCGCAACGTCCCCGCTGCGCAACCGAAACCGCTAGTATGATAAGGCCCCTATTGCTGTGGATTCTTGGATTGTTTTAAAAAATACCAACGATATTGTCGGAAGTTTACGCAAATGTTGCATGTACATACATACGCTCACGCCTATTTCCCTCCGGGTTGGAGGAGGTAGGACATAGGTCAAGATAACCACTCTCCATCAGGTGGGCCGTGTTCTTGTCTGCCACCTAAGTTGTATAAAGCGCGAGTGTGACACCAGGGATGTCACCAGGCTGCCGACCATGAAGAAACCTTCTGATGCCCCTTTTGAAGAACCCCATATTGTAGGCGCTTGGGAAAACCATGCAACCTCGCCAGTTTCGAGTACTTCTGACCTGGGCCCCGATTCTGCTAATTTTGTCATAATAAAACCATTGTCATACCCACTGATACTACTAATTTTAGACTTTCCTTTTATACTTTTAGAGTCTATAATTACCTATATGGCATCTTGTAGAGCGATTGAAAATGTGTAATGAACTCTTTTTCATTTATTTTTGAACTTTTAGCCTATGTTTATAAAGTCTACAATTTAATGTCATTTCTTGCAGTCCCAATGGTATAACAATGATTTTGCATACATGTATACATATAATCACGCCTTTATCCCCGGAGGGTTAGGCAGAGGTGAATTGACACCCACATTTCACCAATCATTGTATTCGGTCTCACTTAATAGGGGGTGAGCCTATTGCCTGGCACTATTGTTGACTCGAGCCATGCATCTGAGGCTGTGGGCTGTCTGATGTTAAACATCCTTCCCTTAGTCGCCTTGTACGACACCGCATGGGAAAGAGATGGGGTCGTTTTATATGTATTTTTTTATGAGTTTCATCATTTTTTTTAATACAACTTAGGTGGCAGACAAGCACACGGCCCACCTGATGAAAAGTGGTTACCATTACCTATGAACGTGTGTAACACCAGTGTAGTCACATCCGTGCTGCGCACCCTGTAAGAACAAAGATTTTGTGCCGTCAGTGTAGAGGGCAAAGCAGGACAAGCCTTTGGTCGTCCCACTGATAGCACAAAAACTCTCCAGTGAGCTCTGGCTACCCTACTCACCGCCGGGAACACAACACGAAGTTATTATAACCGCGGTATTCTGTAGGGCGGAGGTACTTCCCCAGTAGGACTGCTCAATTGGACGGAAATACCGCCATGTCCTACCTCTTCAGAAAATTTTGCAAGGACATCCTTATTCTGTCCTCAATGCGTCTTTAAACCACTCTTAGCACAAGCAATTTAGCTTAGTCGGAGGGGTTAAAGGCAATATTAGTAAGTTCGGTTGCTAATATTCTTTATAAAAAAAAAACAAAATGTAATTACTAATCGTCTGAAATATAACTGACCTCCCACTACATTAACTATATCGCCTTAACAGTACAGGGAAGTCATTCAACGTATTTCTGATAAACAGAAATATCTGGCCTACGCAGACAGCTACAATGTACAACAAAACTTGGCATTATATTTTTGGCACATGTTACTATTTATGTGGATGATATCTAATGATTATAATTAGATAACACAAAGTGTTTATTTGAGGTTGTAAAACCCATCTTATAATCGGATTTAGTACACTGATTACACGCCATTTTTATTTTTCATATACATAACATATAACATAAACTCACGCCTATATCCCCGAAGGGGTAGGCAGAGGTGCTAACACCCACCTTTCGCCAGTTTATGTTTAGCTCCCAATGTAATAGATGGCGAGTCTATTGCCATTAACCGGGCACTTATTAACCTGCGATAAATACACACATAACTTCTTCAGTCATTGGTGTGTGCCAAGGTAAAACCTGGATCGAACCCGAGACCTCGTCTCAGCAGTCCATTACCCATACCTAGTGGTATGGGTAATGGACTGCTGAGACGAGGCCTAGAGACGAGAGCTAGTGGCTACCGCGGTTTTTACTTTTCATAACATTTAAAAAAGTGTTTACCGTGGCCTATGGACGTGTGTAACACCAGAGGAGCTACATTTGCGCTCCCGAACCTGCTAGCACAGAATTTCTGCGCCGTCAGTGTAGAAGAAAAAGCAGGACAAGACTTTAGTTTTCCCGCTGAGAGCACAAATTCTCCAGTGAGCTCTGGCTACCCTACTCACCGCTGGGAACACAACACGAAGTAATTATAACCGCGGTATTCTGTAGATACTTACTACTTCTACCACTGCCTTAATATTTCTTACTGTCTGCAACTATGAGGGGTACAGAGGAAGCGGGCGGCAGGGTCGGCGAGCGCAAACTCACGTAGTTTGCGCTCTATAATCTGAAGGGGTGTGTTGCCGACAAAAATCATTTTAACCGACTTCGTGAAGGAAGAAGGTTCTCAATTCATCGGAGTACTTTTTTTTACAAGTTTTTTATTAACTTGCAATGTATTTTATGTATGTAACAAATCTGGTTCGCGTCAAATCTTGCAACTCGATTTTTCATCAGATGTTGTTAACCTATTTTGATGAAATTTTGTAAACACTCCATTTGTATGGCACCATGGAGTGGTTCTGATGATAGAGTGGGAAGGTGACCATGGGCACTTCACATTAAAAGTACTTTTTGTTGTGACAACTATGACCCTTCACTAAGTTTCTATGCGTAGTTTTACCTTTATCTTTACGCAGTCTTGCCAGAATAAGATCCTTAATAGCAACACTATCATATGGCGTAATAAAATAGGTGTTGTTTTTTTATTTTCAAAATAAATGGGTTCAGTTCTCAGCTAGGATTATTGGTTTTTAAAAAATCTAATGATGAGGTTTTAAGTTTTTTTTTATATAGGACACCTCAATTGGACTTCGCCTTACCTGATGGTAAGCAGAAGGCAAAGTCCCAGATAAGAGGGTCACCATTACTTACACATACCGTGTGACACTCAGCTTGACGGCCCCATCATATGCTTTTTCACGCCCCGCTTAAAGGACCCGGGACTGTAGGAAGAAGGAAACACGTGAGCTGGTAAGGAATTCCAGGCCTTAATGGTGCGACAGAGGAAAGAGTCTCCGAACCGCTTGGTTCTTGATCGGATGTTTAGCACCGTGTGCGGATGACATCTAAGACCTGCGCGTGTTGTCCTGTGTAGGAAAGGGGAGGGTGGGAGTAATTGGAAGAGCTCATCAGAACACTCCCCATGGTACAGACGGTAAAATACAGCCATGGACGCAACATCTCTACGCATCTGTAAAGGTTTTTTCAAAATCGGGCTCGTGACTTCTATGAGGACTTTTCGCATTTCCTTGTAGTTTCGGATTTGACCGTCCAATCGAAAAATTCATCCTGTATAGATAGTAATACTGTGCTTCTACTATAGACCTCCCATAGTACACATGACATAGCAGGGATGAGGTAAAAAAAAAAAAAAAAAGAACATTGGCTGAGAGCGAGCGAGATACCGCCATGAGCACTAGCCCTGGCGGCAGTATCTCTATCTTGTCCTTCATCAAACCCTTCTATGTGGGCCATTATATCACTGCGAGATAAGGAAAACTCCGAAATAAAACCCTATACTAACCCGTCTGACCAGTGTGGAAAATAGTAGGACAAAGCCTCCCAACATTGGGAAAGGCCTATGTCCAGCAGTGGTCTCCGATGGGCTTATTGATTGATAGATCTGGACCCCAATCAGATCACAAAATGTGCTGTATACCTACGCACAGTACGCGTGTATTGGGCGCCTTTTGCTTTTTCTGCGGGCCGCAATATCGGCGTGCTTTTTAGTCGGTTCTAGTCCGACATAACCTCCCCAACCTGCTCCGATGGTGGGTATCCGTGGGGGTTATGCGCTCAATAAAAAAAAGGACAACGCTACAGAGTGCTACGGCTTGGCGGAGGAGCTTAAATCCATAGATTGTAAACAAACCAATCTGCGCACGCCAGAGCCTTGTTTCTCTCGTGATTTGAAGTCAAAATATACATACATACAATCTCGCCTCTATCCCCGTAGGGTTAGGCAGAAGTGAATTAACACCCACATTTCACCAATCATTGAATTCGGTCCCACTTAATAGGGGGTGAGCCTATTGCCGTCTTCCGAGCACTATTGTTGACTCAAGCCATGCATCTGAGGCTGAGTCTGGGCTGTACATATCTGTCTGATGTTAAACAGCCCTATCCCTTAGTCGCCTTGTACTACACCGCATGGGAAAAGATGGGATGGTCCAAAATCTACTCAGCCAGGAACCACGCGGCAAAACAAAAATATACACATAATATAAATAAATATATATCCACTTCTCAGATGATGTTGACTCGTTGAATGAAATTTTAAAGCAGATATGCTAATTATTCAAACCGTTTCAAAGATTTTCTATCTTAATCGAGGTTGACGCGGTTCGAAAGTCTTGATGGGATGGACACATACATCTCGCTGCAATACAAACAATCTTTGTACTAATTGTGTATGTAAATAAAGTATGATTGTGTGTATGTTTTGTTATGTTACGCAGATCTGTATTGCGTCACATATGTTGTGATTGCTATATTAATAACATATTGTAGTAAATATCCAACTGAGACAGAAATCAATTATTGTCTAGTCTAGATAAAGAAATGCTGCCATTTTGTTTTCGATTAATAATAGATCGTTTTTGAAGAAAGTGGAGGAAACCCAATTTTCAGTTATAACCTTTTTTAATTTTTTTCAGGAATGACAAATCCAAACTTTGTAATTTTTTGTGTATGAATGAGACAACATTAAGCTAAAAAACACTTTTATTACATTTTTGAAAAGTGACAGCTGTAAAAAAGTAATAGATACGAAATTTATCATCAAAATGGATAGCATTTAGGAAGTACTGTTTTAGAAGATCGAATTTAATTTATCAAACGGCCAATAAAAATAAAATTTAACACAGAGTTTTAAAAGCATGAAATCAACTTTTAAACAAAATATAAATAATGGAAATAGCTACTAAATTACAGGAACTCATGAATCTGTAAAATGTTAGAACCTAATATAAATGTATGTAATTCAATTAAAACTGTTAGCACATTTAGTAAATAAAAGAAAAGTAAAATAAATATGACAGTAGAAGCAAAAGACGTATACCAGGAAACATGTTGTCTCTGTCTACTCCAATGGAAAGAAGCATGACTTTATAGTGGCTATAAAGTCGAAGTCGGCTAAGAAATCGCGGGATTATTTCTGCTCAGTGCAATATTTTTTGCATCAATATTCTATTTGTTTTAAACGCTAGGCACTATGTATTGGCTGTTTGTCCGCATTCTAAAACTAATATTACAAACTATGCATAGATGGTTCTAGATAGAACTATGTCATTTACTGAAAGTTTTTTTTTATTTATTTAATCTTCATGCACACATGTACACAGACGGACTTAATGTCACAGGCATTCTCTACCAGTCAACCGGTGGTGCAATAAGATTTTCCAAATTATGAACTGTTATATTCGTAGATGAACTCTGTTCGTTCATGTAGGCACTCTTAATCATAATCGCCTGACCTAAGGGTTATGTGTAATGTACAGAGATAAGAATAAGAGCTTTTCTAATGGCCGCCCCTAAACAAACTACTTTATTCTTTTACCAGCTAACAAGAAATCATAACTTGCCTAAATGCCTCTTAACACCAAATATCTTCAGTAAAATCCTGTCAATATAAGTCCAGCAGTTCAGGGTCTAGCCAAGGAAATAAGGCAGACAAAAGTACACGTTCCAGTTTTATTGTCAAAATGCTTCAATAACTCGCATGATTTTTGACTCATTGTATAGGCGGTAAAACATACAGCGAAAGAATCAAAGGAATTATTCGACACGAACCCACCCTGTGGCAAGTGGAAAACCTTAGTCTCTGCCTACCCCACTGGGAAAAAGGCGTGACTGTATGTATGTATGAGTCCACCCCTACACATGAACCACACTCACACGGAAACGATGCGCACAATGAGACGTGAAAGAACCTTCCGCGTATGCTCAAGATGCGGAAAGAACTCACTGCTGTGGTTTTTTTAGCAAAACTACAATATGGGGTTCTTTAAGAGGGGCATTAGAAGTTTCCTACAAGGTCGGCAGCACGAGTGTGACCTCCCTCCCTCCTGTTTCACACGTGTATAGGTAAGTAAGTAACCATTTTCCATTTTTCTAGCGAGATGAAAAGTATAGAGCTTCGAGCCTTATCCATCCCAGCCCGGCGCGTACCCCGTCTGCGTGAGCTCTGCTCCACGCGGAAGGTGTCGTACGTCTCCGCCGCCACCTTCGACGAGAACAAGAGGGGGTGGCCACGCGTGCCCGTGGTCACTGTTGACCTCACGGCCAGGAGTACCAAGTATGTCATCCTCACCACCTTCCTAGAGTTTGTTCCGAGAGCATCCATTGCTTCAACTATGTAGTCTGCGGTCCGTACTTAATTGGTAATGGACAAACACTTTTGCCTATGTAGCCAGACAGGTTAAAACGTTTGCAGCAGAGAAGATGACTCTCTATATCACCCCTGCCAACTTCTGCTATTCCTAGTTGCATCTATAGTCTCAGCATGGCGACATGGACATACGAGGGTCATTTGAAAAGTTCTTAGCCTAACCTACTTAATGAAACCACATGATTTATATTTTATTTTTATTTTTCAACATACTCTCCTCTGAGCTCAAAACACTTTTTCCATCGAACCGGTAAGGCTTCGATTCCTGTTTTAAAAAAATCTTCGTCTAACTCCTCAAAATACGCGTCTACGGCGGCTATGACCTCTTCATTTGTACAAAAATGTTTACCACCTAAAAAATTTTTCAGTTTTGGAAATAGGTAAAAGTCAGACGGTGCTAAATCAGGTGAATATGGGGGATGGGGTAACAATTCAAACCCACACTTATGGATTTCTGCCATGGATTGTACAGAGGTGTGAACGCGCGCATTGTCCTGATGAAACAAGACCTTTCTTCTCAATAAACCGGGACGTTTTTCTTTTATTATTTCTCTTAAACGACGCAGCAAGTTGCAATAATAATCGGAGTTATTTGTTTCACCTTTTTTTAAATAATCCACCAGAATTATACCCTTTGCATCCCAAAAAACCGATGCCATAACTTTTCCTGCCGATAAAACCACCTTGGCCTTCTTTGGGGTGGGTGATCCTACTCTTTTCCATTGTTTTGACTGTTCTTTTGTCTCTGGTGTATTATGGTGAACCCAAGTTTCATCCATGGTTATAAATCTTTCAATAAATTCTAGTGGATCAGCTTCATATAACTCTAAACAGTCGCGGGAAGTTGTGAGTCGGTTGCGTTTTTGTTCGACTGAAAGCAGCCGCGGTACCCACCGCGCAGACACCTTAGAAAATCCAAGTACAGTAGTAATTATATTATGCGTTCGCTCAGAAGAGATGCCTATAGTCTTAGCTATCTCTTCGACATTCAATCTTCGACCAGATAAAATTAAATCACAGATTTTTTCTTTATTTTCATCAGTGGAAGCCGTGGAAGGCCTGCCACTACGGGGTTCATCTTGAATTGTCTAACGACCACGTTTGAACTCTGCCACCCAGTTTTTAACCGTCGCATACGAAGGAGCAGATTCACCCAAAGTAGCAGACATGTCTTCATGTATCACTTTTGGAGTTAAACCTTTCAAATTCAAGTATTTAATCACTGCATGATGTTCAATTTTGTCCATTTTCAAAAATAGCTCCGACTTGACTTACTGTATCGCGTGTAAATAAATAATGAATCGTTATAGATAAACTAAACTGTGCATACTTGTTACTATATAACGTAGCTACAAAATGAGGGTAGTTATAAAATTTATTAATGACTCCAACTATGTTAGGCTAAGAACTTTTCAAATGACCCTCGTATCTATATAAAGGTTCGGATTAAATCATGGAACTTGCTTTTGCCGACATTTCGGATGCGTTAAAGCACCCGCGGTCACGACTTGGCTTGACTTGTTGTATAATTACTAATTTACACATCGCGGTAATAATTAGGCGATGTGTAAATTAATAATCATAATATAACAAGTCAAGCCAAGTCGTTTAAAAATAATATGAACAAATCTACGTGTCGTTTCGCTGAAGATAAGTGTCATGTGACCAAAACATCATGATGTAGACATAACTCTTCGATTTCTTTGGTCGAAGATAGGGTTGCCAAACGTGATAGCCGGACACGCCAGTTTGGCTGGTCATTCGGGTAAAAAGGTCAGACATCCTACATTATTAAGGAATTTGTGTATTAATTAGGTAGGACCAAATTAACCTTTTTATTAGTGCTTACCATAAATATTGTTTGAAATTCTATGTAAACATAAATCAACATTTTTAAATTCTAATGAAAATCAAATTCATCAAGTCTTACACCTAATTCAAATGCGTTATTTTGTCGTTTGCAAAATGTAAAAAGCCTAACAAAATCGGACACCGCTTATTTTGGCCGGACACGCAATGAAAAAGCCTAACTATCCGGATTTTTTTTTTTTTTTTTTTTTTTATATAGGACACGTCAATTGGACTTCGCCTTGCCTGATGGTAAGCTGAAGGCAAAATCCCAGAAAAGAGGGTCACCATTACTTACACATACCGTGTGATAATGGTGACACTCAGCTTTATCCGGACGCCTGTTAACCCTAGTCGAGGAGAAGCGAATAGATAAGTCTATACCGCAATGCTGAGGCTGCTAAAGCCTGGGGCCCGCTTTCCACTATTATGGGCTGTCATTCCCTGACAGCCTTACCCTAGAGGAACCTCGTTTCTTTTGCCTCTGGTTCATCAATCAGCGCGGGAAGTTGCTTGGGTCATCGAAGACCACCTTGGAACTCCAGTCTCACAGTTTGTCGTGTATGATTGCAGACTAAGTTTCACGCACAACTTCGTGGGCTCGCTAGCGCATAGTCTATGCAGCAACAACGTGTTCAAGTATTCCATCCAGGTGCGCGGGTTCAAGACCGAGCGTGGCATCCACGCGGATCTCAAACGTAACCCTAACCTTATCAACAGATTGCGTAAGTTTTGTACCTTATTTCGTCATCACGGTAACTTACCGTCATGATCGGGAAAGATCGCGGATTCGAATCTTACTTGAGTCGAATATTTTTTTCAAAGTTTATTTTTCTTCCACAGGTTTAAATGCCACGGAACCGCCAGAGAAGCATTCCCCCAACGGACCCGACGTAGCCCCCAGGCTAGAGAAACTGCTGACCGACGAGTCACACCTCACGCACCAGCAAAAAGATAAAATCAAGATTGCGTTCGCTGAGGGCTATCTAGCAGGTCAGTGGGACCAACTAACACTATCCTTTTCCTCCAAGACTTTTACCTCCTCAATTGGAGTCCGTGAAGCGACTGCCATATGACCTCCAGAATCCACTGGTGATAGCGAAATTCTGTAGTTAAAACGAGTTATCAGACTTTTTAGGACTCCCAACTAAATGTAACGAATGACGATGTTCTTATGGTAACCAGGACTGACTGCTTACCTCCTTGGTTATCAGTAACCCACAAAACCCTCAGGATATACTACCTATACCTCTTGTTATTTATCTCTCTCTCTCTGCCTCTTGCTTAATCAGTGTATGTTCACCCATCTACGCGATAACGTCGGATGTCATATTGTATTAAAAAAAGGATTCGTAAATTGCAGACGTAGTGTTAAAAATACCTCAATATTTGCCCTTTTTTACAAACTCGTTAGATTTTAGTAATGGTAGTGACTTAAAATAGGGGCTGGTATTCCACGTCTGGAGGAAATCCTGTCTGAGAAGGTGGAACCGAAGGCGAGAGCGACTCAGGGCCCGGAATTGACGGAACTGAAGACGAATATAGCTTTCGCTGAAGGTTACGGATTAGGTGAGCAGTCGGTAGCTTGAGAGTGTAGAGCCCTACGGAGTGGCTAGCCAAGTCGTTAAGTAAATAAGATGGGTGATCATATACACGTTTGTAGGTGATAGCGCCATGTATGTAGGTGATAGTATCATGATTGTAGGTGATAGTTTCATGTTTTAGTCGGAATAAGCCACTCTGTGAGAGTTGTGGAAATTTCGCTCCTTTCCATTTTCTTGATCTCTTCTCCCTATTTCATACTTTTTCATCCTAGCGTTAATAACCAGTCGCATCAGAAACTTTCACCTCGGCGTCTGGGGTCAGCTTTACCAATTAACTGCGGATTTCGCTGAACTTCGATATTTTTCGTGAAGCGACTGCCATCTGACTACCACCCATTGGCAATATCAAAGCAGTGCGGTTAAAATCAGTAGTTGGAGTTTTTAGGGCTCCAACTAATGCTGTACCGTAATCATTGTCCTAGCGTTTTGCCAGTCGAATTCAAAGTTTGCATACTAAATCCTGGTACACTTACAATGTTTATTGATTGGAAAATCGACCGTCTGACGTCCCGACCCCCAGCGGTAAATCTGCTCCAGAGTTTCATCCGTTTTTTATCAGGCACTTACTACCAGGTGAGCTAAATTTGGGCCTCAAGGTTGCTAGTAGGACCCTGTAAAACTTGTTCGAGAAGTAGGCAGAGAATTCCCTGCTTGTGGTTTTCCCAAGCGACTGCAATATGGGATTCTTCAAGAGACATTAGAAGGTTTCTTCAGGGTCAGCAGCACGAGTGTAACGCCCCTTATTTTGCATACGTCCACAGGCCTCGGTAATCATTTTCCACCAGGTGAGCCACGAACTTGTCTGCCACTCAGTGATTTAAAAAAAACAAAGTTGTATGTCCTCTATTGCAGGTTCTCATCCAGACAACGTACGTGGTACGAAGGCTTCTAAATACTTGAAACTAGTGCAGCAACTACTCACCATTGTACTGTTCCTGGCAATCTTCGTGAGTCTCATGGCTTCCGTCAGCGGTACTGTCTTCAGGTATGGTCACTTATGTTGTACTAGTGCCATCTAGCGAAATATTGTGGAACTACGTATCCTGCATCGCGATATCGGAATTCTCAGTCGGATCCTTTGATATTTTTGTATGACACTCTGATCGCTGTCTGTGTAAAATTCCCGGTAATTTCCCGCTTTTTGACCAATTCAAATGTATTCGTACTAGAAGAAACAGTGTACTTGTTCTGACAGTATCATCTTATGTTACAGGATTCAGTTAGGAAACCAAGTAGAAGTGGACCCTGAGGACATATCAGTGACCTTCGATGACGTGAAGGGAGCTGATGAAGCCAAACAGGAATTGAAGGATGTCGTGAGTACTTTCTTAGACTATAGTTTGAGTTTGTTTACTGAGCACTCAATTTGCCAATTATATTTTTCGTATATTTTGAGCTAGGTACCTTTTCTACGTACATAAAGTCACCGAACCAGTGGTAACTGGCAAGAATGTATGAAAAATATCATGGAAGTAGAAGAAGCGCAAGGAATAGCCCTTAGGCACTTCATCACTCATGAGAAGAAATAAAGTGCCTCCGTCCGGAACCACTTTATAAAAATGGTGTTTTTGGAGTATTGCAATTCCATAAGTTGCCGTTTGGTCTATGTAACGCTCCGGCGCTTTTGCAGGTGGAGTTCCTGAAGTCTCCCGAGAAGTTCTCGACGCTGGGCGGCAAGCTGCCCAAGGGCGTGCTGCTGGTGGGCCCGCCCGGCACGGGCAAGACGCTGCTGGCTCGCGCGGTGGCGGGCGAGGCGCGGGTGCCCTTCTTCCACGCGGCGGGGCCCGAGTTTGATGAGATCCTCGTGGGGCAGGGCGCGCGCCGCGTGCGGGACCTGTTCAGTGAGTAAACCCCTGTCCCTCGCGTAGTGGGACCCGTGTTCGACCCTGCTGCCTATTGAAAGACAGACGGTACTATCCCCCTAGTATATAAGGTATAACTCTCTGAACTTTGGGGGGTTGATCAGTATCGGCAACTATGCCCGAAGAAAAAAAAAAAATTAATATTCCACTTATTGTTTCATAGTACGCTTATATTAGTATGCTACCACCGGGCCGCAATTCGGAATTCGGGGCCTCTTAAGTCATAATGCGCGCCCGGTGGTTCATGAAACTTACCTACGAAACATGATGGGTGGGGATCATTGACCTCCAAAAATCAGCTGTTCACTGCAACCCATGTGCTGGACCATGCCTGAACATTAACGCCTCTGCTAACCGTACTTCATCGATATGCGATGAAGTACGGTTAGCAGAGCCGTTAATGTAAATTCTTTGCAACTGATTTTGAAGAATTGGGTTACCAAAATAATTATATTTTTTTCCTACACATATTCCAATACCAAGGAAACACACAAAGTTCCGAGAATTCATTTCATTATACACCTGCGGTCACCTACCAGATCCTACTATGATAAAACATCATAGTCATAGTCATCATCATAATGATAATAGTAATAATGATAGAACATCATAGGGCCTTCAAGTATTATATACGCAGATTCATTACAATAATTAAACCCTTCTTCCCTCAAAAGCAAAGCAAAACTTTTATTCCCCCCCCCCCTCGCCCCATGCTTACGTAAACATTGGGTAATGTATGGGTAATGCATGCTATATTATGTGTGAAAAAGTAAATATCATAATCATTATCTGTGGTCCCCACAACCGAAGAGGGCCGTCTCGTAAGACGGTCCTGGGCCGGCCGGGGTGCGAGGTATATGTCTCAGATAATCTCACCTCCGGCATCCTGCTGCCCACACAGTCGGCGTGCGTTTTAGTGGTGGGGGAAACGTATGCTCACGTATTGTGTTATGCCACGACAGAGGCGGCCAAGGAGCGCGCGCCGTGCGTGATCTTCATCGACGAAATCGACTCCGTGGGCGCCAAGCGGACCAACAGCGTGCTGCACCCCTACGCTAACCAGGTACGGACCACTCCCATGCTCGCTAACCAGGGACACAGCACTCCCATGGTGGCTAACCAGGTGCAGAACACTCCCATGCTCGCTAATCAGGTACAGAGCACTCACATGCTCGCTAACCAGGTACAGAACACTCCCATGCTCGCTAACCAGGTACAGAGCACTCCCATTGTGGCTAACCAGGTACAGAGCACCCACATGCTCGCTAACCAGGTACACAGCACTCCCATGCTCGCTAACCAGGTACACAGCACTCACATGCTCGCTAACCAGGTACAGAGCACTCACATGCTCGCTAACCAGGTACAGAACACTCCCATGCTCGCTAACCAGGTTCAGAGCACTCCCATTGTGGCTAACCAGGTACAGAGCACTCACATGGTCACCAATCATGATTATTGGCCCCGCGTTATTGGAAGCAAGCCTATTGTCGTACCAGGGCTACCTAATTACAGCTACTTACAGGGTAAATTAATTAAAATTTTAAACTACTGTGCAATTAGCTAAGCTTACAACGTCGAATGCCGCGTGGTTCCCGGCAGAGAAGAATTTGGATCACCCCATCTCTTCCCATGTGGTGACGTACAAGACGACTAAAGGATAGGGCTGTTTAACATTATATGACAAATAAATACAGCCCAGACTCAGCATCAAGTGCCTGTCTCGAGTCAGCAATAGTGCCCGGAATACGGCAATAAGCTCACCCCCTATTACGTGGGACCGAATTTAATGATTGGTGAAATGTGAGTGTTAATTCACCTCTGCCTAACCTTCCTACAAAGGCGTGATTACATGTATGTATGTTTACCCTTTTATCTATGACTTTTTCTCTCCTGTCAGACGATAAACCAGTTGCTCTCCGAGATGGACGGCTTCCACCAGAACGAGGGCGTGATCGTACTGGGCGCCACCAACCGAAGGGACGACCTCGACCAGGCGCTGCTCAGGCCTGGCCGGTTCGATGTCGAGGTGAGACACACACAGATTACTAAAACCCAACCGCCAGCACTGTATCGCTATGGCTGTATCGTACAGACAACGTCAGAACAATCTTGACTACTAATTCACAAAATGATCTTAAATTAGGGTATAAAGAATAAAATCAAACTGTTTCATTGATTCCTACAGTCCCGGGTTCTTTAAGCGGGGCGTGAAAAAGCATATGCTAAGCTGAGTGTCACTATTGTCACATGGTATATGTAAGTAATGATGTTCCTCTTTTCTGAGACTTTATCTTCAGCTTATCATCAGGCAAGGCGAAGTCTAATTGACGTGTCCTATATAAAAAATATAAAAAAATTGTGTATTTTTGTCTGAGCTAAAGGCGTGTACCAAATATCAGAACAATTAGTCAACAGGAAGGGGGAAAACTAAGGAATTACGATCATTTTGTGCACTTGGTTAGTCAAGGTCGATCTGATGTTGACAGTTCGCTTGCCGTGGCGGGGGACCCGGTAAAGAAAGAGAAAGCAACAGTATGAAATGAGAGGGAGCGAGATACTGCTGTGAGTGCACTGGTGGTATCTCGTTCGCTCTTGTCTCATAATCTTTCTTTTTTATTTCGTTTCCCGCCATGCTCCGTGTTCCAACAGTGTGGTACAGCAGTTGGGGTGATGCTGTAATTCTAATGATATTATAAACTAGGTGAAATCTAAAAGCTAACAAATATATACATAACATAACATAACATAAACTCACGCCTATATCCCCGAAGGGGTAGGCAGAGGTGCTAGCACCCACATTTCGCCAGTTTATGTTTAGGTCCCAATGTAATAGGTGGCGAGCCTATTGCCAAATATATAGGGTACGTAAATATAATATTTATTTTATATTGCTGTTAGTAAAATATATCAAATTAAATTATTAAAAACATAATAACAGTGAATTTATTTCACTAGATGTAACGAATAGTTTTATTGAAAAGAGGGGATATTGTGCGAAAAGGACATTTTCCGAAATGTATATTGCTCTATAAGGGCGTTTTGCTAAAAGTACTTTCCGAAAGGGACATTTTGCGAAAGGGATATTTTGCGAAACGGACATTTTGCGAAAGGGATATTTTGCGAAACGGACATTTTGCGAAAGAGACATTGTATGAAAGGGACTTCGAATTGTTATGGGTTTGTGTTTCTTATTGCTTGACAAACGGAAATAAATAAATGATACATTAGTAGTATCTGTGGTAAGTCGGGCACTAACGAGGGCGTGGCGCGCAGGTGACGGTGCCCACGCCGGACTACGGCGGGCGGCGCGACATCCTGGCGCTGTACCTGGCGCGGGTGCGCGCGCACGCCGACGTGGACGCAGACGTGCTGGCGCGCGGCACCACCGGCTTCACCGGCGCCGACCTGGAGAACATGGTCAACCAGGCCGCGCTCAAGTACGTACCTGCCTCCCTCCACGGGGCTCGTGCGCAGCTCCCGTGGATACATACTATCCTCGTCAGCCATCGGGGATCCAATTATCGGGGTGAATGATTTCCTAGGGCATATTTGAGGGATTTATCCCTACACCCCGACTAACCCAGAATCGTCCCTTGTTTCGAGATGGCATTTTCGAATGTGGGAAGCACGATGTTCCCATTTTGCACATCACGCCAAGGGTAATCATCTAGAATAATAGGCGATGCCCCAGACTCATAGAGGACGCAGGTAGCAGTCTCCGTCCTCTGTCTTCTGCGCTCGGCTCGGCTCGGCTCGACTGCTCGGCCTGATCTTCTTCGCATGTGATATCACGTTTCGGTATTGTTTAGGGCGGCCATCGACGGTGCGAAGACAGTGACAATGAAGTACCTGGAGGACGCGCGCGACAAGGTGCTGATGGGCCCCGAGCGGCGCTCGCGCCTGCCGGACGAGGAGGCCAACACCATCACCGCCTACCACGAGGGGGGGCACGCCATCGTCGCCTACTATACCAAGGTGGGTACACGCCCTTACCAGCTAGGCTCGCCGCGGCTGTTGTGGCTTATGAAAAGCAGTGTTTAACTTCCTACAATTCTATTTGTTGTTCAAGTCCGACATAACACGCTGGAGTCGATGTTATGTCGGACTTGAACCGACTAAAATGCCGGGTGCGGGGTGCCGGGTGCGGTGCGAGGGATATCCCTCGCACCCCGGCCAGTCAAATTAACTACTAATCCGAAAACAATAGTCTTTAATGTCCTTATGTGCGTAAGGCGCATCTAATGGGCTCAGACAAACTCCAGCAATATTTTCAAATGATGTCCTGTTGTCGGCAGGACGCGCATCCGCTGCACAAGGTGACGATCATGCCGCGCGGCCCGTCGCTTGGACACACTGCCTATATCCCCGCCAAGGAGAGGTACGTGATGGTACCATATTGTTTGTATTCACATTTAATCATCCGCTCAATCATTAACATTAAATCACTTGAGCTTTCGGTCGTAAATGTCATTTTGCGAAAGGGACTTCGTGCTAAAGGGTCATTATACCAAATAGACATTATGCGAAAGGGACATTTTGCGAAAGAGACATTATCAAATAGAATATTTTGTGATAGGGAAATTGTGCGAAAGAGACATCAAAAGGCACATTGTGCGAATGAGACATCGAAACGGACATTTTACCAAAGAGACATTATACGAAAGGGACATTTTACCAAAGAGACATTATACGAAAGGGACATTTTGCGAACGAGACATTTTGTGAAAGGAACATTATGCTAAAGGGACATTTTGTGAAAGGGACATTGTGCGAAAGAGACGTTATCGACTGGGACATTTTGTTAAAGTGAAATTGTGCGAAAGACACATTAACTGAAAGGGACATTTTGCGAAAGAGTCATTATCAAAAAGTACATTTTGCGGTCTATAGACATTTTGCAAGGTCGACGTTTTGCGAATGCCAGGGCAAAAAAAAGGTACAGTTGGTGCTAATTAATCTATATAAACTGACACTCACATTTCATCTCTCTGAAATACCATCAAGCGAGACAAAATCTAATTGACGTGTCCTATATAAAAAAACTACTTTATACAATTAGCTTTGTTCCAACGGCAGATACCACATAACTAAACAGCAGCTGCTTGCTATGATGGACACAATGATGGGCGGCCGCGCGGCAGAGGAACTCATCTTTGGACCTGAGAAGATCACCTCTGGTGAGTCACTATAGTGTTCATTACATTACATACATATAATCATGCCTTTATCCCCGGAGTATTCGGCAGAGGTGAATTAACACCCACATTTCACCAATAATTGTATTCGGTACCACGTAATATGGGTGAGCCTATTGTTGACTTGAGCAATGCATCTGAGGATGAGTCTAAGCTGTATATATCTGTCTGATGTTAAACAGCCCCATCTCCTAGTGATCTTGTACGACACCGCATGGGGAGAGATGGAGTGACTCAAATTCTACTCTGCTGGAAACCACGCGGCTAGATTGAATTTAGAAAAATGAGGTTATATAGACCAGTCGCTAGGAGAGCACGTTAAGCCGTCAGTCTTGGCTGCCATACGAACATCTATGGCAGTCATTACGGGTACTTGGAGCCCTAAAAAGTACAACAATTGGTCTAACTGCAATGCTTCAATATTCCCAATGGATTGTGGAGATCAGATGGCAGTTAGACTAGTAAAGCAGACCCCAGACCCCGGAGGTGAAAGCTTCTGATGCGTCTGGGATTAACGCTAGGATGATATCCCGTACAATGTCCCCCTGCCCCCAGGCGCGTCGTCGGACCTGAAGCAGGCGACGTCCATCGCGTGCCACATGGTGCGCGAGTGGGGCATGAGCGAGAAGGTGGGACTCCGCACCATGGAGGCGCCGCGGAACTCGCTGGCCAGCAGCGAGCAGCTCGGGCCCTACACCAACGAGCTGGTCAGTATACCTTGGATTATTGCTCATTTTTAATATATCTTGAAACTAATGAAATTTACATTGATAAGGCACAAAATAACAAGAAAATATTTTCAATTTGTGCAAGTATAGGTAACATTTACACACATAAATATATCACAAGTGATAGCCACATTTTTAAATGTAGCCATCTTGGTATTTGTATCTTAATAAAGCTTTTAACCAACTTCATAAAACGAAAAGTTATTTGTCCGATAGCTTGTATGGGTAGGGCCTATAAGTTATACTTATGTAAGATTTAAATTGTACTTTTAGTAGCATAAATGTTGTAAAACAACAATGTACGGGCTTACTCGTACAATATTAGTACAATTCGTGCGAATTAACATGGCAACTGGCTCGCATCAACCCTCCTCTCGCATCTCCCCCGTACGAGGCCTCACTCTCGTCCGTCGAGGCCAGCAGCACCCGTAAGACTGACTGCCTGTGTGCACGTTGGCCTTAGTTTGAGTTTCGTAGTTATTTGTTATCAAATTTTATTTGACATTAATAATTGTTAAGTTAGTGAAACCAGGATGCCATGTTAATGTACACGACTTGTGATACTAATATTACAAATGTGAATCAAACTCAAAGGATTGAACGATCTAGCTACAATTTGAGACAGGGATAGTTGTATACCTACCTTCTTTTTATCCCTGGAATGAATGGAACAGGATCAGATATAGCCGCAGGCAACATATAGCTGTGTTTAATATATGTGTGTGTGTGCGCAGGTGGACGGCGAGATCAAGAAGCTGCTGTCGGACAGCTACGAGCGCGCCAAGCTCATCCTGCGCGCGCACGCCAAGGAGCACCGCGCGCTGGCCGAGGCGCTGCTCAAGTACGTGCCGCGCGGCGACGCACCCGCTGGTTTACCGACCAAGGACGCATATATGCGTCAAAAGATCGTCATAGACAGCCCGATGACCCATATATGCGTCACAACAAAATGAACCACTAATGGTTTCGATAGTTTGTACGAATGTCTGTAGGTGGCTTCCACCGGCACCCGAAGACTATAAATATGATATAGGAATATTTGGATGGCTTCAGGCGTGGTTCGGTAGCTCAATGGTCAAAGCATTTTCCCCTGTAAGGGAAAGATTGCGGGTTCGAATCCCGCCTGAACAGATTAAATTTTTCCTATCTTAATCAAGTTACAATACATTTCATAAAAAAATATGTGGGGCCGCTGCCAACCATGTAAAAACCTAATACATCTATGGCAGTCTGTCAGTTGCTCTGAAAAGTCCGACTGGTCTAAGAACAAACGGGTTGTGGAGATCAGATGGCAGTCCTACTAACGGTAATGGCACTCGCTTCCTAGAAAATATTTTCAACCGCATCACTGTTAGACTCGGAAAAATCGGTCCCGAGATTCCGAGGTGAAGACCACCTCAGCTGAGATTGGAACTAACGCAAGGGTGATGATGATGCTTAGAAGTGTAAATCTATCTTTTTTTTTTTTACCGTACCTATTCCTCTTTTATCGTGTGAATTCATAAATCTATGTGTACAGGTACGAGACGCTGGACGCAGACGACATCAAAGCTATCATGAACGGAGAAAAAGTTAAAGTAGAACGTCACACCAAACCGAGCAAGGAGCCCCTCCCCGCGCCCACCGCACCCACCGGGGCCCCGCTGTTAGGGACCCCAGCGCCCGCCTAGTAGCTGGGGCCCTCTACCCGCCCAGGGCCCCTTCCCCTCGCGATACGAACTTAAGTGAACTCATTTGAAAATTTTGCAGGCGCCTAGAGTGAAATTTGAAATAAAAAAACGTAAAACTGCAAGGCTAGGTGGTGTTTGATTGTAGATGTGGTACAGTCGGCGTCAGAATGGTCCTGACTACGTCTCTAAATAATCTTAACACCAAGGTTTACCTTTTCAAATCAAACTTTTTTATTATTAATACTGTTTTGATGGCACTTGGTGGAATTTGTTGTCACACATATTGAGAACTCACTTGTACTTATCCACATTAGTTTTAATTGTTATTAGACCTGACTGGTTTCGCCTTACTGCATCCTCAAAGGTTTACAATGACATATCTTCAATTTTTAAGTAAACCTTTGAGGATGCTGTAAGGCGAAACCGGTCAGGTCTAATAACAATTAAAACTAATGTGGAAAAGTACAAGTGAGTTCTCAATATGTCGAACTAAAGGGGCGTACCAAATATCAGAGCAATCATTAAACAGGAAGGGGGAGGGTACTTTGACAAGATCAATCTGATCCTGACTGCACACTAGTCTTTATATTTATTAGAAAAATGGTAAACAGCTATATGGCTTCCATATTTGTTATCATATTGAATAAAAAACGATTTAATAACTACTAGCTTTGGGTTATAATTATTGCAACAGATATATAAGATAAATTTGAACGCAGTAAATATCCATTTCGATTGAAAAGTGAACGTCTATGATAGGAGTTGACCCACGAGCAGACCCTTACAGGAAGAAAGCTTTGACCAGCATTCTTCGTGGAAGGGTCTGCTCTTATCGTTCCTCATGAGTATTCCATATCAGAATCGCGTATATTGCCAAGATCGGTAGCTTAGTGGTTAAGGAGTCTACCTTGCAATCGAGAAGTCCAGAATTCGAATCGTGGTCGTTAGATTACCGACGTGAACCCGCTCCTAACAAGCAATTTAGCTCAGTAGAAAGGGTAAGCGGGAATATTAGTAATCTTTATAAAGACATAAGTATAATGTTATAGACAAAATTACATGTTACCTTATATATCTGTGATTATAACACAAAGTAATTCACGAAACAGACTAAAATATTAGAAATTTATTATTCTGTCGGTTTTCTTATAAAAGAAATGATTATACTAGTGCCTATTAAACTTTTTATACCGGGGCTCCAGTATCCGGAATCTAATGTGATATCGGTATTACCCCCTGGGAAATAGCTAGGGGGTACACAGGTACATGAGGGTAGACAAGGCAAATTACTGGTATTGGTACGGCAATTAGTGGTACCATTACGGAAATTACTTGTACCATTACGGAAAATACTGGTATTGGTAGGGAAATTACTGGTATTGGTACGGCAATTAGTGGTACCATTACGGAAATTACTGGTACAATTACGGAAAATACTGGTACCATTACGGAAATTACTGGTACCATTACGTAAATTACTAGTATCATTACGGAAAATACTGGTATTGGTACTGAAATTACTGGTATTGCTTATTAGTCGCCTAACTGAACTGGATCTCAGGTATGGCGGTATCTAACACTGATTGGAATACCGCTTTACGGGGCCTCAGTATGGCGAGGTATACGAGGATACCAGTATGGCTATGCCAGGTGCTTAGCTCAATAAGTACGGTGATTCGCGTATTCCAAATACAGTAATAATATATCTGTATGACATTATCAGTCGTGATTTGAAGGCCAAAATAGCGCGCTGCAATCTCAAATCCAGTAAGGGACAGTTGAGGACACGATTCAGTCTTCTCTTCCCACCTGTTCTGTTGGCAGAATTACTAGTAATTTGCGATCAGAG
The DNA here is from genome assembly GCA_963662185.1 of Eilema griseolum. NCBI lineage: Eukaryota > Metazoa > Arthropoda > Insecta > Lepidoptera > Erebidae > Eilema > Eilema griseolum. Next base: position 13,143,303 of record OY759258.1, read on the forward strand.
TTTAACGTCACGTTTTCATAACGTTTGATTTCAATTCGATACAGGAAACATAAACTGCTTTGATTTTAAGTTTTCAATTCGATTTTGAAATTCGTTTGAAGTATTGAAGTTACTCGTTTTGAAAACTTTACTGAAAAGGGACACTTCTAGAAATTGGCACTTTATATTGTACAATGTAATATCAGAGCTTATGTATCGATTCGTATTGTCAAAATATCCGAAAACATCAAGAAATGCTGTAAAACTTCTAAAAAAACAGTAAAATTGGTTTTGTACAACCGAGTTCTTACTTACGGGGGCCTCGGTATAAATACTAGTTTTAATTCTCGACCATATTGAAAGCAATATTTTACGTACATGCATACATATAATCACTCCTTTATCCCCAGAGGGTTAGGCAGAGGTGAATTAACACCTATATTACAATATTTTACCGCGGGAAATTGGTACATATTGGTAAAACATCTGTAGATCTAGGTGTTACATTATGACGTCTTGTGAGAATTGTTACAATGAATTATTTAAACCAAAAAATTATATGTTATAGATTTACTTTTCGATCACCCAGTTAAATTGCTATATATACAGTTTGTTGTGTTATAAATAATGTCTATCTGTGTGTTTAAGTGCCGGCAAACATCTTGAACAAATCGATTAAGATTGAAATAAGTGAATGCTCGGACGGGACTCAAACCCGCGACCAGTCCCTTACAGGGGAATGCTCTGACCACTGAGCCACGTCTGAAACATTCTAAATTCTCTAATTGCGGCAAAATTAAAAAAAAAAAATTGGAAAAATGACAAAATTAACACTATATCAATCAAAAAATCAAAGGACTGATCAACTAAAGACGATCAAATAGAGCCTGTGATTAGTTTAATATAATCTATGATTGGTTAATTACTGTGCCTTAGACGTCACCAACCACTAAAGAGACTTAAACAGCGAGTTTGCGCAAAGTTAAATTGTCAAGATGTTTGCCGACCACTATACAATAAAATTGGTAATATTTGAATATGGCGCACCGAGTACCCGAGTGAGTTGTGGTATTTGTATATTAGCTGCAGTAATAACAAACTTTATTTTTAAAATAAATGCTCGAAACTAATACCATTCTGAGTTTTATTTTCATTGATTTCAAATATCTCCCACTCTCTCCTGCACGTGGAGAAGGTAATTCTCGTAAAAAAAAAAATTTCAAATTCAGTTTCAATCGTCCAAATGTCAATTATTAAGAATGTGGTACATATGTACACACATTATTATGTAAACAAATATAAACAGTTTTTATTGAAAAAATCGTATTTTCAATTTTATTTTATTGTTTTTTTGGTTTCTAGATTAAAGTAAGATCGAAGGTTGAACAAATGAGAAAAAAGTCTCACTAGTTCGATCGTCGAACAAATTAAATTTAAGATGTCAAAGAAACCACTTTCCATCCTCTGGGTCGTCTGCTTGTCTGCCACCTAAATGGTGTAATTTTTTTTTTATTATATGTTATGACAACACCTTGCGGTTAAATCGACAGTGAATTTTGAAAAGCTTTTTTATTGCGAGAATTACCTTCAAGGCTGATTTGTTACCCTCATACGGTGCAAGCGACCAATTCAATCCAGGGTTTCTCCTTGCCATACGAACATTTCAGCATTTCGTACGTATAATTGGAGCCCTAGAAGTTTAACAACTTTATGGCGGTTGACGTTACTGAGTAATATCCCCCGTGTCCGCTACAGGTGTGTGGGGAGGGGAGGGTAGCAAGTTCGATGCAGGGAATAAAACGCCAGTGTGGAGCGGGCAGCGTGTATTAGAGCGGCGTGGCGCGCGGCGGGCGGGCGCCGGTGTGCGCTTGCCCCAGCGCGCGCAGGCGCCGCGCCGCGCGCACCGCCGAGTGCACGTGCGCCGCCGACACCGCCGCGCCGCGGGACCTGCGGGGGGGGGGGGGGGGGGGGCGTCAGTACACCGGTAATATAAACACAAAAGTGGCCAAGCTTGAAGCGGTCGTGGCCAGGGGCGCCGACTTATCGACCAGGGCCTCTAATTCTGCTAATTTTATGCTGTGTTAAAAGCTCTGTCATGCCACAGCTACTGCAAAAAATTACTCTTAATTTTAGACTTTGCGCTCATGTTTTTAAAGTTTAAAATAAAATAGCACCTTGTAGATCGAATGAAAAATGTAATGAATTGTTTGTCATACCATTTTGAACATTAACCTTATATAAATTAAGTCTAGAATTTAATGTCATTTTTTGTAGTGTCTATGGTTGTGTTATGACACAAGCTTAGTAAAATTGGAATCCATTCGGAAGAATGAACGCTTGCTAATTCATCTTAACGCTTCCATTCTTTGGATGGCACGTTAAAAGTCGGTCAACAGACATTAGGTCAAGATGGAGACCTATAATATTGGCGACCTGAATTACTCTGTTCATGTTTAGCCACTAACCATAACTCAGGCTTTTTTTTTACGTGCGCAAAATCCCCACGGATACCTCCCCACCGGAGCCGGTGAAGGAGGTTATGTCGGACTCGAACCGACTAAAACACACGCCGCCTGTGGGTCGCTTTGGTTGCCGAAAACCATAACTCAGACTCGAGAGGTTAGTAGTCAGTCGTTCTTAATATAACTGAAAAAACTAAGTTACATTGTATTCAAACAAATTTCGGATGCAACCAGGACTGTAGATCAACCATGAGCGTTGTACTGCTCCCATACCAAAAGAGAAAGAGCATGAAACATAAGTAAACGAGATACTAAGATCAGTGCTCACGCCTCGCTGTCTGTTATTAATCAATAAATTAACCCATGGCAGTCCACTGCTGGACATGGACACCTCCCAATGTTGGGAGGCTTTGATCTACTGTTGCCACGCTGGCCAGACAGGTTGGTATAGGGTTTTATTTCGAGTTTTCCTTCTCTCGCAGTGGTATCATCTGCGTATTTGTCTGTTAATCACGTCTTACGACACCAGTCGGATGAGATAGGGTGATGATATTTGTATTCTTTCTGTTACCACACGGAACTTTCGGCTAATGCTTTATATTTCTTTATCGCGTTCCTCTTAATACCATGCCTACCATGGAAGCAGTACAGCGCTCGCGGTCTTAAATAACGCAATGATTGCATTAGGAATGTCAAAAAATTATGACAAAAGTTAACCCGAATATCACATGTGATATCTTTGGATGTTAAATCCAAATAAACCACGATAAAATCTGGGCGAATAGATATTTTGAACACAACAAGAGTGAAGAGTACTCACCCGGCCCATATAGCGGGCGCGGTCCCCCCGCTGCTGCTGCTGCTGCCGCCCCCCCTGCTGGCGGCGAGCGCGCCGCGCAGCAGCTCGTCGGCGAAGCTCCGCAGCGCCGACAGCAGCACCAGGTGCACGGCGCTGGGCACACCCACAGGTTAATTATATTCTACGACACTCCACACGTCGCTCTCTACACTCAAAAGAACTATAGCTGAACTAGCTTGGGGTCATCCAAGTCAAAAACAAAATAGTTTATTCTGCATAAATCATTAAATTGGGCCTCAAAAAACGTCAATATAAAAAGAAATATGAAAGACTAGTTTAGCAAATAGACCACCGGTTCGAAACGTGGCCCTGACTTGAAAACTCTCCGGCAAGAAATAGGGATGATGACAAGGTTGTCTAATTCTACCCAATACTGGTTGATATCTAAGCTTTTGCTGAAGATATATGCCTTGCAAAATAAAATATTACTAACTATACTGAAAGTATGAGTATTTATTATTTTTAGTTCTCAAAGTAACTCAAAGTAGGTTCAAATATTTTTTATTATGAACGATAAAAATGTAAACGCAACGGAGACCGATATAAATGCAATATTCTCTACCATTTTGTATAGAGCGTTTTCGGACAGATCAAGAAATTGAATTTTCAAACTCAAATATCTTTAAAACTATTTTTTGTCATAAAATTGCACTTTAACAGTTCATTATATTATTATAAACTGATCATTTTTCTAGAGCAAAAAAAATTGTCATCATCCATATTCAGCAGGCATTTTATTGATATAGAATGCGAATAAACCTAGCTATTTTTTTTTATAAATATACAGATATTATACATAGTAAAACCCTGACAAACACAAATATCTAATTTATGCATAAAAATATTTGGACTGAGCGAGACTTGAATCCGCACCTCCTGTGTAGCAGTCGAGTTTAATACCGCCACAGTGGCTTGTATACAGTGAGGAAGATTTCAAACTTATCTGGAGGAAAAGAATCCTAAATACTAGTTTAGATGGACTAGCTGATTTTAATCAAATTAAATATTCCCTTATGTTTAAAAATAAACAAAACAGCATTCAAACATTTTTAAAATCTCGGTTGCCACACCCGGTAATCAAACCGACTAAATTTCGAAAAATAACCACAGGAGGTTATTTTTTCGGATTTTTATGGCATCAATCAACACTCACTGATAAGGATCAAATCTTCTTAACAAACACAGTAAATTAAATAAAAGGAAGTTCCTGAAATCTAAAGTCAGCGGGATGACTAAAGGCTTGTCCTGCTTTGTCCTAAACTCTGTGCTTACAGGGTCAGCAGCGCGAGTGTGGTTTCTCTGGTGTTACACACGTCCATAGGCCACGGTAACCACTTTCCATCAAGTGGGCCGTGCGCTTGTCTGCCACCTAAGTAGTAAAAATAAAAAAACTCTGAGCGTTACTGTCGGAATCGAAATTTCATGCCGTCTTGGATCTTCTGAATCCGTGATGCGAGATTGCCTGAGACATGTCCGTCACACCCCAATTGACCTAAGGCCATCTCAGGTTTCGATAAGACACCCTCGGGTGTAGGAACCACGGTATCCACCACTTGAACAGTCTCTAATATAGGTTCTGTTTAGGCTTAAATGTTGATGTGTAGAGATTTTGCTACATTTTATTTTATACAACTTAGATGACAAGCCCACGGCCCACCTGATAGAAAGTGGTTACCGTAGCCTATATGGACGTTTGAAACACCAGAGAAGTCACACTCGTGCTGCCAACAATGTAAGAACAGGGACTTTCTGTAACAAAGCAGGACGAAGCCTTTGGTCTTCCCACTGACAGCACAAAACCTCTCCAGTGGGCTCTGGCTACCCTACTCATAAATAAATTAAAACAACTCACCTATAAGAGCATCCATTTCCAATATCCTCGTTCCTCAACTCGATCCCAATATCGGCACACTTCCTCTCAATAAACATAAACCTCTGCCTATCCTCCTCACTCTCAACTGGAAGCAACGTCAGCGCACTCCCACATGACGCCGCTTCCTGTTTGACCTGCGACGTCGTCTCCGTAGACAGTATATCTATGTCTTCATCATCAGACACGTCTATGGTATCAGAAAGATCTGTTATTCTGCTGTGTTCTTCTATATCGAAGATGGTTAAAGAATTTATGTCTGAAGGATTTGGGTATATTTCTTTGATGCTGGATTCGCTGTTTCTGAGGGTTTCCAAGTCGTTCCAAGAAGACCAATCGTTCGTGTCGGTCTTCTGCGCGACAGGATCTAATCTGATGGGGAAGAAGCCGTGGAGGCGTGTGTATATGAGGATTTGTTTGGTCCGCCATACTGTTTCGTTTGTAGGTATGTGTTCAGTTATAATTTTGTTTATTAGTTTCGCTCTTGACCACTGGAAGGAAAATTGTATTTAAATTATTTATGATGCTGGGTTTGGTTCCCGGTGGAGTAGAATAGAGACTCCTCATTTTTTCCCTTGGGTATTGCAGTATTGCAGAAGGCGACTGAGGGATAGGGCTGTTCTCCATCGGAGAGTACAATGTCATATAATCTGTGACTAAGTGCTCACTTGACGGTAATAGGTAATAGACTCGCTTTTTATTTTTTTATACAATTTTAGTGGCAGACAAGCACACGATCCACCTGATGGGAAGCAACTACTGTGGCACACCACACTCACGCTGCCGACGCTATAGATATTTCCTAATGCCCTTCTTGAAGAACTCCGTATTGTTCCGCTTGGGAAGACCACAGCAGAGAGTTCATTCCACAGGTTAAGCGAGCGCTATCCTATAACGTAGGACCGAAAATCATAGTTGGCGAAAAGTGGGTACATTTTTGCCTACCCCTTTGAAGACCCCCCCTATCCCCTTATAAGCATAAATATGTATATGTATATCAATCAAGAATCATAGTTGGCGAAAAGTGGGTACGCTTTTGTCTACCCCAAATACTAAATACGCAAATACTAGCTGGCGAAATGTAAGTATTAATACACTTCTACCTACCCCTTTGGGGACTTACATGTGTGAATATATGTATCACTTACCTCAATATTTCTTCTCTTAGCAAAATCCAACTTCCAATACCTCTCCTCAGAGTCCACGACGAAAGGAAAGTGTCTCACAAAGTCGGGGTCCCTCACCTGGTCACTGATCAAAGGTATCTTCTTCACTAAATAGTTGACTGCAGCCCTCACAGTGTTCAACCTACCCACATCACTACACAAACAACTATACAATGTCTTCTCTTTTTTAATTTCTACACTGGCAACCTCCGGTACCTTCTTCGGTGTTGCCAGATAACAATGATCATTCTCAATATGCGCATAACTGGACATATTCCTAACATTATTTTCTGAATTTTTCAACATATTCTTTACTTCAGGCTTCAATAACGATACACCGCCTTTTTTCTTCCGGTAATTTCTTAAGCCATTAGCTTTGACCGGACTTATTTTGGCTGTTTGATTGTTAATCACTATCTCTTGAACCTTACTCAAATCTAGAGTTCTATCCATTTCTAGATAGTAAATTTTTCCTGTGGTTGGATCTATATACTTAACTATCCTTTTTTTAGGTGAAGTCGGTTGAGTAAGAATCTCATTTGGTATGTCATAAGGGTTGTTATCATCGGGCCATGGGGTTTCAGTTTTATCCTCATCGTTTATGACTTCTTCTGTCTGTTCTATATTGTTTGTCTCGCTCACATTCATAGGTTCTTCTATTTCTGTCTTTATCTCAGGTTCCTTTTTCAATGGTTTGATTATCAACTCGTCCACATCTACCTCTGAAGGTCCTTTTGAGAAGAAATCCAACCAACTATCGCTCTGTATGACGTTGGATTCTGTCTCCATTTCTTCAATGGTCTCCGTCTGTACTTGTTCGGTCTTTACTTCGGTCTCTTGTGTCTCTGTCTGCTCGGCGTCTTCTTTAAACTCGTATTGGAGCATTTCTGGTGTACTGTATAACCAGACGTCGACTATTGTCTCGGCACCTGGAACAGATCAAATATGACAGTATAGAAGTCTCCCGCGTGGTTCCCGGCTGAGTAGAATTAGGGTCAACCCATCTCTTCCCATGCGGTGTCGTACAAGGCGAATAAGGAATAGGGCTGTTTAACATCAGACAGATATATACAGCCTAGACTCTAATGCATGGCTTGAGTCAACAATAGTGCTTGGAAGACGGCAATAGGCTCACAGCCGGTTACGTGGGACCGAATTCAAAGAGTGGTGAAATGCGGGTGTTAATTCACCTCTGTCTAACCCTCCGGGGATGGAGGCGTGATTATATGTATGTATAGAAGTCTAAAATTTGAATTCTCTTATTCACGTCTGCAAAACTCCGAAAGGGCTAGGCAGAGGTGTGTTAACACCCACATTTCGTTAACTGTGATTTTCTGTATGGGGCAAACCTATAACCGTCAAGAGGGGACTTAGTCATAAGATGTACGTTCACTGTCGGATGGAGAAATGCCCTTAGTCGCCTTTAACAATACTCACGGGATGGGCAGCCATATTAGGCTAGCTCTTGCATGCCGGCTTGGGTATTTTAAAAGCCGGCATGTAAGATTGCCGGAGGATTTTTGTACTGTCAGTGGAAAGACCAAAAGCTTGTCCTGCTTTGTCTTTTACACTGACGGCACAGAAACCCTCAATACTTGCAGGGAAGGCAGCGCGTGTTTGACTCTCTTGGTTTTGCACGCGTCCATAGGCCACGGTGACCACTTTCCATCAGGTGGGCCGTGTGCTTGTCTGCCACCTACACGTGGTATAAAAAAAATTGCCTAAAACATATGTCTCGTAACCCAGTTGACCTTGGACCATCTCCGGTTGCTGTGGCATTGTGCACAAGCTTAAAGAATTGCAAAGCAGGTGTACTCACAACTTACCCCCAGAGAGGAGGACGTGAGACAGGAATAGTGGCTTTATTTATATTTTGACAACATATATGTAATGGCAAAAAACGTCTTATCATTTTTTAATGCACCTTCGTAAGATGTTTGTTCTCTGGTACAATTAATATTAGTATTGCAATTTATTAGTTATTTTAATATTGACTCCTCTAATTAGTTGACTTTTGATTATTTAGATTACTTAATGATTGTTTTAGATTATTATTGATTAATGTTCATTGGGAATATTATTTGAATGTTTTTATTGCTTGATTATATATTGTAATGAATAGCTCATTATTTTCAAATTGATTACTGTAATTATTTGTAATTCTAATATTAACTATTCTAATTGTTTGTTATTTTAATATTTGTATTTGACAATTGAATTGCATGGTATTAGTTAAATATTAATTAGTGTAACATTATAAGCGCTTTGGTGCTATTTCACTGTAAGCTTGTATTGTCTGTGGAAATAAATAAATAAAATAATAAATAAATAAATTTAATATAAATTAGCTGGGAGATCTTGGTCGGAGGAATATCACATCCCATTCCTCGAAGGAACATCCCTGTTCCTAAACCTCTTATAAGTTAGTAGTCCTAGTATAGATATTATAATTTAATTTTTGTATTAGTGTGTCTCCTGTCGTGCCCACTGTGGGGCACAGTGGGCACGACAGGAGACACTGCACAATTGCTGACCTGAATGAAGCGACGGAAGGTGCGGTCAATGTCGAAAAATTTTGGGCTGGGCGCATTTAGCTTCTATTTTAATTTTAATTGTTGCCATTGACACGAAGAAGAAGTGTGTCTCTTGTACTCACCGAGCATCTGCAGTCCAGTATAGTTCCTGTCCAGCTTGATGGTGTGCTCGACGGTGGCGGGGCGGTTCCGCGTCGGGAGCGCGAAATGTAACTCCACTTTAGCGGGGAACTCCCCCCAGCCGCGGCGGGACACGTGGTACGGGGGCTTGCTGTTGACACAAACACACACACATACGTATGTTAGTTAAATTTGGAGGAGTGTAGGCATAAAATCAAGGTTAACTTGGATCTAGAAATAATATTCAAGACCAGCTGTTAGCTAGTTATATTTATATATGAAATAATAAGAGAAAGATCGCGGGTTCCAATCCTGTCTGAACAGAATCAGTAAAAGAAATCTACTTTAATCGATTTGAATAATTAGCATACCAAATGCTTTAAATGGGGTTTGGGTAAAGTCGTTTTGAAATTGAGTAGCCATCAATGAAAATCGAACACTATAAAGTGATCAAAAGTTACTATGGACAGACTTTTCCACCCCACCCTCCCCTTTCCTACACAGGACAACACGTGCAGGTCTTAGATGTCATCTGCACACGGTGCAGAACATCCGATCAAGAACCAAGCGGTTCGGAGACTCTTTCCTCTGTTATTAAGGCTTCCACTCTGGATATTTAAACTCTGATATAACTTACAATGAAAATAATCACAATTATACGTGTTTTGATACAGTACAATGAAATTGTATCAATATTATTGACGGCTGATGACGCTACTAGTCCATACACAGTTACCCAATCCCCTTTCATTCAAATATATAAAAAAGTGAAACGCCATAAATGTATATATGTCTATAACATCTACAGGAAATGGTTGCATAAAACAAAGTAATAATTTTTGTTTCATGTTCAATATTGTGTGGCCAAAGTTTGTATAGAAAACAACACATTAGAACGTTATCAATATAGTAAATAAATTGTTATATTGTCTGTACATAGTCTGTTCATTATAGAATGATTCGCGTGACAGTTGAAAGCAAATTCGACGCTTCAATTTTGAAACGAAGTTAAATTGACACCTTGAATCACAACATATTCCTTCTTGCTTTTTCGCTAACAATAATACAATATCGAAACTTACACAAATATAATACATTAACACGATGTTGCATAAATGGATAAAATACTGTTACGACAGAAGTCAATATCTCGAAAACTAAAAAGCGAATCTTCAAGAAATTGCACGCATTGTTAGTAACGAGGTACTCTACCGATTGGTATAGAAAAATTTAGAATCGTCAACACAAAGTCACAACCTACCTACGAGAAACTACTCTCTTGAATAAAAACAAACAATAGGTAAATATCGAGAATGAACTCGAAAGGTCTATTGGAGGAAGGACATGACGGTATCTCCCGTCCAAAATTGAGCAGTCCGTCTGGGTAAGTACCTCCGCCCTACAGAATACCCCGGTTATAATAACCTTGTGTTGTGTTCCCGGCGGTGAGTAGGGTAGCCAGAGCTCACTGGAGAGGTTCTGTGCTGTCAGTAGGAAGACCAAAGGCTTAAATTGACCCCACTGACTGGTGGGGGCGTGAAATGTTGGCGTGGTGGTCAGGGAGACCCGGTGAAACGGTTATCCGCTGGCCGCCCGCAGGCTGTACGGTTCCCGAACCTGGGGATTACTTAATCTCCGCCCCAGGAGGCTGAACCAGCAGCCTGTGTAAAGTTCCCGGTGCTGTAGCCATGCCGGAGGAGGAGACCGGAGTGGACCTGGCTTCAGTATCTGGGAGGGGACCGGGGGCCCTTCCGCCCATCGCGCCAGCCAGTCACACAACCCCAACTTGTCTGTGGGGTAGGACGCCTTGCTTTGTCTTCTACACTGGAGGCACAGAATCTCTTTTTACCTTCTCCCCCCCCTCCCCCCATCTCAAACATGAAAACCAGAAAAGGCAAGAGAACCGTTACCACAGCGGCACCATCATCCACAGTGAATGTGGATTTCTGCAACATCAGGGGCCTACACTCCAACCTTAACGCGGTCCATCTCCACTTGGAGACCGCGCAGCCTACCTTGCTTTTTCTGACGGAGACGCAAATATCATGCCCGGCCGATACAGCCTACCTAATGTACCCCGGGTACAAACTCGAGCATAGCTTTATGAGTCGCGCCGGGGTATGCTTGTACGTCCGGGATGATATTTGCTGCCGCCGTCTCCATGGTCTTGAGGATAGGGACCTGTCAACTTTATGGGTACGCATAGATCACGGTGGCCACACCCGTATCTATGCGTGCCTTTACAGGTCCCATAGCGGTGACCTGGGCACGGCTCAATTGTTTCAGCATCTGCAGCGGTCGGCGGACAGCGTAATTGAGCAGTACCCCACTGCGGAATTAGTATTCTTGGGGGACTTCAACGCCCACCACGTGGAGTGGCTGGGGTCTCCTAGGACTGATTTTGCGGGAAGGGCTGCTCACGACTTCGCTCTAACTTATGGGCTCTCTCAACTGGTGCATTCTATCACTAGAACACCAGAAATTGAGACCCACAGAAGCTCTATACTGGACCTTCTGCTGACTACGCGCCCGGATGAATACTCCATAAGGGTGGAAGCACCTCTCGGTAATTCGGACCACAGCCTCGTCCGGGCGCAAGTGACACTCGCGCGGCCTGAACCACCGCGGCCACCTCAGTGGCGGCATGTGTGGCACTACAAGTCGGCAGACTGGGATGGACTGCGAGAATTCTTCGCGTCGTACCCGTGGAGGCAGCTTTGCTTCTCTTCTGATGATCCAAGCTCCTGTGCAACAGCAGTCGCTGACGCGATTCTAGTGGGTATGGAATGTTACATCCCCAACCGCTGGGTCGCGACAGGAGCGAGCAAACGCCCGTGGTTTAATAGGCCCTGCAGGGAAGCTAGAGACCGCAAGCAATCTGCATACAGGGCTTGGACCACGGCTCTTGCCAATAAGGATCCGAACACCGCTGAAGTGAAGCGGAAGTTGAATGCTGCCTCAAGGTCCAGTAAAAAGGCAACGTCTAGTGCGAAGTTTGAGTTCATCGGCAGAATTGGCGAGCGGCTTGCGCGCTACCCATCTGGCAGTCGTGCATTTTGGTCGCTTGCTAAAGCTGCTGAGGGAAACTTCTGCCAGTCTTGCCTTCCGCCGCTGCAAAAATCCGACGGTAGTCTGGCCCATGGCGCTAAGGAGAAGGCCAATCTTTTGGGTAATCTCTTTGCGTCAAACTCGACTATGAACGACGGGAACGCCGAACCACCCATCATCCCCAGCTGTGGTGCTTCGATGACCGAAATTAAAATCACACAACGGGTGGTCCGGCGCGAGCTTAAGTCCCTAGATGTTCGGAAGTCGAGTGGGCCGGACGGTATACCGGCGATGGTGCTTAAGCACTGTGCCCCCGAGCTGTGCCCTGTACTTACACGCCTTTTCGCACTCTCATACTCCGCGAGGCAGGTCCCGGCCTCGTGGAAGACTGCGTTCGTGCACCCTGTACCTAAGAAAGGTGACAGGACAGATCCGACCAATTACAGGCCTATCGCTATAACCTCCCTTCTCTCGAAGGTTATGGAGCGTGTTATTAATACACAGCTCCTGAGGTACCTTGAAGGAAACGATCTACTGAGCGACCGACAGTACGGTTTTCGCCACCGTCGCTCTACCGGTGACCTTCTTGTGTATCTCACAAACCGGTGGGCGCAAGCCATCGAGAGTCGCGGTGAGGCACTAGCGGTCAGCCTCGATGTAGCGAAGGCCTTCGATCGGGTCTGGCACAAAGGTCTTCTTACGAAGTTGCCATATTATGGACTCCCCGAGGGATTGTGCGAATGGATCTCCAGCTTTTTGTCCAACAGAAGCATCCAAGCCGTCGTCGACGGCAGCTGCTCGGACCGCATGAACATAAACGCTGGTGTCCCACAAGGCTCCGTGTTGTCTCCGACGCTGTTTCTGCTGCATATCAATGACATGCTGTCTGATGGCTCCATTCATTGTTATGCGGACGACAGTACCGGGGACACGTGTTACACGGGCCGTGCAAACATCCCTCAGTCCGAGGTGGAGAAGAGTCGCGAACAACTTGTGTCTGAAATCGAGACTACTCTCTCTGGAGTGTCCGATTGGGGTCGACTAAACCTGGTCCAATTCAACCCCACTAAGACACAAGTATGTGTATTCACCGCTAAGAAAACCCCATTCATTGTAGCGCCGCAATTCCTGGGCACACCGCTTACCATCTCCCCGAGTATCGGGATCCTTGGTGTCGATATCTCCAGTGACGTCCAATACCGAAGTCATTTGCAGGACAAGGTTAAGTTGGCATTAAGAAAGCTCGGAGTGCTCAACAGGGCAAAGCGGTATTTCACTGCGGGGCAGCAACTCCTTCTTTATAAAGCACAGGTCCGGCCTCACATGGAGTACTGCTGTCACCTTTTTGCTGGAGCGCCTGCATACCAGCTTGACCCCTTCGACTCGTTGCAAAGACGGGCATTGAGGCTGGTTGACAATCCCATACTCACAGGTAGAGTGGAACCTCTTAGCCTTAGGAGGGATTTTGCCTCACTGTGTGTGTTCTACCGCCTATACAATGGTTTGTGCTCAGATGAATTGTTTGACATGATGCCCGTAGCTACATTCTATCATCGCACCTCTCGCCATAGGCAGGGAATTCATCCCCACACATTGCGACCTGAGACGGTACGCACTGTGCGGTATGAAAGAAACTTCATCCCACGCACACTCAAGCTGTGGAATGACCTCCCTGCTGCGGTTTTCCCAAGCGCCTACAATATGGGGTTCTTCAAGAGGGGCATCAGAAGGTTTCTTCATGGTCGGCAGCGCGAGTGTGACACCCCTGGTGTTGCATACGTCCATAGGCCACGGTAACCGCTTCCCATCAGGTGGGCCGTGTGCTTGTCTGCCAACTAAGTGGTATAAAAAAAAAAAAAAAAAAAAAAAAAAAAGGTCAGCGACGGCGGTAAACTTCAAAAGAGAGTAGGTATTTATCGCTCGCGAATTTTCTAGATGATTCGACCCTCCTAATTGAGAGGTATAAAAACACGCTCGTATAGCTACACCATTGATTCTGTCTTTGAGATCGATAACGAACACAGCGAGCTTAAGCGACCGAAGAAGATTCTACCTGCGACCTGCGCAACGACTGTGGACTACTGTGAACTACTGAGCGACTGGAAATGTTAAAGAGTACTGTGTGTACTAGAGATTTATTGTCTAGTTTGTGGTGAGCTAATAAATCTCTTCGTTTAGTAAACGGCATTTAATTGTACCCCGTGCACGTAACAATACAATACCTAAATTAATGTTTCTAAACATTTCAATTTTCGTTAATCCAAATGATTACGCTCATAGAAGGTTATGTCATGTCACAAGCGCAAAATTATAGGGATGTAGTCACTTGATTATCAAATGGAGAATCTAGTATTTAGACTGTGTTGACACAATCGAGTATCTATTACTTAATAATTATTTTTATATGAATTTATGTATATTTCGATTTTTGCCTTCACGGTCTTTTGGCACTTTTTTCTTAAATAGTGTTTTTAACCGGTATATTCACCCATTTACCGGAGTAACACAATGATTTGAAAGATTTTGCTCAAAAATCTTAATCACCTACTCATAAATATTCAAAGAAACATTAGTGGTGTATCAATGTCAATTTGTTTGAAAGTTTTTTTTTTTATGTGCGCAAAATCCCCACGGATACCTCCCCATCGGAGCCGGTGGAGGAGGTTATGTCGGACTCGAACCAACTAAAACGCACGCCGCCTGTGGGTCGTTTTGGTTGCCGAAGGTGAGGTTGACAGGCATATCCCTCGCACCCCGGCCGACCCAGGGCCATCTCTCACGATCTGGCCCTCTTCTCAGGTGTGGGGACATAATGCATGTGGCATTAAGTCTGTCTTTGTACATAGTTACTGACCATAGAGTAAAATAAACAAAAAAATAATAGTTGCGGCGGGAACGGAATTTGAACTCGGGTGGGGCCGCAGGCAAGGTAGGAAAAGTGGAGTGTGTTAGCGGGGTCGGTGTAGTTGGCAAATATAAATTAAAAAAATTGAATAGGTGTGGCGGGAACGGGATTTAAACTCGGTTGGGGCCGCAGGCAAGGGAAGAAAAGTGGAGTAAGTTAGCGGGGTCGGTGTAGTGGGCAATAGATAAATTAAAAAAAATAAATAGGTGCGGCGGGAACGGGATTTAAACTCGGTCGGGGCCGCGGGCAAGGGAAGAAAAGTGGAGGAATGAAGTTAGTGGTGCAGTGGTGCGTGGTGCGTGGGCATACTGACTCGATGTGCACGGTGTGGTGCGGCGCGTACGAGTGGTGCAGGCGCACGCGCACGGCCGCCACGACGCGCGACACGTCGGGCGCGCGCGCCGGCCCGCGCACGTACAGCAGCCACTTGTGCGTGGAGCGGTCCGCCGCCGACGCGCCCGGCGCGTACTTCGACGTGTTGCCTGCGCACCACCACACGCACACGACAAGTGCTCACATCAATTGTTCGACATGATGCCCGTAGCTACATTCTATCATCGCACCTCTCGCCATTGGCAGGGAATTCATCCTCACATATTGCGAACTGAGACGGTGCGCACTGTGCGGTATGAAAGAAACTTCATCCCGCGCACACTCAAGCTGTGGAATGACCTCCCTGCTGCGGTTTTCCCAAGCGCCTACAATATGGGGTTCTTCAGGAGGGGCATCGGAAGGTTTCTTCATGGTCGGCAGCGCGAGTGTGACACCCCTGGTGTTGCATACGCCCATAGGCCACGGTGACCGCTTCCCATCAGGTGGGCCGTGTGCTTGTCTGACAACTTATAAAAAAAACTTATCACCGGCTGGGGGAGCGACTACTATACTACCTACAATACGGCGGTATTTCCACACAATTGAACAGTCCGACTGGGGAAGTACCTCCGCCCAACAAAATACCGCGGCTATAATAACTTCGTGTTGTGTTCCCAGCGGTGAGTAGGGTAGCCAGAGCTCACTACAGAATTTGTGCTGCCAGTGGGAAGACTAAAGGCTTATCCTGCTTTGTCTACTACACTGGAGGTAGGACACGGCGATATTTCTGCCCAATTGAACAGTCCGTCTGGGGAAGTACCTCCGCCCAACAAAATACTGCGGTTATAATAACTTCGTGTTGTGTTCCCAGCGGTGAGTAGGGTAGCCAGAGCTCACTGGAGAATTTATGCTGTCAGTGAGAAGACTAAAGGCTTATCCTGCTTTGTCTTCTTTACCGACGGCACAGAAACTCCGTACTTACAAGGTTAGCAGCGCGATTGTGACTCCTCTGATGTTACAAATGTCCATAAGCCACGGTAACCACTTTCCATCAGGTGGGCCGTGTGCTTGTCTGCCACCTAAGTGGTATAAATAAAACATGAAAACGATGAGGCCGTCAAGCCGAGTGTCACTATTGTAACATGGTATATGTAAGTAATTATAACCATATTTTCTGAGACTTTTGTCTTCAGCTTACTATCAAGCGAGGCAAAGTCTAATTAACGTATTCTATATAAAAAAAGTAGTCTTCAAGAAGGACATTAGCAGGTTTCTATAGAGTAGACAGCATAAATCTGACGCCTATGGTGTTGCACATACATATAAATAACAAAAATTGCTTTAAAGAGTCACAAGTCCCATTTTGATGAATAAAACCTGTTCATTAGATTATTGAAAAACCAATAATCCTACCTGGGAATCGAACCCATTTATTTAAAAAAAAAACACTATGTTATTACACCATACGATGGTGTTGCTATTAAGGATCTTATTCTAGGCAGTATTAGTTATATAAATTTATAAAACTTAGATGGCAGACAAACACACAGCCCACCCTGATAGAAAGTGGTTACAGTGATCTATGAACATGACAGTGGTTACGGTAACCACTGCCCATCATATCCGCCTAATTTGTAAAGAAAAGAATACTTCACTGCCCTTCTTCTTGTCTTTTAATTTCTTTCCATACTCTTCGATATGCAAAGCTCAACAATCGTATGACAAGCTTCACGATTGCACATACACATAATATGTAAGGCACTAATACATACATATAATCACACCTTTACCCCCAAAGGGTTTGGTAGAGGTGAATTAACACCCACATTTCACCAATAATTGCTTTCTGTCCCACGTGATAGGGAATAAACCTATTGCCGTCTATTCCAGGCACTATTATTGACTCCAGCCTTGTATATGTGCCTGAATCTGAGCTGTATATATCTGTCTGATATTAAACAGCCCTATCCCTTAGTCGCCTTGTACGACACTGATGAAATTCATAAATCATTGAAAAATGGGCAGATCAGAAGCACTCCAAATGAAAAAAAATTAATAACAATAGAGGAAGCTTGTAAAGTGTGTAAGGATGGAGATGGTGGGCTGTAATCTCTGCCTACCCCAGAATAAAATATACGTGAGCATATATATGTTTATAAGACACGCTCAAAATACATACGAGTGGTCCACAAACTCACCTATAACAATCCTATACCTATGCTTCATCTTATTCCTGGTGACCTCGTCCAGCGTGATGACGCCTTCGACTCTGGGCTCCAGGTGCCGCGGCACCTTCCTGGGCCGGCTGCCGCAGGGCTCCGCCGGCGCCTCGGCCGGCTCCGCCTCGTCGGGCTGCCGGTCGGGCCGCAGGCTCTTTGTGGTGTCGGCTGATATTGTGTAGTTGCGCTTTTGGAGCATTGCCTGTAATGAAAAATGATCCTCAAGATAGATCCGGAGTCGGGTAGGCAATAGAAGGGTTTCTTACAGAATAGGGACACTCTTGAGTGTGGTTTGTGAAACGTGTGCAACGCCAAGGGAGCCACACTCGCGCTGCCAACCCTGTAAGCACAAGAGTTTCTGTGCCGTCAGTGTTAAAAGACAAAGCAGAACAAGCTTTTGGTCTTCCCAATGACAGTACAAAATCTCTCCAGTGAGCTCTGGCTACCCTACTCACCACCGGAAACACAACACGAAGTTATTATGGCCGCGGTATTCTGTAGAGTGGAGGTACTTACCCAGTCGGACTGCTCAATTGGACGAAAATATATAATTATATATAAATATAAAGTTAAAACCTTTATGTTATGTACCTACCTACTTGTATAATTCAATAAATGCGCGACAGAGGGCGCGTGTGTGTGCGCCGCTCGCCTCGCGACCGGCAATAGCGACTCAAAACTATTATTTAAGTTTTAATTTGCGTACTGACCTGGACCCAGCACCCTACGTCATCTCCGGTGACAGTAGTGGAAACGGCCAATCCGAAAATGACTGATTACCCGTTCGATCAACGGCGTCCCCACTGGCAGAAATAGTACCAATGCTCAACAGTTTCTGCAAATAGTACTTTAAAGGTACTTACAGAATAGTCCCTTCTCGTCTTGTTCCTCGGCTCTCTGCTCTTGAAGATCTCGTCGAGGTCCACGGTCTGCTTGCCGAGCAGCTTGCGCACGGAGGGGTGCAACCGGCGCTGGCCGTCTCGTAGTATAGACGACACCTGGTGATAAGCAAAACATCAGCATCAGCAACAAACAAAGAAGAAAAGTATCTAAGCTATAATTCCTAATTTCGGGGCGGGAACGTCAGCAGGAGCGAAGGATAATCGCAAATCACGCTGCCCGAGAACTGAGGCAACTAGACTCGGCGCTCACGGCACGTCTCACCTTACCCGGGGAGGAGTTGGGAGTACGAGGTCCCCACACCCGAGGAGGGCCAGATCGAGAGAGTTGGCCCTGGGTCGGCCGGGTGCGAGGGATATGCCGAGACAGCGTGTTCTTTACACAGCAGCAAAGCTTTTATTTTAAACTTTTTAGTTAAGATAAGACGTGTACATATATTTGTTATCTTCTAACCGCGGTAGCCTAGTGGTATGGGTAATGGACTGCTGAGACGAGGTCTCGGGTTCGAACCCAGGTTTTAGCATGGCACACACCAATGACTTTTCGATGCTTTTCGAAGTTATGTGTATACTTATCACAGGTTTATAAGGGCTCGGTTAATGGCAATAGGCTCGCCACATTGGGACCGAAACATAAACTGGCGAAATGTGGGTGCTAGCACCTCTGCCTACCCCTTCGGGGATATAGGCGTGAGTTTATGTTATGTTATCTTTTTCAAATGCCCTTCATTTTGATACCCTACTCGATAAATTTGAATGTTTTTTATTTTATTTTAGTATATAGTTTTCGTTGACATTTTATGTACCCTATGACACTCAGAGATGAATACCCTTCATCGCAATTCGTCCACCCGTTAGGCCTGTAGAGGGGAACAAAGAAAACCACATACATACGAGCGTAACACATTACCTTGGCTGGCGCAGTCGAGTAAAAATAATCTCACCTCAGCCCTAGCGCGGGGCTCATGCTGTGCCGCAATCTCATCCTGTGCCTGCCCATTGGTCAGTTTGAGTTTCTGCTCATTGTAGTAGCTGCTTACGAGGGTGTACCGGAGACGGTGGAGTAGCCGGCGGGATGTGGACATGCTGAGGAGATGAAAATCAATCAGTTATATAGGACTCCACTAAGACAGTGTTTGTGAGGTCTAAGTGAATGCGATTGCTACGCAGGAGGTGCTTTTTTGATTGATGATTTTTTTTTTATACCACTTAGGTGGCAGACAAGACACGGCCCACCTGATGGGAAGTGGTTACCGTGGCCTATGGACTTGTGCAACACCAGGGGCGTCACACTCGCGCTGCCGACTCTGAAGAAACCTCCTAATGCCCCTTTTAAAGAACCCCATATTGTAGGCGCATGGGAAGACCACAGCAGGGTTCGATTCCGGAAAATATCCAGGGTAGTTACAAGGTTCCAATCAAGATTTTCAGTGTCCAAGTCAATCTCAACTTCTAGCTGGTACACGTGATGATAAACAGGTGAGGCTCTCAGGTTTTAAAGGTCAGTCACATTCATATCAAAGAGATAGCATGAGAGGAGAGCAGACCCAGGGGTCTTGGATGCAACTGGAATTAATGGCGTGATGATGATACCTATTTTGAGATTCTTGGATCTTGTTTTATTTTCATATCAAGTATAGAATAGTTCATTATTTAAATGCTAATCCGCATGGTTTCCCGCAGAGTAGAATTTGAACCACCCCATATCTTCCCATGCGGTGTCTTACAAGGGGACTAAGGGATAGGGCTGTTTAACATAAGACAAATATATATAGCCCAGACTCAGCCTCAGATGCATGGCTTGAGTCAACAATAGTGCCTGGAATACGGCAATAGGCTCACCCCATATTATGTGGGACCGAATACAATGAAGGTGAAATGTGGGTGTTAATTCACCTCTGCCTAAACCTCCGGGGATAAAGATAAAGGCATATGTATGTATGTATGTTAAATGCTAATAAGCAGTCTGTATACACATGCAATGTTCAGTTGAGTAAACATTATTATAGATATAAATAGTTAGTCTATTATTAACAATTGTATTATTGGGTATATTAGCTAGTTATAATTACGGACCAGGCTTTTCTCTTAGGGTTGGAAGGTCAGGTGGAAGTCGCTCTCGCAAAAGCCTAAATGAGCCGAAGCAATAGAAAGAGTAAGAGAGTAGATTGTGAGGTCCAAAATACAAGCTGGAATGGATGGTGATTCATCATCATCTTTATGTAGAGATATTATCCTGATTTTATCTGAGGCTAGTGAGATCTCAGAGCTCAGGGTCCGCCTGATCTGTCAGGATGGTGATTATTATATTCTAATTAAGCAGGAGTTGCTATTCAGTTCCTTTTCGAAAAGTTTGACCGAGTCTTTAAGTAAGTAAATCATTTATTGCTTGAGTACTCTATTGCTAAAAAAAATGTTTGTGTGGGTTGTCATTAGAGAGACTGATGCTGAGTTAAAAGTGGGGGCCCCTGAGCCAATCATCATCATCATTGCATTAGACCCGGTCACATACGAGGCTTTCACCTAAGCAAGGTAAGACTACTAGTTGTAAACCCAGTGCTTTGTAAGAGCATTTACTACCCTAGAGGGACACATGAGAACAGAGTACCAGGTGTCATAAATACTGTGAACTTTTACTTAGTAACTATTTATACTAAGTAGTTTACCTTGAGCTAACCTTGAAAATATGTCTATGCCTACTTCTCTCAGAAAATGACTCTTATGTTTAATTTTATATCTATGTAACTAAATGACCACGAATAACAAGAAAGTTTAGTATAAAATAGTTATTATACACATTACATTATAACAAACAGAAAAAGCTTGTGTTTATTTATATAGCAGACAAAAGTCACAACAAAAGGACCACATGGCATTTAAACAATATTAAAAGTGTGTGTTAAAAGCTTATGTACGCTCTCAAACAGGTTTTATTGGCTATTAAACGTGAACAAAAGTCCAACATACCGTTGATCTATTAGCATTACTTCATTTTCTCTGATTTCAAGTTCATTTAAAAATTCCCGCCGGATTATATCTTCGATTTTCCGAATCTTTTCTTCTTCGCTCATGTTTTGGGGCTCCTCCTTGACGACAACTGCTGCCTCTGGGTAATCAGGATCATGATATTCTTCTTTATTATCCATTTTTAACAAATTTTACAGTTAAAACGAGTGACGCCCTACAAGCGTTGCCTTACGATACACAGTTTATTTACAATGTTTAAAGTCTCGGCACTATGTATTTGGTAATTTATCACATATATTCACAGCACAGTTATATAGGTGGGATGTTTACAATAACGTAATTTAGTAAAAAAACAATTATAGTGTTAACCAATATCCGCATTTGACAGTGGAAAGGTCAACAGCCGATTCATTCAAGTTTTTTCATTTTTTTGAACGCATTCAGCAGACTGCTGTAATTATTGTTAGTTTATAAACTTTAAAATTACTTAAACTTATCATTTTGATTTTTGACTTAAATATTTATAACTTTTCTATTCTACTCATGTAAAATAGGTTATGAAGAACTATTTAAATATTCTATTATTTAACGAATAAACACCAAAATGGACGCCAATACAATCATGAGTATAATATGTTTATTGTTTGCTAAAAACAAACTTCTCGTTCTCTTGATTATATGATTTTGTACTTAATATTTTAATAATGTATTACGTTTCACAATAAATGAACTAGGTACGTTATAATGAATGAACAAAATGAAATAATTTAATGAACAAAATTAAAAAATAAACCAAGTACGTTTTGAAACTAATGTATTTTAAGTTGCAACACCATTCAAAGAGATTTTTTATTAATGACAATATTCCTGAAAGCTGTCAAACTTGTTGCGACGTAACGTTGACGTTTTCGTAAAGATTCTTTCTTTATACAAATTTTAACAACACTAAAAAACGGCGTTTAATAACGGCTCACCGTCACAGGGGGAAAGGAGCAGGAGCGTCGACCGTGATGTGAGGGCTCGTGGAGACGAGCACGCGCCTATGTCAGACTCTCAGACTAATGGGCCTGAGGCCATGCTAGAGAGACGTCACTATTGCTATCCAGACAGTAGCAGTGATACAGAAGAATACAGAAGGGACGAGGAGAGGCGCAAGCGGTTGTCGAAACGCACAGGCCCTAATATTCGAACTCGACCAAATATGCCACCGAAGAATTTGACTGCTAATACTCCGACGCCTTCGACTTCCACGGCGCAGGAACCTCCAAGGAATGGGCAGAAGGGTCTGCTAGGCGAGGATAGGATCACATTGGTAGTGGACAACACGCGGTTTGTCGTGGATCCCGCGCAATTCACTGCACATCCAAACACTATGCTGGGAAGAATGTTCAGTTCTAGTAAGTTGTTTTTTTATTCATAGATATTCTAGAAGTTATGTTAATTTATAAACGGTTGAAACTGGAGTGATTAAAAAAACATGGATAGTTTTTTTGAGAATTTGAACTTGTTTGAAACTAAGTTTTTTATTTTCATAAAAGTTAGCAAAAGTAATTGGATCAGAAGTATATTACTATACTAATATTAGTTTTTATTGCTACTAACTTAAAATGCCACATGTTTCTTTTTTAAATATTAACATGTGTTAAAATATATCACTAATTATCACCATCAGTTTAAAAATGACTTTCTGCTATTGTGAACATAAATATCAGATGCTATTTCTGGTCCAAATGTTAATTTCACCCTCTTATGAAATTACTTAAAGTTATCATTTTAAAAGTTTTATTCTTTATGAGTAATATTTAGTTTTGAAGGGACTTTTTACTCTCAATACATATTACAAATTCTTTTTATTTTTATAAACTTCAAATTAACTGATCTGTTACAATTTTACTGGCAATTTTTTAATTCAATTCAATTCTTATATCATTGATAGGATCCACATTCTATGAGTTCTCTCAATTTTAGTTTTCTCAGTTAGTAGCACACAAAGAGTGTATTAACATCTTTTATTTAAGTTGTTTTTTATCTTTGTTGTCTTTTATGTAAGGACATGTCCTACAAGTAGAAGTATTATACTTTTATTTCCATTTATTTGTAATTTGCAGTTGCCTTTACTTCCATCCATGTGGATATTGGTTATTATTACTACTTTTCTCAAGCTTTAATCTATGTGTGTAACAAATTTCATCTAAATTGGTTTAGTGGATTAAGAACGAAATCATAACAGACAGACAGAAACAAAGCTAATTTCATATGCATAATTTTGGTATCTAATTAGTATGAATCTCAAGTGCCATTACTTATGCTTTTGTGAATCATATATATAATATAAACTCATAAACTCACTCCTATATCCCCGAAGGGGCAGGCAGAGGTGCTAGCACCCACATAATTTGATCCTGGTGTACAAATTGTTCAGTACTGGGTATGTAGATGTGATTACAATACAATAATAGATGTTACCATACCATAGCTTTACTAGCTTTTGTTAGGGAATCTAGAATGTGATATAAACATACTTAGATACTTTTTTTTCATGCATACAAATATTTACACTGAGAGTGAATCGAAACCACGCCTCTCGAGTAGCAGTTCTCATAAAATGATTTATTAGCTGTTGGCTCTGTAGCTGTGTAAATGAATCTTATTGTTTTAGGTAATTTTTCTTTTTTCAGCCAGAACAATTGTGCTAATATTATTAATGTTGAAGTATGCTCGGTTGTTTTTTGCGCATTCACTTTCAAGCCGGTGAACGAATCTGGCTGAATTTTGATACAGGGCAGATTATACTCCAGAATAACACATAGGCCCAACTGCCAAGAAGGGTTTATTGTTTGATATTGTTTATTGTTGGGTTTATTACCTCATATCTTCCAAACTACAGGATGGATTTCTTTAATTAACATATCGTTAGATTCGTCTCGGTAACCCAAGTGTTCTTAGATAGGTGATGCAAAAAATCAAAATAGCCACTGTAATATGCTTTAATTTAACAGAAAAAAAACTAAATAAATTGTATACTGCAATATGGATATCAAATTAAAGGGCTTATCAGGAGGATTAGAATTAAAAATGAAATGCCTGACCATCAGTCAGGTCAGGTCAAAACCCGACTGATGCTGAAAAGATCGAAACAAGATTGACAGCAGGCGGTACCCATTATTGTTCTTTCTGTTTATGATTGGCAAATAGGTACCGCCTGCTATCAAACTTTTGTCGATCTTTTCAGCATCAGTCGGGTTTTTTATTTACTAAAATCAAATATAACATAACCTCACGCCTATATCCTCGAAGGGGTAGGCAGAGATGCTAGCACCCACATTTCGCCAGTTTATGTTTTAAGTCCCGATGTAATAGGTGGCGAGCATATTGCCATTAACGAGGCACTTATAAACCTTCAATAAATACACACATAACTTCGAAAGTCATCGAAAAGTCATTGATGTGTGCCATGGTAAACCTGGGATCGAACCCGAGACCTCGTCTTAGCAGTCCATTACCCATACCACTAGGCTACCGCGGTTGTTTTTAAGAACAATTATATCCTTAATAAATTAGATACGTGGAGCTAGTTTAGAATATACAGGCGATTCTTCTTCAAGTACCTAACCGAATTATTAGTATTACCCTACCCCTTCAGCTTAGCTTGAAATAAAACTGGGTTCACGTTAATCGCCAGGATTCAAACCTCAGACTCTCGATCGTAAGACCAACTCCTTATCTATTAAACTTTATAAGTAAATAATAATGAAATCAGGAAACTAATCACAGAGGTCATGATCACGTTTTCCATCAGTGCATTAGTCACGCCGTGCCTCAAGCGTTATCTAGATCACTGTGTTTACAACGGACACTGTGCCGATGTGTGTTTAATGACAGAGTGATTATTGACTTTCTCTCGTTTACTGGTAAAGGTGGTGATGAATCAGGATACTGGGCGTTTTGTTTTAATAGGCTATTTGATAAGATCGTCCGATTCTTCCCAATTACGCTTAATATCTTTTGCAAGAAAAAAGTGCCTTGCAAAATAAGATATTTTCTAACCCAAATGAAACTATGAATTTTTATTATTTTTAATTCCCAAAGTTATCCAAAATATAAACAATCAAATTCAGGCCCAATTTTTACTTTTTAGAATCCTCATTATTATTTAAATTTACTTTTATTATCTACTATATACATGTAAACGCAACGTGGACAGAGATAAATGTGATATTCTCTTGCACTCTATACATTTCTACTACGCGCTACTGGCGCGTGACGTCACTCGCAAGTACGATTTTGTATGGAGCGTTTTCGGTTTCAGAAATTTAATTTTAAAAATCAAATATCTCTTTAGCAGTTCATTATATTATACTAAAGTAATCATTTTTCAAAAAAAATATGTCAAATAGCCTAGTGTGAGAAAGGAGGCGTTAGAATCATGCTTTTAGTCTTAATTGATGCCCGCGGCTTCACTTTCGTAGATGTCAGTTATCGCGGTTAATAAAAAAAACTATTTCAAAATACGTTCAATAGTTTTTACGTTCATCACGTACTAACAGACTAGAATTTCAAAAAAAATACATAGAGGTTTTTTACAGAAACTTTGTCATTTTCAAAGCTAGAGACATAAATTATAGGAGGTAGGACACGATGGTATTCCCGTCCCAATTGAGCAATCCAGAATACCCTACAGAATACCAAGGCTTTAATAACATCGTGTTGTGTTCCCGGCGGTGAGTAGGGTAGCCAGAGCTCACTGGAGAGTTTGTGTGCTATCAGTGGGAAGACCAAAAGCATGTTCTGATTGTGTCTTCTGTACTGACGACACAGAAACTCTTTGTTCTTACAGGCTCGGCAGCACGGGTGTGTCTCTTACCTGGTGTTGCACACGTGTGCTCGTCTGCCACCTAAGTTGTATAAAGAAAATAAATAAGTACCTGTACGACGTACATACATACATAAACTCACGCCTACATCCCCGAAGGGGTAGGCAGAGGTGCTACCACCCACATTTCGCCAGTTTATATTTAGGTCCCAATGTAATGGCGAGCCTATTGCCATTAACCGGGCATTTATAAACCTGCGATAAATACACACATAACTTCGAAAGCATCGAAAAGTCATTGGTGTGTGCCATGGTAAAACCTGGGATCGAACCCGAGACCTCGTCTCAGCAGTCCATTACCCATACCACTACCGGTGTACCTAAAACATAAACTGGCGAAATGTGGGTGCTAGCACCTCCGCCTACCCCTTCGGGGATATAGGCGTGAGTTTATGTTATGTCTCAGGAACCAACTGGTTTGAATTGAAAAGTTCTTTTATTATTGAATAGTCCTGTTTATCGAGTAAGTTAAATCATCAATCTATTGTTCAATAGAACGAAGCAGTTTTCATAAAAGTCAACAAACTCGACAGTTTCGCATATATTATATGAATATTAACAAATCTCGGGCATTTTTTGCCACGGGCGAATCCGCTTGGATCGACTTGTATCATAAAAAAAGTTCGATCTATTTACAAAGAAACTCCAGGAAACCTGAGTCACCTGAACTAAACTGACCCAATTAATTCTTATTCCACATTGTACGAAGTTCAATACTCCCCAGAAAAACATGGCTACGTAAATATGGCCTACATTGTTTGTCTTCTGAGAATGTTTTTGTTTACTATACGTTTTAACAGTGTTTATAACAACAATGGAGGATGCCAAATATTTCACCCTAATATTTTTCTTATCTTATTTTGTCTTACTGATCTCCTTTTCGCAATTCGTTTCCAGTTTGCGTTCAATCGCTACATCTAACATATCGAAATGTTGCCTTTCCACATATATTTCGATATTTAAATAGTCTTCTATCCCTGATCGCGATGAGTTTTGTGTGAGTAGGATACCCAGAGCTCACTGTAGAGTTTTTGTGCTGTCAGTGGGAAGACCAAAAGCTTGTCCTGCTTTGTCATCTGCACTGACGGCACAGAAACTCTGTTCTTACATAGTCGACAGCACAAGTGTGATTCTCCTGATGTTGAACACTGTCCATAATATACCACGGTAACCACTTTCTGTCAGGCGTTGTGCTTGTCTGCATCTATCTATGGATAATGTAAAGATTCCTCATGACTGTTTGTCTCAACGATTATCAGCTATACCTCAGAATTATCAGCATCATCATCATTTCAGCCACACATAGTCCACTGCTGAACATAGGCCTCTCCCACAGACTTCCAGAATTACCGATCTAAAGCAGCCCGCATCCAGCGCTTCCCGGCGACCTTGATGAGGTCGTCCTTCCACCTGGCCGTTGGGCGTCCTACGCTACGTTTGAAAAGAAAGAAAAGAAAAAAGAAACCAAATCGAGCTGCACTGCATCTAGCTGTTTTTAGGTTCTCTCTACAGGAATTCGGAGGGGTTTGTGCCTAAGTGGTGATTGAATAGGCTACCAGTCTTAGAATGAGTGCCATTATTAATACTGAGACTCCTCCATGACTCGGAGAACAGGTTAAGCCGTAGGTCCAATATCTGTGTCATTTGTTACGGATGATTGAAGTCGTAAAGTGTCCGAAAAACTGATCCACAGAACTTGGAATTGGATTATGGCCGTCAGGCAGTCGCTCCACGGATCGCAGTTCGGTCATCTCGTAGGCACACTGGAATACCGCCCCAGCTGAGTTGGGAATAGGCTCAGAGAATCTCCTCACCTCTGGCGTGGCGATAGTGAACAAGGACGCTGCGCAGGATGTGCGAGTTCGTTCCCCGCTCAGTGCAAATATTTGTATGCTCATATTTGCATTGGTCTGGTCGAGCCTCGGAAGGCACGTTAAGCCATCAAACCCGGTTGCCATACGAACGTCTATGGCAGTCGTTACGGGTTGTTGAAGCCCCAAAAAGTTCACCAACTGGTCTAGCTGCAATGCTTCTATATCGCTATTGGTTTGTGTAGCTCATATGACAGTCGCTTCACAGAAAATATTGAAGTTCCACCAAATAGGCAGTTACACTGGTAAAAGCGGACCCCAGGCTCCGAGGTGAATGCTTCGAATGCGCCTGGGATAAACGCTAAGATAAAGAAGAATGATAATGATTTATAATTATCTATACTAATAATATAATATTGTTACGACCGACGTCGATATCTCGAAAACTAATAATCGAATCTTCAAGAAATAAAAACGCATTGTTAGTGACGAGGTACTCTACCGATTGGCATAGAAAAATCTAGAATCATCAACAAAAAGTCACAACCTACCTACGAGTACCTACACTCTGAAATATAAACAAACAATAGGTAAATATCGAGAATGAACTCGAAAGTTCATCGACGGCGGTAACATCAAAGGGAGTAGGTATTTATCGCTCGCGAACTTTCTGGATGATTCGACACTCCTAATTGAGAGGTATAAAAACACGTTCGCATAGCTACACGATTCATTCAGTCTTTGAGAACGAAAGCGAACACAGCGAACTTAAGCAACCGAAGAAGATTCTACCTGCGACCTGAGCAACGACTGTGGACTACTGTGAACTACTGAGCTACTGGAACTGTTGAAGAAGTACTGTGTGTACTAGTCATTGAATTGTCTAGTTTGTGGTGAGCTAATAAATCTCTTCGTTGAGTAAACGGCATTTAATTGTACCCCGTGCACGTAACAATATTATAAAGAGGAAAGATTTGTATTTTTGTATGTAACGAATAAACTCAAAAAGTACTGGACCGATTTTAATAATTCTTTTTTCATTAGAAAGCTACATTCTTCGTGAGTAACATAGGCTACTTTTTATCCCGATATTCCCATGGGATCAGGCTTTACGCGGGTGAAACCGCGGCGCGGTACTAGTTACAAATAATTCCGATGTTATCG
The DNA here is from genome assembly GCA_963662185.1 of Eilema griseolum. Lineage (NCBI taxonomy): Eukaryota > Metazoa > Arthropoda > Insecta > Lepidoptera > Erebidae > Eilema > Eilema griseolum. Next base: position 13,172,491 of record OY759258.1, read on the forward strand.
GCGTCCCGAATCGTCGTTGCAGCTTTAATCGCACGCAATCTGTCGACGTACATACTGTGATAAAGTGTCAGCCTCGTGAGATCAGCTACTGAGAAATAGGTTAAAGTTCAGATGGAATATTCTTACTATTTATATATATATCTGTGATTTAGTATTTTATCTGCCGTTCTACGTAATAGAAAATTGTCTTGTCTTTATGTCTGAGGTACGCCTCTGAAAAACAAACTGGCATCACGAGAATGCTGACGGAAGTAAATACTTTAAGGCCTGGAATTCATTACCAGCTCACATGTTTGTTTCTTCCTAAAGTCCCGGGTCCTTTAAGCGGGACGTGAAAAAGCATCTGATGAGCCCATCAAGCTGAGTGTCACCATTGTAACATGGTATATGTAAGGAATGGTGACTTTTCTGAGACTTTGCCTTTAGCTAACCATTAGGCGAGGGGAATTTTGATTGACGTGTCCTATAAAAAAAACACGTATTTTTTTCTTTATTGTAAACATAAATGATATGACGATTTTGAACAACATTTGAAGAACATACAGACATACATAGGTACATATAATCACGCTTTTATCCCCGAAGGGTTAGGCAGAGGTGAATTAACACCCACATTTCACCAATCATTGTATTCGGTCCCACGTAATAGGAGGTGAGCCTATTACCGTATTTCCGGCACTATTGTTGACTCGAGCCACGCATCTGAGGCTGAGTCTGGGTCTGTATATATATGTCTGATGTTTAACAGCCCTATCCCTAAGTCGCCTTGTACGACACCGCATTGGAAGAGATGGGGTGGTCCAAATTCTACTCTGCCGGAAACCACGCATCTATAAAATGATAAGATTTATGAATGTATAAAAAAAGAATCTTGTTTATATGACTTAGCACAATCGTAATTACTTATCGAAATACTGATTAAACATAAGGAGGACATAATATATCATCCAAATGCACAGTGACGTCACCATTGACCCACAAGTTCCACGAAACTCAATAGGTACGTACTTCATTGATAAGTCAGACCACTAACTTTACTACGCACTAGCTGGACCGCCCCACCTTCGCCTGTGGCATATTTTAAAACCTCATATCACTCCTTAAAGCCCGTAATATTGTAATTTAATAAATAACATATAAAAATGTGCTGGTTTCTTTTATAATTAATGTTCACTTCTCCCCTCCTTTAATTAATAGCGTGATTATATATAACCTAAAACCTTCGTCGAGAACTATTCAATACCATAATATGTTTTCAAATTGAAGTTCCTGAGATTATCGTATTCGAAATAAAATTATCAGGAGGTAGGACACGACGGTATATCCGTCCAATTGAGCAGTCCGACTGGGGAAGTACCTCCGCCCTACAGAATACCGCGGCCATAATAACCTGGTGTTGTGTTCCCGTCGGTGAGTAGGCCAGACCCAGAGCCACAGTTCACTGGAGAATTTGTGCTGTCAGTGGGAAGACTAAAGGCTTGTCCTGCTTTGTCTTCTACACTGACGGCACAGAAACTCAGTGTTACTGGATCGGCAGCGCGAGTGTGGCTCCTCTGGTGTTACAAACGTCCATAGGCCACGGTAACCACTTTTCATCTGGTGAGCCGTTTGCTTGTGTGCCCACCTAAGTGGTATAAAAAATAAAATTAAAAAAAACAAACAAACTCTTCAGCTTTGCAATATTAGTATAGATAGAAAAGACTCAGGTTGCTTGGTGCAGAACCTCGCTGCAACAGAAACGGCAGCACCTCTCTGCCGAGAGACGCTGCTGGCAAATTCTGGCCGAGACGGGAGCGGCCCTTTATAATAGATGGCTGCTCGGAGGCTTTATACGTGTCCCTCTTACTAGCAGAGGGCACAGTCGAGAACGGTCAATGGGTGGTCATCAGCAGAAGCAGGCCTGAGACGGACTGCCGTCCCTTTCCGGGGAAGATGGGGACGCCGTGGATCGGGTTGCCGCAGATGAGGTACTCTTCAGCCAGAGTCAGAGGGAATTGGTTTATTGGGTAACACCTTGCATATGAGAGCCGAGACGGGGCATGGTGCGGTTTAGCCTGTCCGGTGAGGTGTAGCCCGCACGAGAAAATAAGGTATCAACTACTAAAGTTTCAAGTTATGGCTCCAGCTAGATTCTGCATTGATAGATAGATAGATAACTCTTTATTGTACACCAATAGTTTACAGTAGAACTTGTTGGTAGCATGTATACAGTTTAATGTACAATGGGCGGCCTTATCGCTGGAAGCGATTTCTTCCAGGCAACCTTGGGTTGGACAATGATGTAATAAAGCAAAAGATTTGGTGTAGTTGTATTAAAAACATAAAGAAAGAAAGAAATAGAGAGAAGTTCAAATAAAGTAAAATAAATATACAACTTTAACACATATAATGTTTAGTAAAATTAGTTGCTTTTTACTAAACGCCAATAGATCTTCGATTAGTCAGTAGACAGTCAAGTACGTAGGTACTTACCCAAGTATGTATAGGTAACAATGATATTATAATATTTGCAACTAAAATAAATACATCAAGAAGTAACATCATATCTAATCATACAAATTACCTCATTTATCAAGTTATTAGTGCAGGAAAATTCCCAACAGCTTTGAGTAATTATGTCGCGTGTGTAATACGCCGGGAGTGCCGAAAGTGAAAACTTGGCCGATATATTATGTAAATAAAAATGACAGTCTGACAGCGTCTCAGGCGTGGCGGTAATGAACCTCAAGACTAGTTTAGACGGAGGCCTATATGGGCGTTAGTGGTCACTAACCATAACTCAAGCTGGGAGGTCATAGACAGTCGCTTCACAAAAAATATCGAAGTAAAGTTAAGACGTAGTTTAATTGACATAAAAGAAACGGACCTCGGACCCCGAGGTGAAATGGTTGGAGTTAACGCCAGGATGATTCCAGGTCAGTTATCGGACTATTCAAATAGATTAAGATATAAAAAAAATTGAATTGGTTCAGGCGGAATTCGAACCCGCTATCCTTCCCTTACAGGGGGAACGCTCTAACCACTAAGCCACAGAAACTTCGCCTGAAATGATCCAAATTCTTCTATACATATATCCGCCTTAGGGCGATTCGTATCTATATCGGACTTTTTCGGTTTTTACTCGTAACGAGTATCATAGATGTTCGTATTTCTCTTTTATACAACATAGGTGGCAGACAAGACCAGATGGAAAGTGACCCTATGGGCGTGTGTAACATCAGTGGAGTAACAACAGATAGTTTCTGTGCCGTCAGTGTAGAAGACAAAAGACAAGGCAGGGTTAGCCTTTGGTCTTCCCACTGACAGCACAAAAAATTTCCAATGAGCTCTGGCTACCCTACTCACCATCGGGAACACAACACGAGGTTATTAAAGCCGAGGTATTCTGTAGGATGGAGATACTTCCTCAGTCAGACTACTCAATTTTGACGGGAATACCGCCGTGTCCGATGGCTAGACTTAGGTGACATCTCATCCGCAAAAGATTTCATCCTCGGATAAAACGTCACCATTTTTAAATTTCTAGGTGATTCAGCAGAATATTCATTCAATAATTCAATTTATTTATTTGTGAATCATAGGTTTGTGTACAGTTCTTATTTTAGGTTACATTAAAGTGCGCTATATCCTACCATGGAATATAGTGTACAAATTAAATTTACAGTAACATTCATATAAATATTGATTACTTAACAATGTCATGCGAGAGAATTATCATTGAGGAATTCTTCAATGGTATAGTAAGCCTTATCTGCTAAAGTTTTTATTAGCTTACACCTAAATACGGTAACATTTTCTAATCGGATCTTCGCAGGTATTTTGTTGTAGATAGAGGTTGCCATACAAAACACACTACATTTGGGTTTTACTTGGCACGACTTTTAAGTTACCCTTACGCCTCTTCATATTCATATTCGGACAAAATGTCACCGTTGATTTCAAACTTTGAGGTGTTAAATCATCCAATAGAAATAGACGTAATTATTTCATGCATACAAATAATTAGACTAAGATGAATCGATCACCACGCCTGAGGCTGTTTGAATTCAATATCAAATCATTTCAATATCCAATTATACGTCGTTTCGAAACTTATTCAATTGCAATATAACGTCTCACAAATAGAAGCTTTTAGCAAAGGTCATTCCCGTCTAGACGAGCCCTCGAAGCGCTCGGCCAGAGTAGGGTTTGTTGAAGGGTCGTTAGCACCGAGCTGCGACCCTGTCTAGGGCGGTTATTGCCACGACTGACGGATTAGAGATATATTAGTGACTATATAATCTTCTATGGTCATGATTACAGTAAAATATAAATAATTTGCCTCCTACCCCTTTTGGAATTTACAGCTGTGAATATATATAATAATAATAATAACAATGGGTAGTTGGGGTACCGACGCCAAGAATCTGGTGAGCGAATTAGGGCGCAGGTTGAGGGACAAAACCGGTGACTCCCGCTCCGGCTCGTACCTGGGGCAACGGTTGGCCATAGCTGTTCAACGGGGCAATGCCGCCAGTGTCATGGGTACCTTTGCACCAGGTACGATGAGGGGCGGGTTAATAGATTAGACTGTCACTCTGACTGTACAAAAATGTGGACAATATTTTAATTGTATAATGTAATAATTAATTTTTATATAATAATAAATATTCTACAACATTCTACACAACGCTATCTAGACCCATGGTAAGCATAGCTTAACTAGCTTGAGTTATGGAATCTAGAATGCGGATAAACATACTTAAATACTTTTTTTTTTGTAAATACATACATATTATACATAGAAACACCCAGACCAATGCAAATACCCATATTCATGCATACAAATATTTGCATTGAGCGGGGATCGAACCCGCGCCTCCTGCGTAGCAGTCGCGGTCACTACCGCCACGCCACAGAGGCTGCCGTTATATATACATACATATAATCACGCCTTTATCCCCGGAGGGTTAGACAGAGGTGAATTAACATCCACATGTCACCAATCATTGAATTCGGTCCCACGTAATAGAGGGTGAACCTATTGCCGTTTTCCGGGCCCTATTGTTGACTCAAGCCATGCATCTGAGGCTGAGTCAGGGCTGTATATATCTGTCTGATGTTAAACAGCCCTATCCCTTAGTCGCCTTGTACGACACCGCATGGGAAGAGATGGGGTGGTCCAAATTCTACTCTGCCGGGAACAACGCGGCTATGTGCTACGTGAAATATATAAATATAAACTAAATATGCCACGGCTTTTGCAATATCTTTTTGTTTCATAATCGAATGTAATTTTTTTGTTCAGAGGTTTTCAATACAGTTGTAGGTAGGAATGTCCTAATATTTATAATTCTTCAGAAATTTGCTAATATGAACGATAATTTGAAAGTTGAACAAATAAAAATAAAATAAAAAGTATCTGTACTGCGCAATGTGTTTAATATAAATATGTGTTTAATGTAATAATGTGTTTAATATCCCTGGGTCGGCCGGGGTGCGAGGGATATGCCTGTCAACCTCACCTTCGGCAACCAAATAGACCCACAGGCGGCGTGCGTTTTAGTCGGTTCGAGTCCGACATAACCTCCTCCACCGGCTCCGGTAGGGAGGTATCCGTGGGGATTTTGCGCACGTAAAAAAAAAGTGTTTAATATAATATAATATAATTATAGTGTGTTTTTTTGGTTTCAATACCCAAAGGATAAAATCTGCATCAAAATCCGTGCTGTAATTTTTGCGTCTATTGCGGACTTACAAGAACTCCAAAAAAAATGGTAGTCAGAATCGTTAAAATAACATATCTTAAGTTTTTTTTAATAACTCCAGTGTTCAGACACGACCACTTTAAAATTCAAATAGCATCGAAACCGAAGTGAGTAGGGTAGCCAGAGCTCACTGAAGAGTTTTTGTGCTATCAGTGGGAAGACCAAAGGCTTGTCCTGATTGTATCTTCTGCACTGACGTCACCGTAATTCTCTGTTCTTACAAGGTCGACAGCATGGTTGTGCTTCTCCTGGTGTTGCACACGTTCATAGGTCACGGTAGCCACTTTCCATCAGGTGGGCAGTGGGCTTGTCTGCCACCTAAGTTGTATAAATATCTTTCTAACACAGACGGCACTTCACTGAAGTGCAACCTCAGCACTAGTTCTAACGTTCCAGAGCGTTGACACCGGTCCCAGTAGGCGACAGACGGTCATCCCCCTCTAGACGTCAACGTACCCTTCATCTTATACTTTTTAATGGTGAATTTTGAGTCGAATAAAGTTTTGTCCGAGATACTTGTGTAGTTTAATTAATTTAATTGAGAAACAGGGGTCGTTGTTAGTTTTTATTATATCACTTTTTTTATACAACTTTGGTGGCAGACAAGCACACGGCCCACCTGATGGAAAGTGGTTACCGTGACCTATGAACGTGTGTAACACCAGTGGAGTCACATCTGTGCTGCCGACCCTGTAAGAACAGAGATTTTATGTGCCCTCAGTGCAGAACACAAAATCAGGACAAGCCTTTGGTCTTCCCACTGACAGCACAAATACTCTCCAGACTTGGTGGCAGACAATGGTCCACCTGATGGAAAGTGGTTACTGTGGCGTATAGACGTGTGCAACGCCAGGGGTATCACACACATGTTGCCGATGATCGAGTTTCTGTGACGTCAATGCAGAAGACAAACAAGAATACTGAGTACAAATTGAAATAGAAGTTTTTTAAATTATTGCTATTGCTATTTTGGCGATTCATTCCTTTAAAGCTTAAAGCTCCATGAACCTTCTTCCCACATTCCATTCCCATACCGGGGTCACGTTCGGACGCAACTAGTTTGCAATTTTGTAATAATAACTAATTTACTAAACATATAAATTACATTTCTAAATATACTTTAAAAAAACAAATTTAAATAATTTAAAAATTATGCCAACCGACATCTGGTTTTATAATACCTAAATGAAATAAATAAACTCACGCCTATATCCCCGAAGAGGTAGGCAGAGGTGCCAGCACCCACATTTCGCCAGTTTATGTTTAGGTCCCAATGTAATAGGGGGCGAACCTATTGCCAATAACCGGGCACTTATACACCTGCGATAAATAAATATAAATAAATAAATAAATATTCCACGACATTCTACACAACGCTATCTAGACCCATGGTAAGCATAGCTTAACTAGCTTGTGTTATGGGGTCCAGAATGCGGATAAACATACTTAGATACTTTTTTTTTTGTAAATACATACATATTATACATTATTTATAATATACAATATTATATATTATACACACATAACTTCGAAAAGCATCGAAAAGTCATTGGTGTGTGCCATGGTAAAACCTGGGACCGAGACCTCGTCTCAGCAGTCCATTACCCGTACCACTAGGCTACCGCGGTTTTATAATACATATATATTTAATATTTAAAATATCACCATAATAATAAGAATAAAAAGAATGAATTAGTGAAACGTTAGTAACATAACATACAACTAACTGTCGAATAATCAATTGGAAAGAATTCCATTAAAAATTAATTTAAATTAATTAATCAATTAAAATTAAAAATAAAAACAAAATTAAAAATAAATAAGATCAAATTACAATAAAATACCCAATGTCGAAATCAAAATTTGAAAAATCAATTATATAATTAATCATTCGCTTTCAGCGGTAGCCTAGTGGTATGGGTAATAGACTGCTGAGACGAGGTCTCGGGTTCGATCCCAGGTTATATCATGGCACACACCAATGACTTTTCGATGCTTTTCGAAGTTATGTGTGTATTTATCGCAGGTTTATAAGTGCCCAGTTAATGGCAATAGGCTCGCCACCTATTACATTGGGACCTAAACATAAATTGGCGAAATGTGGGTGCTAGCACCTCTGCCTACCCCTTCGGGGATATAGGCGTGAGTTTATGTTATGTCAATTTCAGCTATTATTTTATCTCTTAAATATTCATCTACTGCATAGGAGCCCTTTTCGCATAGGATTCCATACAATTTCCTGCGGGATGGAACTCCTTCGAGGTCTTTTAACCAGTTTGGTAGATGATTATAAAATGTTATGCACATACTAAATGAGCTATACCAGTCTGTAAACAAATAATATATCTAATTAAATCTTACAACCTACAGAAACGGTACAATGGTATCGATAATGAATGATAATTATGATGACAATGATTATGATAATGATAGCATAATGATGCTGAACTTATCATTTGCCGCAGGTTACACTCACACGAACGAGCGCGGCGAGTACGAAGTAGCCGAGGGCATCTCGGCCACAGTGTTCCGAGCAATCCTGGAGTACTACAGGTTTGGGACCATCCGGTGCCCCCCCACGGTCTCCGTACAGGAGCTGAGGGAGGCCTGTGATTACCTGCTTGTGCCTTTTGATGCTAATACTGTGAGATGTCAGGTAAGTGGATATAAATAACTTTTTATTACAAGAAGACTAGTGGTAGAGGTCCTTTTTTTTTTTTTACTTGCGCAAAATCCACGGGTACCTCCCCACCGGAGCCGGTGGAGGAGGTTATGTCGGACTCGAACCGACCAAAACGTACGCCGCCTGTGGGTCGCTTTGGTTGCCGAAGGTGAGGTTGACAGGCATATCCCTCGCACCCCGGCCGACCCAGGGCCATCTCTCACAATCTGGCCCTCTCCTCGGGTGTGTGGGGACTACAGAGTCCCCAACTCGTTCCCGGAAAACGGGGAGGTGCGTCAGGCGCGCCGCCGCCGCGGCCTGCTTCCGCCAGGGTGACAGGCGGCTCCACCTGTCACCCTCAGGCCGGCGCTCATGGGGGGCGGAGGTCGTTCATCGACCTCAGATGCCCGAGTTGCCTTTGTACGCAGTGGTAGAGGTCCTAGCTTTGTCCGGGAAATAGTTCTTAAAATAATCATGATGCATTTACCTTTCAATCAGCGTATCGCATCGGCCTACTGTTTCCACGCTGGCCAGACGGGTTGGTACAGAGCATTATTTCGAGTTTTCCTTCTCTCGTAGTGATATCGTCTGCGTATTTTTCCGTTATTCGCCTTTTACGACACCCTTCGGATGAGAAGGGGTGGTGATACTTGTATTCTTTCTCGGTCACCACATGGACGACATTGAACCAGTGTTGTCATTCAAAAAATAAAATTACGACTGACTTTTGTAACCCCATTATGTTACTTACAAATGGAGATAAAAGGCAAATTGATTATAAAGGACATCATTTCTGAAACTATAATTATTATTACTTTACATTTCAAACTGATTTAGAAAGATTTTTTGGAAAAATGGAATATTTGAATGAAAAAAATTAATTGTAAATGCTTTTATTGGGAAGCCAAACCCAAGTAATAGAGGACAAGACATTTTACGTCAACGCATTTTTTTTCACTCTTTATTACTATTTAAAAACCTACCAATAAACCTAACACTATTGCACAACGGGTCGAGACTTTTGGAAATTAAATTATGGAATTTACTATTTCGTCAAGACGTGCCCACGGGTGCTGCAACGCATCCGAAACGTCGGCAGAAATAGTAAGTTCCATGATTTAATTCACACCGCGATAGTTTAAAAACCTAACGCTGTTCTACACCACCGTATTATCAGTCACAACGCTCTATTACAGAACCTCCGCGAACTTCTCCACGAGCTATCCAACGAGGGTGCTCGGAGACAGTTCGAGTCTTTCCTCGACAGGCTCATCCTACCCCTCATGGTGGAGTCTGCCGAGAGGGGAGACAGAGAGTGCCACGTGGTGGTCCTCCTGGACGACGACTCCGTGGACTGGGATGAGCAGTACCCTCCACAGATGGGGGATGAGTACAGCCAGACAGTGTTATCTACGCCGCTGTATAGATTTTTCAAGTATATTGAGAACAGGTGAGTAATTGCGTATTTTTTTTTTATAAGACGTATTAATATGACCTCACCTCGCCTAATAGTTAGTTGCTAAGTCTTAGAAAAGAGGGCCTTCGATTCGAATATCGATTATATCGATTTGAATAGTTAGCTATGCCTTAAAATTTTATTTTACTATTTTTATTTTCACAGAGACGTAGCGAAACAAGTAATGAAAGAACGAGGGCTGAAGAAAATACGCTTAGGGGTCGAAGGGTACCCGACATACAAAGAAAAAGTGCGCAAACGTCCCGGGGGTCGCGCCGAAGTCATATACAACTACGTCCAGAGACCCTTCATCCACATGTCCTGGGAAAAGGAAGAAGCCAAGAGTCGCCATGTAGACTTCCAATGCTTCAAGTCAAAGTCAGTTACAAACTTGGCGGAGGCGACTGCGGATCCTGTGATCGAGTTGGACGCGAATAGAGTGAGGGAGGAGGAGGTTCCGGAGGTAAATCCGGATCCGGAGGTGGAGGAAGCTCAGTGATACTCTTACCGCTCGCATCGAGCGGTCAGTAAAATTTTGATGGCGATGTTTTGTTGGATGTGAGTGTGATGGGTTTAGTGTTGATTTTGATATCTGTAAAGGGTAGGCAGCGGTGTTGTATATGATATCCGAGGCAAATAAAAGTGGCGTAAATCATTTAACTTAAATTTATTTGGTAACAAAGCGGGAAGGGAGGAAGCGGCGTGCAAATCAACCTTGTTTTATTTTCCACATGCAAAGTAATAATTTAATTTTAATTCCTCGTGGCCAGTTGTACTTACTTCTCACTTATCAGTGTGTTAAACTACCTGGGAACGGTCGCCATTAGGATGGGTGACCGCTTAGAAGTATTTCATGAAAATAGTTCTATGTACTCCAAAAGGCACTTTAAAAAATCGGTCCCAGCTAGCAAATTAGTCCTTTCCACTGTAATTTGATCCAATTCGAGGTCAGATTCTTGGGAAAGTTTTTTATTTACGTGCGATAAGTCTCCACAGATACCTCTCCCCACCCTTCTCTCGCCGGAGCCCGTGGGGGATTTTTATGTCGGACTCGAACCGACTAAAACGCACGGTGCCTGTGGGTTGTTGTTGATTACCGGAGGTGAGGTTGACAGGCATATCCTTCGCACCCCGGCCGACTCAGAGCCATCTCTCTCGATATGGCCCGATTACTAAGACTAATAGTTTCATGGTAAACGTCATAGGCTTTTAATATCAAATATCAACACTAAGTTCAAGTAAACCTGGTTCAATATTGAGTGTGGTGAAATGTGAATGTGTAAACGCTAGTGCCAGAGAAACTTTTGTACTTATTATAAACCCATATACATTAAATTTTAGTGTACACTGTCGTGTCAAAAAATGGGCCAGCTGGGAATATGTCGACATACAGAAAACTTTAATTAATTAGCTGAAAAATTTAAAGTTATCGGATCAGATACGATCCAACGAGTATGTATTATTTTGTGTTTATGCTGGCTTATTTTTGTACACTGCAGTGTAAAGTTCACGCCAAATTTGATGACCACTCTGAACACTTTGGCTGGAACTCTCATTTTTGCAAGATAATTTTCAAATAAAATAACTGTATTCTGAGACTTTGCCCTTCAGCTTCCCTTGGAATGAAAAGGGACTCCTTTGTCCACACTTAGACTCCTTTTTGGGCCATTGTGCGTGTAAAGTACTGGCTAGAGTAGCCAGCCTAGCTCTGCCCAGAAACACAGAAGCTTACTGGGGGCTTCACAGACTTCGCGGAGCGTCCTCACTGTACCGAAGATTTGTGATCGTTGATGGGCTACTGCCTCCCATTCCAGTATCACGTGGGCGACCGTTTCCTCGGCAGCAAAACACCCCCTGCAAAGGGGACTTCAGCTTACCATATGGCGAGACGAAGTTTAATTGACGTGTCCTATAACAATGATTTATGAACGCTTACGAAAATAATAACTGGAATGAATTCAATAAATAAATTTATAATTCTACAGCGTTGCCCTAAGATGCTTGTATACATAATAGAATTGGGAGTACTCAAGGCGTGGCTCGGTACTCAGCGGTCAGAGTATTCCCCCCCTGTAAGGGACCGGTCGCGTGTTCATGTCCCGCCTGAATCCTTTAACATTTTCCTATCTTAATCGGTCATAATTATTAATTCATAAACACGTTGAGCTAGTTCTGACTCGCCGAGTGTTCAAAAGAGCCTACCATAACATGCTATAAGACTGTTTTATACCGTGATACAAAGAGAGATGGAGATATAATGCATAGTTCCATCTCTTTCGCTCTTAATCGCGGCCCTGTAATATGGTATGGTAGACCCGCAGTGTGGTGATAATCTTTGTCGTGAAGTGTAACATATAAATCATGAATTATCATACTATCGTATTTAGAAGACATTTTATTGTACAATGTTATTTTAGCCGCCATTTATACTCACTAATGTTATTAAAAAAAACGAGATTTACGTAGCTAATTTACTTGCTTTTTCTCTGTGCCTCCATCCCTGGAGGGTTAGGCAGAGGTGAATTAACACCCACATTTCACCTATAATTGTATTCTGTCCCACGTAATAGGTGGTGAGCCTATTGCCGTATTCTAGGCACTATTGTTGACTCGAGCCATGCATCTGAGATGTTAAACAGCCCTATCCCTTAGTCTTGTACGACACCGCATGGGAAGAGATGGGGTGGCCCTAATTCTACTCTGCCGGAAGAAGGTATATTATATTCTCAATCTCCAATTTTATTAATCTCATCGAAACCCTCAGGGTATTGCTATAAGCAGGCTTTTTTTTTTTTACGTGCGCAAAATCCCCACGCGTACCTCCCCACCGGAGCCGGTGGAGGAGGTTATGTCGGACTCGAACCGACTAAAACGCACGCCGCCTGTGGGTCGTTTTGGTTGCCGAAGGTGAGGTTGACAGGCATATCCCTCGCACCCAGGGCCATCTCTCACGATCTGGCCCTCTTCTCGGGTGTGGGGACTACAGAGTCCCCAACTCGTCCCTGGAAACGGGGAGGCGCGCCACCGCCGCGGCCTGCTTCTGCCAGGGTGACAAGCGGCTCCACCTGTCACCCCCAGGCCGGCGCTCATGGGGGGTGGAGGTCGTTCATCGACCTCCGACGCCCGAGTTGCCTTCGTACGCGGGCAGCTTGGCTTGCGATCCTTCGTCGCTCCCGCCCAGCTATAAGCAGGCTGTATATTTACCATCGGATGGCGAACAGCCCTATCTCTTAGTTGCCTTGTATGACACCCATGGGAAGAGATGGGGTGGCCTTGTTCTACTCCATTGAGAACCAACATAGTAAACTACCATTCTAAAGACAGTATTGAGTTCTCTTAAAATGTAGAATTTTTTTTTTACCGTAATAAAAGTTGCGTAAATCTTGTACAAAAAATAAGGTTTTTTTTAATGTAAATTATAATAAATTACCACAACAGTCAAAGCAAATAAATATGGTATTCTTTAAAATTATTAAAAAAAAAAACATTCCTTTAGTGATGCGGTTTTTTATGCATCATTGTGTACCTCCTATAACTGATTTAAAATTGTACATTTGTATTGGGATAATTCAACATCCTAGATGGGAGCCGAACCCGCTACTGTCTCAGGCTATCACTCTGCCAACTGGGCCATCGGAACCCGTCCTGGTTATGTTGGATCTGTCTTCCTTTGTTTAACACACACATCTAGTAAATTAAGGTACTACTAATATTAATACATGTAATGCTTAAATATTTCTATCAAGCCTGTGTTTTGAATGTTCCCGGCGGTGAGTACGGTAGCCAGAGCTCACTGGAGGGTTTTTGTGCTGTCAGTGGGAAGACCAAAAGGTCTTTTACACTGACCGCAGAGAAACTCTAAATGCTTGCAGGGTTGACAACGCGAGTGTGACTCTCTTGGTTTTGCACGCGTCCATAGGCCACCGTGACCACTTTCCATCAGGTGGGCCATGTGCTTGTCTGCCACTTAAGGGGTAAAAAAAAAATGCTCACGTTCAATTCCCTCCGGGGCAGGCAGAGACAATAGTCCGCCATCTATTTTTATTCTAACATAGATCTTTCTGTAGATTGATTAAAATAATTAAGCATTACAGTTACTTGTGTTACCTTTCCAAAATGTATCTATAAATGTGCTTTGCCTTATATTATAGATATTACGAAACGTAGTCACCTGTTCCACAGACGTACGGACTGATTTATATATATTATTTATAATGTGAGTCTGGTAAAACTAGAAGATTCATGAATATACTTCTGGCAAAATTAATCCTTTCTGTGGAATTTTGATTCCATTCCCGTAACCCAAGGAATGTCTTCCCGGGTCCGTTCAAGTGTTATAATTATTTAACCACCCTCCCCATTGCCAGCAAAAGTAAGCGAAACTCTTAACACACACAATCCTCTTACGTAATACGCATTTCTTTTCATGCTTGTTTTTTAGGGCAATGTATGTGTAATGCATGCAATATTATGTGTGAAAAAGTAAATAACTACGGTTTAAGTAACCATTATCTAGACCCCAACCCCATGGCATCAAAAATGAGCAATGCAAAGATCCCTCTCCCCCCTTTAGTGCTTACGTAATAGTTGAATTGCTTTTATCCGGACTATATCCCTGTACTAAATTTCAACCAGATATGTTAAGCCATTTGAGCGTACCTAATTGAGCAAATTTTCGCATTTTATTAGTAAGATTTTGTTTCGATGGTCCAGGTGACTTAGTTTCGTAGTCATACCACGATGCATAAACAGGGTAATGATAATTTAGTTTTAATTATCTAACGGTAACTACCCATCAATAGTGATGGAACTATCTGAGAACCAATTCTACGAGTACAATGTTCTTTCTTGAAAATTGTGTTAAGAGAATAATACAGTTTTTGACATTTGAGAGATTTAAATTAGACTGACACTGAATTTTGAACAGATGTAATTAAGAGAATTGGTTTTTTGGTTATTTAGGTAGTCTTAAATTGTTATTTCGATATATATCATCTAGATCTGAAATACTAAACATTTTGAATATCATCGATTGACAATTTTAGCTAATATTTTGTTTTAATAACCGCTTAATAATTTATTTAATAAACCAAATATCTGTTTTATCACATGTTTGCTATATAAGATATGTATCCCACAAATAGGCAATCTTTGCATATGTTACTAGACTGATTTTGTTTAAACTTTGCCTATTTTAACAAATACATTGTAGGAGGTAGAACACGGCGGTATTTCCGCCCAATTGAGCAGTCCGATTAGGGAAGTACCTCCGCCCTACAGAATACCGCGGTTATAATAACTTCGTGTTTTGGTCCAAGCAGTGAGTAGGGTAGCCAGAGTTCACTGGAGAATTTGTGCTGCCAGTGGGAAGACTAAAGGCTCTAAGACAACAGACTAAAGACTAAAGGTTCTGCTTTGTCCTCTACACTGACGGCACAGAAACTCTGTGCTTACAGGGTCGGCAGCGCGACGTGACACCTCTGGTGTCACACACGTCCTTAGGCCACGGTAACCACTTTCCATCAGGTGACCCGTGCGCTTGTCTGCCACCTAAGTGGTATAAAAAAAAATACATTACTTCAATTACTGTTAATACTGTTGATTGATGGCGCTTGGTGAAACCTGCTACACATATTGAATAAGACACTGTACTTTTTACTGTATTTTATGTTTCACCTGACTGGTTTTGCTTCACGGTATTCACAATTTTTTTTTTATATTTATAAAACCGCGGTAGCCTAGTGTTATGGGTAATGGACTGCTGAGACAGGGTCTCGGGTTCTATCCCAGGTTTTACCATGGCACACACCAATGACTTTTCGATGCTTTTTGAAGTTATGTGTGTATTTATCGCAGGTTATAAGTGCCCGGTTAATGGTAATAGGCTCGCCATCTATATATACACATTTGGACCTAAACATAAACTGGCGAAATGTGGGTGTTAGTACCTCTGCCTACCTCTTCGGGGGATATAGGCGTGAGTTTATGTTACGTTATTTATAATAACATGCTTCAATTATTGCCTATATGTGGGTGGTACCATTTCTGTATATCCATCTCGGATTTTGTGATTGGTTAGTACGTAAATCACCATATATATTTATAAGACTATCAGCATTCTGTTTGTGCGTCGTGGCAGCACTATCTGTGTTCAACCGAGACTCGTACCCGCGACTCAGCCTCAGTATCACTGCGAAGTTACTCACGAATTGAGAACGCTTCGTGATATGTCTAGATTTTGTATATTATACTTAGAAATACTTTGTACCAAACATGTATTGTGTTAGATTTTGTATTTAAATTAAAACATATCTATATACTGTAATGTTTTATTTGCTCGAAACTAGCTGTTGTACGCGGTTTCGTCCGAATGTCGGTTATCGGGACCAAACATGACCTTTCCCAAGATCTGATGGTATGAAGATCTGTGGTGTGGCTATCTACAAAAATGACGAATTTTCATCGCCTATTTGAACCCCTTTTTAGCGATAAAAGTTAGCCTATGTCCTTGCCCAAGCTCTACTTACTTCTGTATCAAAATTTATCAACATCGGTTCAGTAATTTTGGCGTGAAAGCGACAGAAGACAGTTACTTTCGCATTTATCGCAGTCCACTGGACTACCTATGCCTCTCCCAATGATGGGAGGCTCTGTCCTACTGTTTCCACACTGGCCATACGGGTTAGTACAGGGTTTTATATCGAGTTCTCCTTCTCTCGCAGTGATATCGTCTGCGTATTTTTCCATTAGTCGCCTCTTACGACACCCTTCGGAGATGATACGATTCGAAATAATCAAGGGCAAATCAAACAAATTATATTTTTAAAACATTATTAATATTATTAAATATATAATAGATACACCACAGTGTAAACTCTGTGTGACTACCGCCGGTCCGTCTTGCCGACACCCCGCTTGCCGGCGAACAGGTGCTTGGGCATCTTGGTACCGATGAACCTGTCAGCCTCTCCCTTGAGACCCATCCGTTTGGTCTTCTTGGCGATGGCAACATGCGCCATTTTCTTGGCTTTAGTTTGCATCTGTAATACAAATAGGTAGGTAGGTAAACAATATTTTATCAACATTTCATAAAGACACATATTGAACTAATAAACTAGGCTACCTAACTAACTAGTGGTTTAATTTCGGTATTTATTATCCTTTAAAATTAATTTATAAACAGTATAATATTAATAAACTAAGTTTTACAATTAAAATATTGTCCACATTTTTGTACAGTCAGAGTGACAGTCTAATCTATTAACCCGCCCCTCATCGTACCTGGTGCAAAGGTACCCATGACACTGGCGGCATTGCCCCGTTGAACAGCTATGGCCAACCGTTGCCCCAGGTACGAGCCGGAGCGGGAGTCACCGGTTTTGTCCCTCAACCTGCGCCCTAATTCGCTCACCAGATTCTTGGCGTCGGTACCCCAACTACCCATTGTCTCGACCGCAAAGGGAGCGAACATATATTGCTCTGTCAACGCCGCATATTTCTCTCGTTTTTTATCCGCTGCGTCCTCAGCAGCAGCTGCCGGAGACCGGACAGTAGGGCTCAGGTGACTGGGCGCAACCGTGCTGACACACGTGGCATCCCACAGAAGGCACTTACCATTTTTCCATGGCACCAGAGTCATACCGTCCGGCCTTTTGCCGTCGGATCTGCTGAGGCCAGGTGGTTCTAATAGGCATGGGATATCCGCCGACACAAAGGCTCTCCGAAGTATGTCGTTGAGAGCATGGTGGCGCGGAAACCTACCCGTACTTCTACGACAACTCAGTGCGTGATGGCCATCGCTCGCCACCATGGAACCGCAGGTGCATCTATGGGGTTCACACAACCCGCAGCCCAGGCGGAGGGCCACCGCCACCCGCAACGAATTGTCATCCAACAAAGTGCCCAGGTGAGGTGAAGGCAGCGCGTGCAACCACGCTCCCGATTCCGGCTGTGACACTGCTCGGAGCCTGGCCATATCGGCTCCCGAAGCAACCTCCAATAACTGCTCCCTAAGCCTTACAGCAATGCCCTCGTCCCAAGCGCGCTGGACAGTGGGCACGACTGGTCTCGACACCGCTGAACTGCAGGCGAACCACACTGTCTCGGCGCCGGGCGCAAAGGGCACGGTCACTCTGCCACCATTATTATGGAGGATTACAGTGACGAGATCCGCTACCCCATGCGCCGACGCCAGGAAAGCCGGCACACCCACATCCCGCGCGCGTCGCACCCCGATACCTCCGTGACGAATGGGAAGAGTCGCCTGTGTCCACTGAGACTCATTTTTAAATAAAACATATTAAAAAGACATATCAAGTTTGTTTACGTTTAGTTAAGTACCAACAGAAGGGAGTGTTGTAATGTGCTCTATAACTATTGGTGTTTATTAAAAAGCTAATACTAATATGGCCGTTAGCATTTGAGTCATCCGGTTACTTATAGAGTGAAACAAAAAATAAACAGAGTTTGATCAGATAACCTATGTGATAACGATCATACTATAGAAAAAAAACCGCGGTAGCCTAGTGGTATGGGTAACGGACTGCTGAGACGAGGTCTCGGGTTCGATCCCAGGTTTTACCATGGCACACACCAATGACTTTTCGAAGTTATGTGTGTATTTATCTCAGGTTTATAAGTGCCTGGTTAATGGCAATAGGCTCGCCACCTATTACATTAAGGACCTAAACATAAACTGGCGAAATGTGGGTGTTAGCACCTCTGCCTACCCCTTAGGGGATATAGGCGTGAGGTTATGTATGTTATGATATAGAAGTGTATCTGTCATGGGTAATGCGCACAGAGCACTCGCTCTGCGCGCGACCTTATGACAGACTTGCTGTGGGCCGCGCTTTGACTGGCGCAGCGCAGGGGCACTGGCCAGCTTCGATCGGGCCAAGAGTACGTTATTTTGACTAATATCTCGGTAAAAGTCCATCCCCTCCCTCCCAATCTAATTTGTGGAAATCCCCACGGATACTTCAGTCCTCCACCCTAACCAGGGGGAGGGGGGTGGATATATCGAACTTGAATCGACTAATACCACACGCCGTCTTGGTTTAGTGGCCGAGGGTGAGATTGCCCTAGGCACATCCCTCCCGCCTGACCCAGGGCCATCGAGATGGCCCTCTCGAGTGTGGATCCTCGGTGTTCTTATCTTACCACGGGTAGGAGGACACATAAGATACTCAAGAACTGGTACATAGAGTTACAAGAATACTTACAATCTTATCCCCGACGCCTTCCGTGTCTCTGGCGGGGCGACTGACGGAGCGTCCCCTCTCGTCCACCCGCTGTCGCTTGGCCGCAGGGGCGGAGCGGGAGCGGGAGCGGGACTGCGAGCGAGTGAAGTGAGCTTCCTTGGTCTCCGACATGTCCACTCCTGGAATACATACAAACATTACTTTCATAATCACAGCATTGGTCCTGATGCACCTCTCCAGGGAGCCAGGGAGACAAAAAGTTTGTTAATCATCATGTATTTATAGGACCCTAGTTTACACCTAAGTATAAAACATGTATTTGACAAGTTGCAATATGTCACAGGTTTCAGTGTGAACGCAAATGTGTTTTATATAAGTTTACAACTTGTTGACTATACATACTATGTGAACGATAAAGTATCTGAGATACATGTATAAAACAAGTATTGTGTCTTGATTAGTCTTCTACAAGTTTATAACTTGTTTTACAACTTGTTTCGTGGTGTAAACAAGGGGTAATAAAAATACTTTTTCTTATGTATTTATAGGTCAAGGGTTGGCACATATTCATTACGTTGAGGCTCAGAATGTCGACTTCCCAAAATGTCGCTTTCCCAAAATGTCGCTTTCCCAGAATGTCCCCCATTCTTAGGCTTAAACCAACGAAATAAAAAACCACCGCAATTAGGCACGTAATGACACCTATTATCAAACTGACTTTTCATTGTTATTATTCACAAGTAGTAGATTTTACTATTGTTTTAGTATTATTTTATTCACAAGTGTGTTGAAAATAGTCGTATGCCACTCGTGTGTATGGTGAATACCATATTCACAATGTTAATAACCAAAGTAAATTTCAGTACCACAATTGACATATATTGATTTGATATGTCACTGTCTATATTTTATCGTTTTTTATCAATGTTATGTTTTTCATTTTTAAGAAAATGATTAAAACATTTTATTTGTAATACTTGAGTTACTATTAGTAATAGCTACTATTATCTTAATTATACCTTTGGATATGTTACTAACAGTAATTCTTTTGATCTTTTTGAATGTGTGTAAAATATTGATACCTATTGATATTGATTTTATTTGGTATACATACTTAAGTAAATTTAAGTAGGTGCCTAAATTTTGACAATACATGACTACCTAATTAAAATAAAAAAATGATTCTAAATTGGTTTTTTATTTCGTTGGTTTAAGCCTAAGAATGGGGGACATTCTGGGAAAGCGACATTTTGGGAAAGCGACATTTTGGGAAAGGGACATTATGGGAAGTTGACATTTTGGAACCAGGGGACATTTTGGGAAGTCGACATTCTGAGCCTCAACGATTCATTACCAGTATAATTACATTTGACCTTATTAGTTCTTGACACGTCGAATTTAGAATTTTAGATATTAAAGATTTGATTTATTTAATCTACAATGACATACATACATATAATCACGGCTTTATCCCCGGAGGGTTAAGCAAAGGTGAAATGTGGGTGTTAACATTTCACCAATGTTTGTATTCGGTCTCACGTAATAGGTGGTGAGACTATTGCCGTCTTCCGGGCACTATTGTTGACTCGAGCCATGCATCTGAGGCTGAGTCGGGGCTGTATACAGGATGGAATTTTGTAATGCTACCTTAAGGGGAAGTACTCTTAATACTGAAGATAGAAAATTTTACTTTTTTATTTTTAAAAAGAAAGAAAACTGCATTCAATGATTTTTTTAAATTAGCTTGCTGCACCCGGTAATCGAGCCGACTAAAATCTGTAAAAGTTGCACCCTGTACTTTTATTGCATCGATCGTTAGGGTCAATTATAAGGATGAAAACTCTCTAACAAACTTCATAAATTAAATGAAAGCAGCCCTATCCCTTAGTCGCCTTGTACGACACCGCATGGGAATCATAAAAGTGAAGAATGTTACTATTTTTTTATATTAGCGGAATTTTTGATTACTGACTGACGACAAATAAATATTCATAAATCCTTAAAATGCAGCATTGTTTCCTTTTAAAAAAAATGTTTCCTTTGAATAAAACTTGTGATCTTCCAGTATTTCGAGCACTTTTCCTGTATATCCCCCTAACCAGTATACACAAGGTTATCCATTATCCCGACTGAAGAGACACAGGTATGAGCTCCAGAGGCCGAGGCTGCACTCACCGAGTTTCTCCATCTCCTCGCGCAGCTTGGTGGTGGAGCGGTCCTTGGCGCGGGCGCGGCTGTTCCGCGGCATCACGGGCTTGGTGGACTGCTTCACCAGCCGCGACTCGTCCTTCAGGACCGCCTTCTTGTTGCTGCGTACACAATCACACACTTAACATCTAGCTATCAATATACAAACATACATACATACATACATAAAATCACGCCTTTATCCCCGGAGGGTTAGTCAGAGGTGAATTAACGCCCACATTTCAGCAATAACTGTATTCCTTCCCACGTAATAGATGGTGAGCCTATTGCCGCATATCGGACACTATAGTTGACTCGAGCCCGCATCTGAGGCTGAATCTGGGCTGTATATATCTGTCTGATGTTAAACAGCCCTATCCTTTTACAATTCGTAATATTTTTGAGGATTAAACCTTCTGAATCGAGATAACATACACTTACGCCTTTTTCCCTCCGGGGCAGGCAGAGACATCATGCCGCCATTTTTCTGTCCTTACACAGTACACTAGCTCCCTCTACTGTCGTCAAACTTTTCATTCTAGTATGTGCTAGAAGTAACCCTTACCGTATCTGTCTCGCGAGCTCCTTGATCTCCTTCATGGTCTCGTCGAGCTCGATCTTGGGCACGGCGTACATGCCTCCCGCCTCGCGCAGTTCTTCATCCTTCTCAAGCTCTGCTAGTTTCTGTTGGACAGTATTATTATTAAACAGAGTATTACATTACTGTCCATCCCAAGGTTGCCTGGAAGAAATCGCTTCAGCGATAACGCCGCCCAGTGTACATTGAACTGTATAGATGCTACCTACTTGTCCTACTGTAAATCTGTTGGTGTACAATAAAGAATTATCTATCTATCTATTACCCCTGTAAGGGAAAGATTGTTTGACAAGATGCCCACAGCTACATTCTATCATCGCACCTCTCGCCACAGGCAGGGAATTGTAGTACGGAGGGCTAGTTGTACCAAAACTTGGGCTTCACAAGGTTGGTGATTCATTTGTAGGCAGCTGCATAAAAATATTTAATAAAATTCCTCAGGACTTGATTAATATGCCAATAAATAAATTTAAAATAGAAGTGAAAAAAACTTTAATGAGTAAAGGTTACTATAAAGTGGATGAGTACCTTAATGATGTTAATGCGTGGTCAACATAAGTCTCTTGCTTGCTCGCACAAAATAAATTGTAAACCAAAACAAATTTATGAAAGAAAAATAATCTAGTTCTAATGTAGTTCGCTGAGTTTCTTGCTGGTATCTTCTCAGTAGAACTAATCTACCGAACCAGCGAAAGAATCATTTTCCAATGGTTTATTTTTACATTATTTAATATTTTTATATTATTTCTTGACATACATAATTTCGTTCATATGTGCTCTTTGTGTGCCTAAACTGAATAAATGAAATTGATTCTTTGATTGATTCATCCTCATACATTGCGAACTGAGACGGTGCGCACTGTGCGGTGTGAAAGAAACTTCATCCCACGCACACTTAAGATGTGGAATGACCTTCCTGCTGCGGTTTTCCCAAACGCCTACAATATGGGTTATTTTGAAAGGGGCATCAGAAGGTTTCTTCATGGTCGACAGCGCGAGTGTGACACCCCTGGTGTTGGTGTATAAAAAAAAGAAGATCACGGGTACGAATCCCGGTTGAACCGATTCAATTTTTCTTTTCTATATATTAATCAATTTGAATAGTTATCATATGCTTTAAAATTTCATTCAATAGTTTGAGCGGAGTCATCAAAATTCAATGTTTAAAAATGATTGCAACATCATTCATTGATGCCGATAGTTTGTACGAATATCGGTAGATGGCGCTTAACCGTCATACGTAAGACGTACGTATGTATAGAAGAATTTGGAAGGTTTCTGGCGAAGGTTCAGTGGCTTAGCAGTCAGAGCGTACGCCCTGCAAAGGAAAGCTAGCGGGTTATAATCCCGTTTGATCGGTTCTTTTTTTTTTAATGTAAACTTGAGAATATACAATATTAGCAGTCGAGCACTACCGCTTCGGGGCCGTTCAAGTATTACGTAAGCGCTAAAGGAGGCATTATTTACTTTCTCACACATAATATCGCATGCCTTACCCATACATTAACCTAAAAAAACAAACATGAAAATAAATATGCATATAGATACCAATGTTTCCGTCAGCATTGGGGGGTAAGAGGTTTGCTTACTTTTGCTGATAGGGAAGAGGGGTTAAATAGTTAAATCTGGTTACGTAATACTTGAACGGATAAAATGCCGCACATTGGGAGAGGCCTATGTCTAGCAGTGAACTGCGGTGGGCAAATTAATTTATTGAATACGATTGAACGGTCGCAATTTTTCTCTCTTCACCTATTGTCTAGCGAATTTGGCTATATATGTGGATACATGTATCTGCCATGGGTAATGCGCACAGAGCACTCGCTCTAGGCGCGACCTTATGACAGACTTGCTGTGGGCCGCGCTTTGACTGGCACAGCGCAGGGGCACTGGCCAGCTTCGATCGGGCCAAGAGTACATTACAAAGACAGAAAATGGTCACTGAATGTGTACTACAATACACACATACAAATAATGACGCCTTTATCCCCGGAGGGTTAGGCAGAGGTAAATTAACACCCACACCACCAATCATCGAATTCAGTTCCACGTAATAAGGGGTGAGCCTATTCCCATCTTCCGGGCACTATTGTCGACTAAGCCATGCATCATCTGACTGAGTCTGGGCTCCTTGAATAGAAGATCCAAGTAAAAAGTAATTCTTAATTATATTGATATTATTGGTACGAAGCGTAGGGTGGTCGATGAAGATTATTGTATCCCCCCCCCCCCTCCCTTTTCTTTTTAGTTGGGTCTTCTATTAATCACTAAAGGTAACGTCAGATTTTCTCGAGTAATTAGAGTACGCGTGACGAAATAAATCCCTTGGCCGCAGCGTGGCAGTCACAATATGTAATGTTGTCAGTATCGTCTTTTAATTTTGCCAGATCTTTTATTGTTCGAAGACGACAATAGGCTCACCCCCTATTACGTGGGACTGAATTCAATGATTGGTGAAATGTGGGTATTTATTCACCTCTGCCTAACCCTCCGGGGATAGAGGTGTGATTATAAGATACGAATGTAATAGTTGTTAGATGAACTGCTGTACTTAAGTAGTTATAGGAATGAAAACTTCAGCCAAAGTGTATCAAGAGACAGTCTTGGAGCTTGTTGAGAAACCTCCCAGCAGTACACTTTTTAATGTGATTAGTGGGTTTGAGGTCCTCCACTGCCGTAGCTCCTCATACTATCCTCCAAAAAACGCTTACTGTATATATTATAGTGTACATGTTGTGACGAGATTGGGATCTATATATATGCCAGGAACTATAATTCCCACTAGTATATCATAAAAAATGTGCTGGCAACTCTAAACCGTACTGTCACGGCCTCAACCAACCAACACACAGTATGGCGGCGATGTCATTTTTAGTTCCGAGTTTGACCGCGGGACTTATTTTCTGACGTTGACTCTATTTAGGTAAATGCTTCATTTCTCTTTCATTCTATGTTCACATGGAGGAAAGACCATTCACTGTTCTTTTCTTTTAATAATGAATGAAATCGACAACGTGACATTTTAATCCTACAGTTATAGAACTCAAGACAAAATGGGCAAATGTGAATGAATGTTCACTCGTTCAGACCTTTCATTTGGAGTGAGAGTGAAATATATCAAGGTACCTATAGAGAACACTGTTGGATCGGTTCACTAATGAATTCATTTGAGACTAATCTTTTATTTTTTTAGATGATTTGTCAAAAATGAAAGACGAAAACGAACAAAAGATGACCCATTTGATATCACCTAAGCTATCGTCGATTCCATAAAAGTTCAATTCAACTTTTCTAGACACATATAGTGACGACACATAATATATAGTATCTTCACTCCTCTTTCACTCCTGTCTCTTACCTCAAATATATCTGGATCGATATAATCAGCGATGTTGTGTCCCTCCCAGAACTCTGGAATTGGATCGTGTCTCTCATCTTCTGGAATCTCGATGTAGTTCTTCTGGAGGTCTGGAGTAAAAGAAACATAAATATTAGTTTATAGATTTACTAGAGAACAGGGCTACTCTCTATACATGATAAGATACCTGATTGTTGGTAATCAGGGACGTACATTCTTTAGAGATGCTGCCTACCTTTTTTTATAGTGGGGAAATACGGATGCCCCCGTGATTATGTCGGATTAGAACCGACTAAAACCGCACGCGTCTTCAGTGGCCGGAGGTAAGATAGCCAGAAACATATCTTTTGCACCCCGGCCGACTCAGGACCATCTCTGGTTTTGAGATGGCCCCCTTCGGGTGTAGGAACCAAGTGTCCCCATCTTGCCCACGGGTATGAGGAGGCGCGCTTGCGCTATCGCCTCGGCAGACGCTCTCGGGTAGTCTATGGCAGTCCACAGGCTTCTCCCAATGTTAGGAAGCTTTGGCCTAGGTACTGTTTCTTTTTTTTCGTTAGTCGTCAATTGCGACCTTCGCATAAGATGGGATGGTGATACTTGTATTCTTTCTCTGTCACCACATTGTTTGTCTACCCTACCCAAGAGAAATATTTTTTATAATATCTTGTCCTGAATACTTGATCCTAACTGAATTGCGAAGAGTCGGAGGATGATACATGTATCTGCCATGGGTAATGCGCACAGAGCACTCGCTCTGCGCGCGACCTTATGACAGACTTGCTGTGGGCCGCGCTTTGACTGGCGCAGCGCAGGGGCACTGGCCAGCTTCGATCGGGCCATTATACACAGTGAATTTTTCAAATAGCCATAGATAAATAAATCGAAACTATAGTACGTACACTATATTATTGTATTTTAGACAGCTTGCCACGTGGTTTCCATAAACATAACATAACATAGACTCACGCCTATATCCCCGAAGGGGTAGGCAGAAATGCTAGCATTCACATTTCGCCAGTTTATGTTTAGGTCCTAATTTATTTTTCTCCCAATATTTTTAAAATGCAAACTCACCAAGTACATAGTCATCTCCTTCTTCGATCTCAATCTCTCTCTCCAGTTTCCGTTTCCGTGCCTGTTTCTCCGCCTGCTGCTGTTTCTTGAGCGCCACTGAGGGGGGGATGACGGCGGGACGCGCCTTGCCGTCACGAGGAGTGGGCACTGCTATGTGCAGGCGGTTTAGAATACCATCGACCTGTTAAGATGTGATGTGATACTTTAGTAAAATTAACTCACAATTTCGGAGTTGGGCCTCAGTAGCATCTGTAAGCCTTCTAATACGCTTTTTGAAGAACTTCATATTATAGGAGAGGGCCCCAAACACACATAACTTACGCCTGTACGTACCACCCCCATTTCAAGAGCTATAAATATAAATAAATATTCTACAACATTCCAACAACGCTATCTAGACCCATGGTAAGCATAGCTTAACTAGCTGAAGGCCCTCAAGTGTGCATGGGTTGTATGTCTAATGTCGGATGGAGGCAACCCAAGGGGATAGGATTAGTTGCATTCTAAGACACCCACGGAAAGATATAGGGTGGACCTATTCTCTCCAAGGGGCTACAGACACCCCAAATTAACATATAATAAATGCATAAAAAAATCCGCGGGGTTCCCGGCTGAGTAGAATTTATACCACCCCATCTCTTCTCATGAGGTGTCGTATAAGACGACTAAGAGATAGGGCTGTTTAACATCAGACAGATATATATAGCTCAGACTCAGCCTCAGACGCATGGCTCGAGTCAACAATAGTGTCCGAAATACGGCAATAGGCTCACCCCTTGGGACCGAATACAAAGATTGGTGAAATGTGGGTGTTAATTCACCTCTGCCTAACCCTCCGCGGATAAAGGCGTGATTATATGTATGTATAAAAATGCAAAATCAATTTACCTTCTTGGTCCTCATCTTCTCTGTAACTCTGTGCGATAGCAACCTCTCGCAGGCCTCTATTTTAACCTCTTGCACGCCTTCTTCCGTTATAGTGGACATACGCATCACAGGCACTACGGAGAGGTCAGAGTTTGGGTCCGCACTGTGAACAAAGTTGAGTATAATTATAGGTAGCCTGTTGTATAGGAGTTGAGTTGGTGCACCATAGGTAATGGAGACGGTAGCACCTCATTTCCGAGTTGGGAGAAATACTGCCACTTACGGCCAACTTCGACCGAGGCGGAAAACGCCCGGCAAGGGATGCTCGGTACCTCAGAAGCAAAAGGCAAGCTAAGGGGCGTTCAATGCGTACGCTTGAGGGAGACGATGTGTGGCTCAAGTTGGATTAAGACCAACTGATAAAAGACGGCTGCATTTAGCAGAAATGTAAATTTTGAGATAAATGTATAGTGTGACAATTATGGATAAAATTACATAGGAAAGAGTATATTAGAGGAAGTTTGAAAGTAGCGCCAAAGATGGAGAAGTTGCAAGGAAATTGTTTTTACTGGTGTGAGCTGGTTCGGACATGTAATGCGTACGGATGGGAGTGACGTCGTAAGGAGGGCATTAACTATGGAAATGGATGGCTACAAGGAGGACACGACGGTATTCGAGTCCCCATTGAGCAGTCCAACTGGCGAAAAACCTCCACCATACAGAATACCACGGTTACAATAATCTCGTGTTGTGTTATCGGCGGTGAGTATGGTAGCCAGAGTTCACTGGAGAGTTTTTGTGCTGTCAGTGGGAAGACCAAAGGCTTGTCCTGATTGTGTTTTCTGCACTGATGGCACAGAAACTCTCTGTTCTTACAGGGTCGGCAGCACGGGTGTGACTCCTCAGGTGTTGCACACGTTCATAGGTCGCGGTAACCACTTTCCATCGCGGGTCTTGTCTGCCACCTAAGTTGTATAAATCTTTTACGACCGGTCGATAAAGTCCCATTTTACCATGTTTTCTCTGCAGCGGCTAACTTGGATCCACAAGTGGTTTAAAGACTTCCAAGTTGGCCACTGGAGATGGAATCCAGGAGGCAGGTCTTCACTTGGTCTGATGAACTACCGGAGCTCGATGCTTGTCTTCCCACCTATTGCTTAAGAAGTGATTATGTGGATTGTTATTTGAAATTATCATTCTGGACATTTTGAGATGGTATATCATTACTTACTTGACCAGATTTCCTTTAGAGCAGTTCTCCAGCAGGTTGTCAATGAGTTGCTTTTTAGGGGGAGCCAGATCCTCAGGCTTCACCACATCCATCTTGTTGAGGACCACTATCAGGGGCTTGTTGCTGAATAGAGGTTTGATACTCTCAAATAGTGATATCTGAAACAAACAATCTCCTGTAATGAGTTCAGTGCCCCAGGCATGAAAAACTATCGTAAATGCCAGGAGTGTAACGACAGGAGAATACAGCGAATAAAATATTTAATGCTGCAAAGCCCCAGAAAATATCTTATTTATTACAGACCTGTTCTTCAATACTGTGTCCGCACTGTTCAGAGGGGTCCACGAAGTAAAGCACGGCGGCCCGCAGGTGAGCCAAAGCAGTCACTGCCTGCATCTCGATTACGTTGCGCTCCTCTAGCGGGTGGTCCAAGATACCTGGGGTGTCGATCACCTGTGGGCGAGTAGATGGTTAAAAAACATATTAGGGTAGGTAAAATTTTGTTTCTAAGCCCCTCTCAGAGGTAAGTAGATCCATTTACTTGTAAAATGACAGTAAGTTGGACCTGTTGAACCCTTTCGAGAAATTTGGTAAGGATTTTTGCACCGGTCGCTCTCTAGGCCTTTGTAAAGTGTTTAGTAATGGTACTAACCCGTCCTCCCCGGCTTCGAATATGGTATACTTCGGAACCCCGTATCATCCCTTTAAACCACTATGCTCGCAATCTATTAAATTTCAAATATTGTATAGGAATAGCTTAAAAGTCGCACAGCGGGCTATGGAGCGAGCTATGCTTGAAGTTTCTCAGAAAGATA
This sequence comes from Eilema griseolum, assembly GCA_963662185.1. Taxonomy (NCBI): domain Eukaryota; kingdom Metazoa; phylum Arthropoda; class Insecta; order Lepidoptera; family Erebidae; genus Eilema; species Eilema griseolum. The sequence goes on from OY759258.1 coordinate 13,201,689, forward strand.
GAATTCTTTTTTTCTGAATCTGCTCCGCTCCCTAAAAGCGTGATGACATCCTCAACTACATGAACTGTTCAACACAAAAAGGTGTTTCTTTCTCAAACCAGTAGTTCCGGAGATTGCCGGGTTCAAAACCAAAGAAACAAATTCTTTCTAAAGTTTTTTTTAAATCATATAGATAAGCACACGACACTCCTGATAGCAAGTGGTTACCGTGGCCTTTGGACGTGTGTATCACCGGGGACGTAACTTTCGTGCTGTCACCTATCTCGTGCTGTACCCTACAGGGACGTTTTAATGCCCTTCTTTTAGAACCTCATATTGTTGTTTGTTCAGGGTCGGCAGCGCGAGTGTAACGCCCTTAGTTGTTGATCACGTCCATAGGTCACGGTAACCACTTCCTATCAGGTGGACCGTATGCTTGTCTGCCACCTACGTGATATAAAAAATATATACAGACCTGCCACCTCAAGTACTTGTAGTCAGTGTGCCCGACATACAAGCTCTTAGTTGTGAACGCGTAGGGCTGCACTTCCACGTCAGCTCGCGTGATCTGGAAACATATTGTTACATTGTAAACATACCATTGGTATTATAAACGGATAAGCAGTGAGTGATTGAATGAGGGAGTGAGTGAATGTGGTGATAGAAGACTTCAAAAAATTTGTAATTCTTTTCAGGGCAACATTTTACGTATTTCAAAAAGCTCCCTAATGAATGTAAAAGGTATTATACAATCCAAGAATATTTAGATGATAAACAAGCTTGGAAATTAGCTGTTCCCTATGCAATGTTACTAAAACAAATTATGTAATTACTACAGACAGATCAATATATGTTCGCTCCCTTTGCGGTCGAGACAATATGTAGTTGGGGTACCGATGCCAAGAATCTGGTAGCCAATTAGGGCGCAGGTTGAGGAGCAAAACCGGTGACTCTCGCTCCGGCTCGTACCTGGGGCAACGGTTGGCCATAGCTGTTCAACGGGGCAATGCCGCCAGCGTCATGGGCACCTTTGCACCAGGTATGATGAGGGGCGGGTTAATAGATTAGACTGTCATTCAAAAATGTAGACAATGTTATAATTGTATCATGTTGATTTATTTAATAAAGATATAAATAGTATTATGTACTAAAAAAAACATATTGAAAAGAAAAATGTGCTAGTTAAGCTATGCTTACCATGGGTCTAGATAGTGCTGTGTAGAATGTAAAAAAATATAATAAAATTAAGCACGATTTGACATTATTAAAGGGAAAGTGGCAGCCTCCTTCAGTTCACAGTTCAGAATTAATGGTTTTACTGTAGGAGTGAGTGTTTGAATGAGTGAATGACCAAATGAACTTTCTAAGCTCTATAATTTCTACTTACTCACTCTGATTTTCTATAGAAATATCATATTTTAAAAGAGATTATGTCCAAAAGTGACTTACTTTGTTGATAAAACTGGACTTGCCGACGTTGGGGAACCCGCAGATGATGATGGTGCGCGTGTAGGGGTCGATGGACGGCAGACGCGCCAAGTGTTGGCGCACCTAAAGATTATAAAAGAAATAGTAAAAATCATTATACGTAGTTTTTCGTACGGAAATCCTTTTAGATACCGCGACGGTTCTGTCGGACACGAACCGACTAAAACCGCACGATATCTCGAATCTCCATATACCTAGTGCATATGCCTTCTACCCTAGCTGACCCGGAGCCATCACGGGATTTGAGATGGCTCCCTCGGTGTGGGAACTACGGTGTCTTCATTTTGGACCCAGAAAGGGGGCAAGCCCCGATCAGATTCTGTTGTATTGTTTCGAGTTTCCGATATTTCTATAGAAATATCATGCCATATCCATGCCATGCATTGCCTTTTCAACTTCCCTTCATAGAAAATGAATAGTTTTCAAACAGTCACTGTGGTAGCCTGTTTGCTGTCTAGATATTCAGGTGTGCTTTTATTTACGATAAACAGCAATATATACATAATAATAGCTCATACCTGCTCCAAGTATGTAAGGTTGGCGGCTTGTCTTTTCATGATGGTGGCCATGCGACCGAGGGCCGCACGCTTCAACTGTTTGCATCGGTACAGCGAGTCACCGTACTTCAGTAGACGAACATAGTCTTTTGCTACTCTGTGAATCAAGAAGATCTCATTTTAGCTAGGCATTGGTTTTTTTTGTTGATAAGGTAACATAGTTGAAGTCCACTCTTCTTGCCCCTTCAGAAAATATACAAGGATGAGGGTATGAAAATATTAAGATAAAAAATATTTGGTATGAACTGATTCCATTACCAAGTAAGATAAAGTTTTATTAATTTTTCTAATGCCACGTGGTTCCCGGCAGAGCAGAATTTGGGCCACCCCATCCCTTCCCATGTGGTGTCGTACAAGGCGACTAAGGGATAGGGCTGTTTAACATCATACAGATATATACAGAACAGACACAGCCTCAGATGCATGGCTTGAGTCAACAATAGTGCCCAGAAGACGGCAATAGGCTCACCCCCTATTACTGGGACTGAATTCAATGATTGGTGAAATGTGGGTGTTAATTCACCTCTGCCTAACCCTCCGGAGATAAAAGCGTGATTGTATGTAATTTTTCTGGTATTCAGAATACTGAGACTATCTCAGAACTCTGGTAAAAGTATGCAGTTGTTGTAATATGTTCTTCTATTCAGATAGTACAGTAAAAAGTGAAATTTGAGTGATATAAACAAAGAGAATTAATTAAATAAGATTTAGTATTTATTATTTATTGTACACTTACAAGGAATTTATACAAATAAGTGAAATATTATCTACAAAGGCGAATTTAACTCAAGGTTGAGGTCTCTTCCAGCAACCTTCACTGTAATTAATGTTGATACTTAAAATGTTGATTATAAGTGTAAAAAAAATATATTTTTATTTTTTTATACCACTTAGTTGGCATACGGCCCACCTGATGGGAAGCGGTTACCGTGGCCTATGGACGTATGCAACACCAGGGGTGTCACACTCGCGCTGCCGACCATGAAGAAACATTCTGATGCCCCTCTTGAAGAACCCCATATTGTAGGCGCTTGGGAAAACCGCAGCAGGGAGGTCATTCCACAGCTTGAGTGTGCGTGGGATGAAGTTTCTTTCATACCGCACAGTGCGCACCATCTCAGGTCGCAATGTGTGAGGATGAATTCCCTGCCTATGGCGAGAGGTGCGATGATAGAATGTAGCTACGGGCATCATGTCAAACAATTCATCTGAGCACAAACCATTGTATAGGCGGTAGAACACACACAGTGAGGCAAAATCCCTCCTAAGGTTAAGAGGTTCCACACTACCTGTGAGTATGGGATTGTCAACCAGCCTCAATGCCCGTCTTTGCACTGAGTCGAAGGGGTCAAGCTGGTATGCAGGTGCTCCAGCAAAAAGGTGGCAGCAGTACTCCATGTGAGGTCGGATCTGTGCTTTATAAAGAAGGAGTTGCTGCCCCGCAGTGAAGTACTGCTTCGCCCTGTTGAGCACTCCGAGCTTTCTTGATGCCAACTTAACCTTGTCCCGCAAATGACTTCGGTATTGGACGTCGCTGGAGATATCGACACCAAGGATCCCTATACTCGAGGAGATGGTAAGCGGTGTGCCCAGGAATTGCGGCGCCACAATGAATGGGGTTTTCTTAGCGGTGAATACACATACTTGTGTCTTAGTGGGGTTGAATTGGACTAGGTTTAGTCGTCCCCAATCGGATACTCCAGAGAGAGTAGTCTCAATTTCAGACACAAGTTGTTCGCGACTCTTCTCCACCTCGGACTGAGGGATATTTGCACGGCCCGTGTAACACGTGTCTCCGGTACTGTCGTCCGCATAACAATGAATGGATCCATCAGACAGCATGTCATTGATACGCAGCAGAAACAGCGTCGGAGACAACACGGAGCCTTGTGGGACACCAGCGTTTATGTTCATGCGGTCCGAGCAGCTGCCGTCGACGACGGCTTGGATGCTTCTGTTGGACAAAAAGCTGGAGATCCATTCGCACAGTCCCTCGGGGAGTTCATAATATGGCAACTTCGCAAGAAAACCTTTGTGCCAGACTCGATCGAAGGCCTTCGCTATATCGAGGCTGACCGCTAGTGCCTCACCCCGACTCTCGATGGCCTGCGCCCACCGGTTTGTGAGATACACAAGAAGGTCACCGGTAGAGCGACGGTGGCGAAAGCCGTACTGTCGATCGCTCAGTAGATCGTTTCCCTCAAGGTATCTCAGGAGCTGTGTATTAATAACACGCTCCATTACCTTCGAGAGTAGGGAGGTGATAGCGATAGGCCTGTAATTGGTCGGATCGGTCCTGTCACCTTTCTTAGGTACAGGATGCACGAATGCGGTCTTCCACGAGGTTGGGACCCGCCTTGCGGAGTATGAGATTGCGAAAAGACGTGTAAGTACAGGGCACAGCTCGGGGGCACAGAGTTTAAGCACCATCGCCGGTATACCGTCTGGCCCACTCGACTTCCGAACATCTAGGGACTTAAGCTCGCGCCGGACCACCCGTTGCGTGATTTTAACTTCAGTCATGGAAGCACTACAGCTGGGAATTATCGGTGGTTCGGCGTTCCCGTCGTTCATAGTCGAGTTTGACGCAAAGAGATTACCCAACAGATCGGCTTTCTCCTTAGCGCCACGAGCCAGACTACCATCGGATTTTTGCAGCGGTGGATGGCTAGACTGGCAGAAGTTTCCCTCGGCAGCTTTAGCGAGCGACCAAAATGCACGACTGCCAGATGGGTAGCGCGCAAGCCGCTCGCCAATTCTGCCGATGAACTCAAACTTAGTCCTGGCCGTAGCTTTTTTACTAGACCTCGAGGCGGCATTCAACTATCGCTTCACTTCAGCGATATTCGGATCTTTATTGGCAAGAGCCGTGGTCCAAGCCCTGTATGCAGATTGCTTGTGGTCTCTTGCTTCTCTGCAGGGCCTATTAAACCACGGGCGTTTGCTCTCTCCTGTTGCGATCCAGCGGTTTGGAATATAGCATTCCACACCCGCTAGGATCGCATCAGCAACATCAATTGACAGAATATGTATATTTCGTGCCAACATATGCCAGAATATGAATTAACCTCACTATTTTCTATGTCTATCTGTACCTACCATATTCTTGCAAATAAATTGAATTAGAATATGATTTCAATTCTGAGGTGTTAGCCACCATCATCTCTTGAGGAGGTGGATAGGGTTGGCGATCATCTACATTTGCATATTAAAAGCATTGAGAGCAAACAACTTACGTATCAATAAGATGTCTGGCTGTGTTCAGCTGTCCGAGACCTAATTTGTAATGGTCCTTGTCATACAACACATTCATAAGATCTGCGTAAAACGGATGTACATCATCTAGTTTGGGGAATTCCTGAAAAATACAAAAATAATATATTAAATACAAGCTGGTTGCGCCGATGTAGAAGCTGTATTTCTTGACGCGGAAAACACACTCCTTCTATACCCAGCTCCCCTTCCGCACTAACCATAGAATAGGACTAGATAGCTTCCGTCCGCCATTTGTGATATAGACACTCAGTCTCGCTTTGAACTAGCCAGCGTAAAGACGGACGGACCGCGCTCGCGTCTCTCAGAAATGTATAATATTTGTTACATTTTTACCGCTTCATAGACCTTTACCGATCGGATTGTGCCTCTCGTGTGTTCCTCAAGCGATCTAGTGATGCTGACGGCAGCTCCTGAGCAAGGAAGAGAAGATCCGTGTACCGGCTGCGATGAAAACACGTGTGTCGTGAAGGTTAGTGCATCCTCTCCTAATTTCTCGGGCTGCATTCACTGCCTGGATCGAATCCGCGGCAGCCCGGCCACCTGTCTTGTTTTGTGTGTAAAGCGTCAATAGAACAGTTAGCTACTTCCCGCAATACAGTCCATTACCGCACGCTGCCAAGCGCCACCATTTTTGGTCCGGATCGAGCCGGATTCTTAGCCGTAGTTCGTATTTTGTTATTATTCTAATGGGAATGAGCGCACCGCACCTAAGTGCCTGGTTATTTTAGTAGAAAACCCCGCATCCAGACACTTAGGATTAGATTTGTTGTCCGTTCGCCGCTGGCTCGCATTGTACCTACCTAATACATAAATAGGTTAGGTATCATATCAACACTTAATCGTAGTTCGCAATTTTCGCATCGCACCTAAGTGCCTGGTTATTTTAGTAGAAAACCCCGCATCCAGACATTTAGGCTTAGATCTTAGGTATACTCAGACACCCTAGTGCATAGGCACAGTGTAATACCTAACGCATTTGGCTTTGTTTTGTTTTTTTCAATTACGTTGTTCTCGGCTCGCGTCGTATTTGCCTAGTACCTGCGTGGGTAGACACGTGGCTGTACCTACCTCGCTCGCATCTCATCCCAATTCATACGAAAGTATTTTAATTTGAATAGATATTACGCAATACTTAATCTCTCAAATAATAGTTGAACCTAGACAGCGACCATCGCGTAGGTACGACCTTGTTGCTATGCGCGTTTGTTCAAGCGTGCATTCACAGTTGTAGGTACCTACCTATCTGCCGAGTGTCGCTCGCGCCGCCTCGCTGCTCTGTACCGCTAAGATTAAGTCATTTCATATTTGTTGTTTACCTCACTTTAGTTTGAGATTTAATTGTAAACATGTCCCCAAAGGTTGATAGGACCGGTAAGGTTCAATTGAAACTTTTAAACGCTAAAAAAGAAATGATTTACTCTCGCGTACAATCGATCAGGCCCCTCTTCCCCACTGGGCACTATGGGCACGTGCCCAGGGCCCCGCGATCGAATGGGGCCCCCTAGTTCCTGCCAGATTACCAAATGATAACCGATATTTAGGTATTACCGAAAAACATTAATTTTGAAAAATCTGATGATAATGACTTACTACAATACCTACGCTTATTATATTAGCTTTAGTTTGCCGCATGCGGATAGCTATACCTTGTACAACATAGCTTGAACTTTTTGACAGATGGGTCAGTGATGGGAAACAGAAAATATCTATTGGTGTAAAAAATGTGTTGGCTAAATATGTGGCTGTATGTATGTTTTAAACTATTCAAAATAAATAAATTCATTCGTCAATCAATTTTATTGCACTAGACATAAAAACATTGGGTAGGTACCATTGTTTTCAGTTTTTCTATTTAAATTTTACTTCGAAGCAATAAAAACCACTTAAGACTTTCGGAAAATGCTTGAGTCCTTAACAGGTACTCTTATGTTGTGTGTCTATTCTTATGATTATTATCAATTTTTAATATTATTAAAATAAGAAAATATTGTTCGTCGTTGCAAAGTTATATCGATTTCAGATTTGACATCCGTCAAAAAGAAAGATCAAACTAATAAATAAACAGGGTATAAGTACTCCACTCTCTCTCAAAAATGAGTTTTTCCGATACATATATTAGTATATTTAGGTTAATTTAAATACCTACATGTAAGTATAAGAATACAAATAATACAATTAAAAGAAAAATTATTAAATTAAAAAAAGAAGAATTATTTGATGCGGTGTGGTTTATGTCTTTAAGAAACCTATTCGAACGTCATTCGTAATACCAAAGACAAAAAAGGGGAATTCCCGACTCCCGATCGTCGTTTGACTTGACGAACGGGAATTCCCTTCAAGTATTTGTCTGCGATGTTGTGGCGTTTGTTTTGTTTGTAGTTGTTAGTTTGTTACTGACTGTGCTTGAGCTCTGACAAAAAAATAGTATTGTTTGATTAAATCGTCGTTTGTCTGTTTTGTGTTAGCGAATATTTTCGTTATAAAATTAATTAAATACTGAATTATAATATAAAATGTCGAAACGGTCATATCCTAGTGGATCTGAAAAAAGGAAAAAAGCTCTACATCAGAAAGAAGTAATTGAAAAGTTACCAAAATTAATATCATATTTTACTACTACTACTGGAGAAACTTCTGTAAGTAGCAATCAACTCATAAATGTTCCACATGATGACTCAGCTCAATTACAAATTGCGGGAATTTCTAAACCTTCATGTTCCAATTTTGAAAAAGAGATTGAATCAGAAAGCGACTATTCCTACGATGAAAGTGCAACGACTTCAGTAACTTCACTAAAACCGACAACTCCAACTGTGTCAATTGAACAGCAGTTTTCCAACACAGAAGAATTAATATCGCACGATCCCGCCGATTATTTTCACGAAAAGTTTGTTGAAATAAATCGCGAAATTTTAATTCGTAAGGGACCAGTATATTTTCAAAATAAAGATTCTGACTTTTCCGAGGCATCCAGAACCTACAAAGATGGTAATAAATTAGTGACGAGATATTTCAACAAAACATTATTTATTCGCAAATTAAAGAACAATGAAAGCGTCGAAAGAAAATGGTTGCTGTATTCGCCTTCCAAATGCTCTGTATTTTGTTTTTCATGCTGCATATTTAACCCAACTGATGTTAATCTTTGCTCTCGGAATGGATGTAATGATTGGAAGCATATTAATCACATAATTTTAACACATGAAAATAGCCCAGCGCATAAGCAATCTATGATGACTTATCTGGCACGAAGTAAAGCGGTTGGTAGAGTAGATATAGAGTTATTATCTCAACATCAAAAGGAAGTGGATTACTGGAGAAACGTACTTAAACGGATTGTAGCTGTTGTAAAATTTTTGGCATCGAGAGGGCTTCCATTTCGCGGCGACAATGAAATCCTAGGATCTCCAAACAATGGAAATTATTTGGGTTGTGTGGAATTATTGAGTGAATTTGATCCATTTCTTGCAGATCACTTAAAAAAATTTGGGAATCCTGGAAAGGGTAACATTTCTTATTTATCAGCAAATATCTGTAATGAGTTTATTGAAGTAATGGGAAAACAGGTTCTAAAAAAAATTATAAATGAAGTTAAATCAGCAAAATATTTTTCCATAAGCGTTGACAGTACGCCCGATCTGTCTCATATTGACCAGCTAACTTTCATCATTCGATACGTAAAAGACTGTGTTCCTGTTGAAAGGTTTTTAAAATTTATACCTATTAAAGAGCATAAATCTAAGTATTTAGCGGAGACCATCTTAAATTTTTTAGAGATACATGATATTCCCATAAAAGATTGCAGAGGACAAAGCTACGACAATGCTTCAAATATGTCGGGAAAGTATAGTGGTCTACAAACAAGAATCAAGGAAAAATGTGAATTTGCCACCTTTATACCATGTGCAGGACATTCACTAAACTTGGTAGGTGTCCATGCTGCTGGGTGTGTACCGGAGGCATCACAGTTTTTTGAAATAGTTCAGAAAGTGTACAACTTTTTTTCGGGCTCTACCCACAGATGGAATATATTAACAGAACATTTAGGTTCAAAAAAAGTTGTTAAGAGTCTTTCACAAACCAGATGGTCAGCCCGAGCTGATGCAGTAAGTGCTTTGCATGGGGGTTATAAAAGAATATTAGAAGCTTTAATCACCATCGCAAACGATACTGAAAAGGCACGAGAAACAAGAGACGAAGCCCTTAGTCTGTCTAGAAAAATGGGAAATCTAGAATTTATTATACTGACGGAAATCTGGAGCACCATATTGGAAAGAATAGACAAAACAAGTAATTATCTTCAGAAAGAAACAATAACACTGGACGTTGCAACCAATTTGTTGACTTCACTTTATGATTTTATTACTAACCTCAGGGATAAATTTGATAACTTCGAATCATCTGCCAAAGAAAATAACCCAGAATCTGACTACAAAGATCTATCTCAAAGAACAAGACGTAGAAGCTCACGGCTGATTTTTTTTGATGGCTCTGCGCCATCAGTCCAATTGAATGGAAAAGAGCGATTCAACGTAGAAACCTTTCTCCCAATAATCGATACCTTGAGTGTTCATCTAAAACAGCGACAAAGTTCATATGAGACCGTCAGTCAACGTTTTAGTTTATTTTTTCACTTAAAAACTCTGAATTCCGAAGAGATACGACAAGGATGCAAAGAATTTTCTCAAATCTATCACGAAGATGTAAATGAAAAAGAGTTAGAAATAGAATGTCAACATTTAAAAGAATACTTAAAAAATGTTCAGAGTGAAAATGAAGCATCTAACAGTGTACAGGAAGTATATAATCTATTAAAGCAAAACAAAATTGAAGACACATTTCCTAACGTAGAAATTGCATTGAGAATATTTTTAAGTATGATGGTAACTAACTGCAGCGGAGAACGCTCCTTCTCCAAATTGAAACGAATAAAAAATTAATTAAGAAGTACAATGCTTCAAGAGAGATTAACTAGTTTGTCGCTGATGTCCATAGAATGTGATATTCTCAATACCATAGATTTTGAAGATGTTATTAACGATTTTGCTCATCTTAAATCTAGAAGGGTACCTTTGCAATCAACATAGAATTAATCTAAGGATTTTATGTTAAGCGAGTTACTTTTGTAGATTATTTTTTATATTTCCTATTTTTTTATAGTTAGTAACTAAATAAAAATAAATTTAGAACCTTGTTTGTCTTTCTTTATCTGTTGTAACTAAATAGTGTTTTCTCAAGGTCCTAGGGGCCCCATGATCCTAATGTGCCCAGGGCCTCAAATAGTTTAAAGACGGCCCTGCAATCGATTTATGATAATGCACTTAAAACCTCTGATTTGGTCATCAGAGATTCGTTCTTGTGTTCTATAGAAAACTTAGATAGTCTACGCGCGGATTTCGAAACCTTAGTACATGACATCAACGTTTTAGAGTTGAATTTGAATCCCGATTACTCAGTGAGTTATCAGGCCTTGTCGTCGTTTGACGATTTGTATTGTCGTATCAAACGCGTCGCTAGGAGTTTGGAGAAACCGGCTGACCTACCCAACCCCACTCGCGACCGACCTAAGTTGCCACCAATTCAAATACCCGAATTTGATGGTAACATTCGCAATTGGTGTCTATTTATAGATAGTTTTGAGAATACAATAGATAAGAACGATTCGTTGACAGATCACGAAAAATTGCATTATCTCGTTGAAAAATTGACTGGTAAAGCTATAACCGTTTGCGCTGGAATTACGTTTAGTGCCGAGAATTATAATTTAATTTTAAATACTTTGAAAGCTAGGTATGAGGATAAAAGATCGGTAGCTAACGCCTATTTAGATCAGATGTTTGATTTGAAATCTATTGCGGCATGTAACGATCAAAACTTAGAGAAATTTCTAGATACTTTCGCGTCAGCTGTTCGCGCCGTAAAGAACCTAAAGATTGATGACCTCTGCGACTTCGTATTTTTGTATATGGGTTTAAGGAAATTAGATTCCGAAACCATTCGTTTGTTTGAGTCGGATCATCGCGGCAATAGAATTCCTAAGTTCGAAGACTTGGAAAGTTTTGTTCGCGAGCATGTAAAAGTATTGCAGCGCTCTTCATCGAAACATGAAGGCGCGAAGATAGTTGTTGATTCTGCACGCAAAGTAGATGCGTCATCGAAGTCACTGAGGTCAACTCATACTTATGTTAGTACCGCACCAGCACGTGTACAGTCACCTGTTTGCTCTTTGTGTAGCACTCATCATTCGCAACTGTACAGGTGTCCTGGTTTTCTAAAATTGTCGCCTAGTGATCGTTATAAATTTGTTCGCGCTAATAATTTTTGTTTTAATTGTCTCGGTACTAAACACCGCGTTGTTTTATGTAATAGTAGAAATAGTTGTCGCAAATGTCAAGCGAGACACCACACTTTGCTTCATTTTGAGAATAGTAATGCCGCATCCAATGTGAGCACGGTTGGCTCGTCGAGCGGTGACACACGGCAGCCTGCGCCGCAGCCGCAGCCCGCGCTCGCGCGCGCTCCGGCCCGCCCGGTGACCGCCGCGGATGACGTCACCTTGTGTTCGTTCTCCGCTAGTGCTGCACTCACTACTGTGTGTCTTGCGACCGCCCGCGTTGTTATTGTTGATGCATTAGGTAAGCCGCGCATTGTTCGAGCGCTGTTAGATGGCGCTTCGCAAAGTAATTTTATTACTCAAGATTGTTGTCGGCGTCTTGGTTTCAATGTTGATAAGCGTTCAACCCGCTCAGTGGTGAAGGGTTTTGGAAGCTTACAGTCAGCTGTTCGTGGCACCGTTAAAACAAGGTTTAGATCTCGTTTTAATAATAATATTTGGTTTGACATGGATTCGCTCGTTATAGATAGAATAGCTGAACAGTTGCCTACCGTCCCGGTTGACACGTCTTTATTAACGAAATTTAAAGACTTGCCTTTAGCAGATGAGACTTACGCTGTTCCTGGAGTCGTCGATATATTGATCGGCGCTTCGATTCTCCCGCACCTCCAGTTATCACGTAAGGTTCAAGGGGGACCGACGTACCCCGCTCCGCACGCACTGGAAACAGTTCTTGGTTTTGTTATAATTGGTTCCGCACCCGCTTCTATGGATAGTTTTAGTCACTCGACTGCTTCGTTCTGTTGCACCGTCGAGCCGCCACTGGAGTCTACCATCCGCAAGTTTTCGCTCGGTGGCTCCCGTGTATCCGCTGAAAAACGCTTTCTTTGTTTGGAACGAAAGATGCAGGCGTCCCCAAAGTCGAAGCGGGCCTATGATGAGGTTGTTAACGAATATTTAGATAAAGGTTACATCTCACCTGCGCCTGCGGACACTGGCGGGACCCAGCCTTCGTACATTATCCCGCACCGCGGAGTTATTAGAGAAGATAAGCTTACTACTAAAACTCCGTGTAGTTTTGGATGGCAGTGCTAAGACTAGCACTTCCGTGTCGCTTAATGACATAATTGTAAATTTTCGCATTAATATTAGTAATTTTTAGCTTTTAGGACTCAACAGTCGCTTTGTGTTGGGCCCACTCTTCGCCCCATCGTTGGGACACATTCGTCGCTAATAGAGTGGCAAAAATTCAATCTGAATTGGCGCCACATAATCTCTTTCACGTTGCTGGCACCGACAACCCAGCCGATTGTCTCTCTCGTGGATTGCTTCCTTCGCAAATTTTAGATCACCCGTTATGGTTTAGTGGACCGTCCTGGATTCATGCCGCGTTAGATGGGTGGCCAGTTAGTCAATTCAATCCCACTACGGTTTCCGAACCACCCGAGGAGAAGAAGCACTCGCTTGTTGTATCGGTCCCGCGTGAAGAGACCCTTATTTGTTGTTGGCTAATCGCGTCTCGTCTTGGTCGAGACTGTTGCGTTGTGTTGTTTGTTCGCCTCTGCCCGCTGCCTAGCCAGCAGTAGGCACGAGCTCCAATCTAGGTTTATATTTTAGTTGTTATTTCCCAAACCTAGATTTAGATTAGACTTTAGATTTGTTTCGCATTTGTCGTTTCGAAGGTAACCCTTCAAGCCGGGGGGAATGGTTGCGCCGATGTAGAAGCTGTATTTCTTGACGCGGAAAACACACTCCTTCTATACCCAGCTCCCCTTCCGCACTAACCATAGAATAGGACTAGATAGCTTCCGTCCGCCATTTGTGATATAGACACTCAGTCTCGCTTTGAACTAGCCAGCGTAAAGACGGACGGACCGCGCTCGCGTCTCTCAGAAATGTATAATATTTGTTACATTTTTACCGCTTCATAGACCTTTACCGATCGGATTGTGCCTCTCGTGTGTTCCTCAAGCGATCTAGTGATGCTGACGGCAGCTCCTGAGCAAGGAAGAGAAGATCCGTGTACCGGCTGCGATGAAAACACGTGTGTCGTGAAGGTTAGTGCATCCTCTCCTAATTTCTCGGGCTGCATTCACTGCCTGGATCGAATCCGCGGCAGCCCGGCCACCTGTCTTGTTTTGTGTGTAAAGCGTCAATAGAACAGTTAGCTACTTCCCGCAATACAGTCCATTACCGCACGCTGCCAAGCGCCACCACAAGCTAATGCTGATGACTCCCCCTATAGGACATTTTGATCCCATTCCCACTTCCCTATTCCTGGGCCCTACCATAAATGCTTAATAATCGAAATGCCATCATACTAGCAACTGCAAATGTAACCTTGTCTTATATATAAAATTCTCATGTCGCGGTGTTTGTGGTTAAACTCCTCCGAAACGGCTTGACCGATTCTCATGAAATTTTGTAAGCATATTGGGTAGGTCTGAGAATCAGACAACATCTATTTTTCATCCCCCTAAATGATAAGGGTTGTCCACCCTTAACATTATATGGCAAAACAATGTTTGCCGGGTCAGCTAGTAATCATATATATTTTTATGGAATTATAAAGTTTTTTTTTTTTTTTTTTTTTTTTTTTTTCCTTCTGGCGATTCCGATGTTTCCGCCAATGACTTAGCTCGGGATCTAATTCATAGTTTCGACTTGTCGGAATGTGACTTGTTGTAGTCTCGGATCAAAGGTTTTATGAATGTACAAGAGATGATGTATTTAACATCCAATATAGGCCGAAAGTCATGTAGCACGCTGGAGTACCTGAGTCAAAGCAAAACACACTGGTTGGAGGTTATAGCAGACAAACACAGTTCTACAGGTTAATATTATTTGAGTTAATGTAGCTAGAGATCAAATATATGAGAGGAGAATTAGTATAGGTCAGAAGAGAGTTAAAATTCATGGGTCGAGGGATACGGTTAATGGGGAGGATATCATATAAAGAACCATTCCTTCTTGTGCACTCAAAGAAAATATGATCCGCTGTGTGTTCATCTAAGCCACACTCACAGAGAGAGCTGTCCCTGATCCTGATTTTAGCTAGAAATACATTGGTGCAGGCATGACCTAAACGCAGACGACAAATTACCGAAGTAGCTCTCTTACTAGCTTCACGGAATTGGTAAAACCAAGGTCTAGCTGGAATATCAGGCTGGATGGAGGCATAGTGTCTACCCTTCACCTTACTGGACTTCTCCCAAAGGGTAGTCCATTTTGAGATCAAACAGGGTTTGGCAAGTAAGAGGATATCGTGAGCATAGACTCTATATTGGTCGAGAGCACCATTGGATATTGCTTCCTTGGCAAGGGAATCCACAAAAGTGTTACCTGCTATGCCCGTATGGCTTGGGATCCATACCAGTGAAATCAACAGACCCTTAGTCTGACATCTGAACAATGATTGCTTAATCAACAGTATTAAGGGGAACTTTGTTTTACTGGTGAATTGATTAGCTAGGATGGCCATTAAGCAGCTCCTGGAATCAGTAAAAACCACCGCCTTGCTTACATTATGAGATTCAACATATAGTAATGCTTCAAGTATAGCTATCGATTCGCCAGTAAAAATGGAATTGATATTTGGAGATTTATATGACAGTATAATTTTATATTTTGGGATCCAAACTGCAGACCCCACGCAAGAAGAGTCAGAAGTTTTAGATGCGTCAGTGTAAATGGCTAGCCAATCCTTCCAATGTTGACTGATCAAATAATCCAGCTCCCTACCAGCGTCCACGGAATCCTTACTGATACCTGAATATAAGACCACATTAGGGGTGTAGATAATTGCATCAAATGTGGTTTCAAACAATGGGTTAGTTTTACACTGAAAACAAGGGAAAGGGAGACGAACATAATTCACAAAACTATTAAATAAACAGGGGTGATTTTTATGTGTCCAATATCCACCTGAAGAAATGTATTCTGATAGTCTATGTAACTTGGGTATTAGGGGATGTAAGGATAGTTGGGACGATTTATATAGGTATCTGTCTGAGAGGTACTGTCTTCTTAGAAATAGAGGGGGGTCTACACACTCCAATTGTAGTGCATTTATCGGTGATGATCTCATGGCACCTACAATGAGGCGCATGCTTTTGGCCTGGATCTTATCCAACAAGCTTAATGCTGCCTTATTGCATGGTTCCAAGAGGAAGCTTCCATAGTCAAGGTGGCTACGGATAAGGGCGTTGTACATCAGCTTTTGACAATAGGGGTGGGCTCCCCACCAGGCGCCAGACACTGCTCTTAAAATATTAATATTTTTTTCACATTTATGGGAAATGTAGTTAATGTGTTCCACCCCAGATAACTTTGAGTCCAGAACAAATCCTAAAAACTTAACTGTGTTATTTACAGGGAAATTTTGATGATCAAGAGAGATTAAACAATCAGGGATGGATCTACGACGGCTGAAAATTACCACAGAGCTTTTGGGAACTGAGAGTGATAGACCATGGTCAGTAAGCCAAATAGAGAGATAGGAAATTGCTGAGTTCAATCTGGACACAGCATCCGCCATATGATCCACTGCTACATAAAGAGCCAAATCATCTGCATATTGTAAGATGTTGCAGAAAGATGTGACTGAGAGATCCAAATCAGCTGTGTAGATACTGTAGAGGAGAGGGCTTAAGACAGAGCCCTGTGGAAGGCCTCTCCAAGTAATTCTGGAAGAGAGGGTTGAATTTTGAACTCTAAGACTAATGGTTCTTGCAGACAGGGAATTGGAAATGAAATTTACGATCTTCTCTGGAACACTCAGATTGAGCAGTTTTTGCCTGAGCACAGGAAGAAGTACATTATCATATGCAGCTGCAATGTCCAAGAAAACGCCCACGCAATACTGATTTTTAGATAAAGCTATTCTAACGTCAGTAGTTAAAATGCTGAGGCTATCCATTGTCCCCAGGCCCTTGCGGAAGCCGAACTGAGTTTTCGACAGTAAGCCCTGGTTTTCCACCAGCCACTCTAAACGATTTTTTATTAAGTGCTCTAATATTTTAGACATAGTACAAGAGAGCGCAATGGGGCGGTAGCTAGAGGGATCATCGCTGCGCTTACCTGGTTTCAAGATCGGTATTATGATTTGAGATTTCCACTCTTCCGGGGGGAAACCAGAGCAAAAAATGTGGTTGAGTAAATTTAAAAAGAAGGTTTTGGTAGTGGTGCTGCTTTTGAAAATGAATGAGTAAGGGATGCCATCTACCCCAGGAGAAGAATCCTTAAGGGACCCCAAGACGATCGAAAGCTCGTCGTACGTATAACAAGCATCTAAAGGGTGTGAAGCCTGAGGACTGGAGGGAAAGAATTTTGAAGACTCATCAGCTGTGGGAGCTGTTGGGGGAGCCAATCTTTGCTCGAATTTCTGTAACCATCGGGAGGGGTCATTCGACGTAATATTGCTGTAGGTTGTAGAGTACCTGAACCTTCTAATATCTCTCCATACAAAAGATGCGGGGGTACGAGGGGCTAATCTTTCGCAGAATCTGCGCCAACCATCCTTTTTCTTTTGTGACAGGAGCCTAACTGTTTGTGCAGCTACTTTTTGGTAGTTTAAATAGTTATTAGTTGACATATTATGCTTATATGCTCTTTCAGCCTCCTTTCTCATTCGGCAGGCAGACGAGCAGGCCTCATCCCACCAAGGAGGAGAGGGGATGTTGTTCCTGGGGGCCCTTTTAACAGGTATTGCCTTGTCAGCAGAGTTCAGAAGAGCTTGTTTAAACAGGGTGTAAACAGTCTCAATGTTATCTGAGTTAGGCGCAGGCAGGAGAGAAACCGCTGCGTAACCCTGATGGATCCCTGGCCCATGAGCCGCAAGAGAAGGCAAATCTGCTGGCTAATCTCTTTGCGGCCAACTCCCGAATCGATGATTGTGGTACGCAGCCACCAACACTACCCGACAGTGACCACGCGATGCCTGATATCCATATCAGGCAACGCGATGTCCGTGCAGTGCTGCAATCACTCGATGTCCGGAAAGCCAGTGGTCCGGATGGTATTCCAGCGGTAGTTTTGAAAAAATGTGCAGCGGAGTTGTCTCCAATGCTTACGCGCCTGTACCGGCTATCCTACAGTTCGGGTACAGTGCCTTTGCCTTGGAAAGAGGCGAATGTTCAGCCGATTCCCAAGAAGGGGGATCGCTCGGAGCCAGCCAACTATCGACCCATAGCCGTCACCTCAGTGCTGTGCAAAGTGTTCGAGCACATAATTAACAAACAGCTCATGCGGCACCTAGAGGATCACTCCTTAATTAATGACCGGCAATATGGCTTCAGGCCGAAACGGTCAACGGGTGATCTTCTAGCATACGTTACCCATCTTTGGGGTGAGACTATGGACAAGCACGGCGAGTCACTGGCAATTAGTCTTGACATCGCCAAAGCTTTCGATAGAGTCTGGCACAAATCGCTTCTTTCTAAGCTACCTGCCTTTGGTCTGCCTTCTAGGCTGTGCAACTGGGTTGCTAGCTTCCTGCAGGGGCGCCGTATTCGCGTCCTTTGTGACGGACGAGCTTCGGAGTTTCTGCAGGTAAATGCTGGCGTGCCCCAGGGGTCCGTCTTATCACCCACTCTCTTTCTTCTGCATATCAACGACATGCTGTCTACCGGCAATGTTCATTGTTATGCAGACGATAGCACTTTACATGGGAGTTATCATGGACATCCAGCGGCCAAGCAGTCAGATATCGCAGAGAAAAGGCAGCTTCTTGTCAATGAGCTTGACGGGGTCCTGAGTCACATTTCTCAATGGGGCTCTGAGAACCTGGTTGAGTTCAATGCCAAGAAGACGCAGGCATGTGCGTTTACAGCAAAAGTATCTTCTTTCCTTCCCCTCCCCACTCTTCAGAGCACGCCACTGCCGCTGCAGGACAGTCTCAATATCCTAGGTATGGATGTTCGCTGCAACCTGAATAACAAAAACTACATCGAAAGCATCATCAAAACAGCCTCACGAAAACTCGGAGTCCTGAACAGAGTGAGACGATTTTTCACGCCGGAGCAGCGGTGTCTTCTATACAAGACACAAATTCGCTCCTGTGTGGAGTACTGCTCGCATCTCTGGGATGGTTCAGCAAAGTACTTACTAGATGCTCTCGACAGGTTGCAGCGACGTGCGGTCCGCATCATTGGGAATCCCGAGATCACGAACACCCTAGAACCTTTACAGCTGCGTAGAGATGTTGCGTCCATGGCTGTATTTTACCGTCTGTACCATGGTGAGTGTTCTGATGAGCTCTTCCAATTAGTCCCACCCTCCCCTTTCCTACACAGGACAACGCGTGCAGGTCTTAAATGTCATTCGCACACGGTGCAAAACATCCGATCAAGAACCAAGCGGTTCGGAGACTCTTTCCTCTGTCGCACCATTAAGGCCTGGAATTCATTACCAGCTCACGTGTTTCCTTCTTCCTACAGTCCCGGGTCCTTTAAGCGGGGCGTGAAAAAGCACATGATAAGGCCGTCAAGCTGAGTGTCACCATTGTCACACGGTATGTGTAAGTAATGGTGACCCTCTTTTCTGGGATTTTGCCTTCAGCTTACCATCAGGCAAGGCGAAGTCCAATTGACGTGTCCTATATAAAAAAAAAAAAAAAAAAAAAAAAAAAAACCTCTTGTTCAAGATAACTGGAGTATAATTCCCAATTGGCCTTTGAAAGGTTATATTTGAGAAGGGGGTTAAATGGTGATGATTCCCTGTGGCTGGCTAGTGATGTGACAATTATGGGGTAGTGATCACTCTGTTGTGAGTCACTTGATATCTGCCAAGTCAGGCAAGAGGCAAGGGACGCTGAGCAAACAGTCAAATCTACAGCACTAGGGCCCCTTTGGGTTAGAGAGGGCCTACGGGTGGCAGAGCCATCATTTAAGATGCAGAGATTCAACGAATCTAGCATCTCTATGAATGGGGATGCTAAAACATCACAATCTTGTGAACCCCAAGAAGTATGATGAATGTTGAAGTCACCTAGAATAACAAGCGGATAAGCTATAGAAGTTAAAATGTCATTCATCTCAGCCAAGGAAGAAACATCTGGATAGGGGATGTAAACAGAGAGAAAAGCAATGTTTGCCACTGTAATGGCAACAATATTGATACCATCACTATGAGGAGGTAAAGTCAAAGAATTAAAAATAATTGTTCTAGAGATTAGAAGGGCAGCTCCAGCATACCTATCACCTCTGTCATCCCGGAGACAGACATACCCAGGCACCCTGAAATGGGAACCGGGCTTAAGCCAAGTCTCCTGGATGGCAAGGATGAGAGGTTTGTGCTTATTAATTAAATAAATTAAATGACTTTTCTTACTTCTAATGCTCCTACAATTCCATTGGAGCAGAGGAGGGAATGTTACTGGTGAAAGTTAACAGCTGAGTAAGTTTTGATCTATATTTATCAGGCAGCTCAGTATCATCAAAGCGGGTCAACATGTTAATAAGTGTGGAGAGTAATAGATCAAGGAGGTTATCATTCGCAGGAACGTTAGCTTCTGCATCAGAGATAGCAGCACCATTAGGAAGAGAAGATGGGGGGCAGCGAGTGATAACATTGTGGGCCTGCCTGTCATAGCCAGGGCCAGAAGCGGGTTTGTTCTGCCTTTGGGGCATGATAATTGTTTTTCGGTGAGATACTTGAGGCCCTTGAGACCTCCGGACAGAAGACGGGAAAGACTGCTGAGCACCAAGTTGAGGACTCAATGGTTGAGACATTCTGGTAGTGTCGGCAAAGGATTTTTTCACTTGGGGGAATCTGGCAGATGCCTCCATATATGAGATATTCTCCTGAGACATAGTAATCTTTATCATCTTCTGCCTAGAGTGTTCTGGACAAGAGGGATCTTTTGCTGAGTGAGGCCCTAAGCAAAACATGCAGGTGGGGGATCCTGAGGCACATGATGTACCCTCATGAGCTTGGGAGCAAATAAAACACCGTGGAGCAGACCTGCATTGTGTAGTGGTGTGGCCATAGCGACAGCATTTCCAGCACTGAATCAGAGGGAGAACGTAGTTCTCAACGGGGAGAGAGTTATAAAAACAATAGACGTGTGGGGGCAATTTTTGTCCTGAGAAAGTGACTACAATAGACTATTGTAGTCACTTTCTCAGGACAAAAATAGTACTGAATGAGAACAACACAGCCACATACATTCCCACTCAGACGAGTGGGAATGTATGTGGCTGTGTTGTTCTCATTCAGTACTCTTCTGTTAAGCCTTCTTGCTTTCATGATTGAACCATATCCTGATGGGACCTCAATGGATAGGACCACTTCTTCTAGAGTCCAATCTACTGGAACCTGCCTTACTATGCCCATTCGAGAGCTTGCAAAAGAGGGAATAGAACACAAGTATTTGGCCCTTGCTAAGGATTATTATTATTATTATTATTATTATTAGTCATGCACTAGCAGCTAAAAGCTGATGCGTGCATATCACAGCACTTGTTAATGTTCACAGAGTATTTTCTTTTTCTTTTTTATAATCACTATGTTTATAATGTTCAAAGTCCGTTCACTTATGGTGTCATAAAATTGTCACTGTTTGAGGATAGTTCGTTTTTAAAATAGTGGTCGAGTCTGTTTTTGAAAGCGTTCACTGAAGGTGCACTTATTACTGTCTCTGGCAGTTTGTTCCAGGAGTTCACGACTCGGTTTGGCAGAAAATGGTACCTAGGATTGCTTATACTTAGAGTGCGCGCGAGCTTTAATGTGTGTCCTCTCAAATTCTCAGACGGTTTCATCTGGTAGATGCCGCTCAGTCCAGGGACGTCGTAATGTCCGCTCAGAATCTTGTATGTCTCAATCAAATCCCCACGCCGCCTGCGCTGCTCCAGTGTAGTTAGACCAAGTTCTTCCAGCCGCTGCTCGTATGTCTTGAGTCGTAGATTCCAGACCATTCTCGTGGCTCTTCTTTGCACTCTTTCCAGTAAATCGATGTCCTTGCGAAAGTATGGGCTCCATATTTGGAATGCATATTCCAACAAGGGACGAATGTAAGTTTTGTATATCCCGACAAACAAGATCTTGTCTATATGTGAGAACGCTTTTCTGATGGTGTACATTATGGAATTAGCTCTTTTTGTGATTCCCAAGATATGCTCATCCCATTTGAGATTTTCTGTTATTGTCACTATGGATGGATGAGAAAGAAAGTTGTTGGCATCACTAGCGTTCTTAAATTCAACGGACACTCTGTTGCGACCCACTCGCTTAACACTACCGTCAACTATGTTGTTAATTTAATTGGCGAATAAGAAATGGCCGAACTTTATGGATCGGAACACTGTTCCAGCAGCGGCATCCTCGGTATCTCTTGTCACGTGAACCAAAAAAGGACCTGAATCTGAGTCTAGGTACTTTGCTACCTTATCCTGAAAATCCGGATGGATGTAAGTACTTTGTATAGACGGCGTAGCTTGGGAGGGGATCGTAATAGTTTTTTTGGCAGGGACAGCGTCTTCCTGTGAGGTATGGTTCATACGTTTCTTGGCTATGATGGATGTAGGTGTATCATCTAGCACAACGCGAGAACTACTGGGGAGAGGCGTGCCCGGCCGCTGGCCGGGGACGTTTCCCCCACCGGGGTCTGGTGGATGGTTATCCATAGGACAATCTAAGTGTTAAACACCGTTACTTACCCTGAATATGAATACTAAGCACACTTAGACAACACAGAAGCACTTAAATACTCCAGCAACACAATATTGTCAACAAAAAGATTTTTGGCAAGGACGAACACTTGTAGCAAGCACGCGTTCCAGATCCGAATCCAATTATAAAGTTATTTATGCATTTAGTAAATGACAGCTGTTACATTATTGACCTGTTTTGAGACTAGGGTTATGGAGAATATATGACAGTGTGTTTACCTTCAGAAAATTTCGAAGTTCAATCACTTCACAGTTAAGATTGAAAGGTGATCCTAGCTGAGTTGTAAAAAGGCTAGCAGGGTGATGATAGTTAGTTTCCTTCTCTATACCACTTGGTTGCAAATAAGCACCCAGTCCACCTGACAAGAAGTGTGATTGCATATTGCACAATGAGTGAAATTTTTTTTACTACAATTGTACATCTGTACACTGCTAAACTGCTGCTTAAAATGAGTAAAACAAGAAGCCAGCTCTGGCAAACTTCGAATGAATAAGGAAAAAAAGATGATTGTGCAGTAGCCGGCTGATATAATGGTTGATTTTTAAATAGTTACAAAATTTCACAAACCTTAACGCCATTAGAAGCGGACTGTCCTAGAGCGACAGCTTATCCATACAATCACGCTTGTAAGTCCTTGAAGAAGTAGGCAGAGGTGTATTGAACACACATTTTAATTTTAACTATGATTTTAGGTCCCGCAAAATGGGTGGTTGCCGTCATTCGCACACTTAGTCACAAGAGTTTATACTACAGAAAAATAGAACCATGTGTGGTTACTTACCTGTATAATTCTTGACAGACGGTCGTGGAAGTTTTGTTGTGTAAATTTGACCTTTCTTATATAAAAACCACGTATCCTCGATATTTTATAATGTTTGTGTACAACTGTAGGTGTTTTCCGTTGTGTTTTAGACAATATTATGTCTATAAAGTCCTGGAAATTTAAAATATTTATAACAATATAGGTTAAGCCGAATTGTGTTAAACTAATTTACATAACATTAAAAAGTAACTACTCTTAATATTTACCTTGGCCGTAGGGACCACGGCTATCTTTTTGAAATTATATAAACTCATTTTTGCTCACTAAATTAAACTTAAAAAATAAAAAGAACTCTGCAAGAGCTCCACACGTAAACACGTGTTTTTCAAAGAACGAAGTGTCTCAAGTGTCAATTGTTTGACAGTAAATACGTTTCGGTATGCTAAGTTTTCGACCATTCGATACTGTGTACTTTTGAAATAAAATAAATTTTATTGTAGTCTCACAACTTTTAGCAATTTGAAATAAGCATTTAGTAAAATTATATATATTTATGACTCTACAAATATTTGGAATGATATGATTTCTAATATGATATCGAATATTAATTTCACTATAAAGTTTCAAAGAATATCAAAACGTAGTTTAGAATGAATTTGCCAATTTAGAAAAATGATTTTTTTTATTTTGTCTGAGTATGTGACAAATAGACAGAATATAAGGTTTACCGCTTTATTTTAAATGAATAGTATTTAATAAAGACTATAAAAAAATTTAATTTGAAACATTTTTATTTGAAAACATTTAAATACCTAAAGCATTTTTACAAGTTGTAATATCGACCAAATCTATCAAATTAAAATGTCTTGTCAGTTGTGTAGTTAGGTTAGGCGGTGTTGTGCTTTTATTTAAATGTTTCAAATAATTTCACAAAAATAATTGGAGCCATAAAAATATTAAAAATATATTCCAACAAGTAACCTGCACTAGTAAAGTAAATAATTATTTATCCAGCTGTGATTTATTGTGAGTATTAGATTGCATCATTTTTCATTTGTTTTTATATTTTTGTTATTGAAGACTGATTTCTATTCGGGAAATTTTGCTTCGAAGCAGTACCAACCTAACAATAATGTAATTTCGCCTTAGTTTTACGTAATTATTACTTTTAAAATAGTGAGTGGTGTATATAAATTGCAGATTAATTCGGAACTGAAAAGTACGGTCAAAAGATGTATTCGAGGTTACACAGCTGTGCGAGAGCTAGTCTGCAGTACCGGCTGGCATCCTCAAACCAGAAGTACAGCAGCAGCATCCTAAAAAAGAAGGAGTCCATTCCAAAACTCATCCAGCCAGGAAAAACAATCCATGGCTTCCTATGCCAGGAAGTTGAACAAATTAAAGAGTACAACATGACAGCATATTTTTTAATACACGAGAAGACAAAAACAGAGTACCTGCATTTAGATAGAGATGATGCTAACAATGTATTTTCTATAGGTTTCCGTACAACACCTCTAGATTCTATGGGTACACCACATATATTGGAGCATACAGTTCTATGTGGCTCAGAAAAGTATCCCGTCAGAGATCCATTCTTCAAAATGCTGAATCGATCTCTAGCCACATTCATGAATGCTTTAACAGGACCAGATTATACCTTCTACCCATTTTCATCACAAAATGAAACAGACTACAGAAATCTCCAGAAAGTGTACCTAGATGCTGTCTTCAAGCCCAACCTAGGTAGGCTTGACTTCTTACAAGAAGGCTGGAGATTAGAACACTCAAAAATTGATGATTTAAAATCAAATCTCACCTTAAAAGGTGTTGTCTATAATGAAATGAAAGGGGCATTCTCTGAAACAAGCTCTTTGTTTGGACAGAAATTCATTAACACTATTCTCCCAACTGGAACTTACGGTTATGTATCTGGTGGTGATCCACTACACATTCCAGAACTATCTCATGAGCATTTAAAGAATTTCCATTCTACATATTACCACCCTAGTAATTCTAGAATTTATTCTTATGGCAACTTTCCTTTAGAAGCTAATCTAAAGTTTCTGAATGAGACTTACTTGAGTAAGTATGACTTCTTAGATCCAAAAAATACTATTGTGCAACCACAACCAAGATGGACAGCCCCAAAACGTTCAGAAATAGCATGTAGGTTCGATCAATATGGAGTACCTATTGAAAAACAGAACCAGATTGCCATTGGTTATGTAATGTCAGATATCACAAATATATATGAAACATTTATGGTTATGGCATTGACAGAATTGATGATTATAGGACCAAATTCTGCATTCTACAAAAGTTTGATTGAGAAGAATATATCAGGAGGATACAATTCTCTAACAGGTTATGATAATCAAATACGAGATACTTTGTTTGTTATTGGCTTGAGAGATGTTGAGACATCTAAATTTAAAATGGTGGAGTCAATTGTTGATGAAACATTAAACAAAATTCATAAGGATGGATTTGATAAGGACCATGTTGAGAGTGTATTACATGGTTTTGAATTGTCAATTAAACATCAATCACCTAAGTTTGGGCTCAATCTTTTATTCAATCTCATGCCACTGTGGAATCACAATGGTTCCGTATTAACTGCTTTAAAGGTGAATAGTTTGTTGGATCAATTGAAGGTAGATTTAGTAAATCCAAGTTTCATAAAGAAAGTTATTGAAGATTACTTCATTCAAAACAAGCATAAATTGATCATGACAATGAAACCTGATCATAAATTTGATGATGTGTTTAATACAGCTGAAGCCAAGGCTCTCCAAAATAAAGTAGAAGCTCTTACTGAAGAGCAGAAACTAGGCATTTATAAAGAAGGGCTTGAGCTATCTAAAGCACAGAAAAAATCTGAAAATTTAGATGTTTTGCCCTGTCTAAAAATTGAAGATATAACACTGACCAAAACTGCTCCACCATTGAAACACACAGTTGCTGCAACCATTCCTTTACAACTTTGTGAAGCTAACACCAATGGGGTTACATACTTCAAGGGTGTTTTAGGGACTGAAGGCTTGTCTGACTCAGAAAGACTACTCATACCATACTTCAACTATGTGGTCACCAAATTCGACACTAAGTCCTACAATTATCGTGATTTTGATAAGTATGTCAGCAAAACAACATCAGGACTGGGTTTCCTTGCCCATATTACTGAACATATTGATCAAACTGGCCAGTATGAACAAGGTATTGTCATCAGCAGTCACTGTTTAGATAACAATCTGCCTAAAATGATGGATATTTGGTCACAGATCTTTAACAAACCAAACTTCAGCAACACTGAACGAATGGCAATGCTTCTCACCAATTATTGCTCCTCATTAAGCAATGGCATCATTGATAGTGGCCACACCTATGCTATGCAGGCAGCTAGGTCTTTAATTTCATCTGTGGATGAGTGCAAAGAGAATCTAATGGGCTTGCATCATATAATGAACATGCAAGAGGTTCAAAAGAACCAGTCAATCGAAAAAGTACAGTCAACTATTGAAAATGTTGCACAGAAGATTTTGACAGGCACTAATCTGAGAGCAGCTTTTCACTATTGCAATACTAATGCAGATGCCCAAACACATATCAATAGTTTCTGTGAACAATTATGCAAGGAAACCGAGAATAAGGACATGAATAGAATCAATTGGACTGATTGCAAGAAAATGCAGAAAGAAAATCGGGGCATGCACATTTTGATGAACATTCCAGTTAACTTCTGCGCTAAAGCCATTCCAACTGTCCCTTACACTGATCCTGATTATCCAAAACTTAGAGTTCTATCAAGGTTCTTAACTTCGAAATTCTTACATCCAGTGGTCAGGGAACAAAATGGAGCTTATGGTGGTGGTGCAATGTTGACTTTGGATGGTGTATTTAACTATTACTCGTACAGGGATCCAAATTCTAGAGTTACATTAAATGTGTTTGATGATACAGCTAGCTGGTTGTCCAAGAACACTGATCTAATCAGTGACCAAAATCTATTTGAAGCCAAACTCTCAATCTTGCAGCAAATGGATCAACCTATTGCAGAATACATGAAAGGCATTGATCTGTTCTTATACGGACTCTCATACGACATCTGGAAGACGCAACGAGAAAGGATTTTGGCTGTCAAAAAAGACGATCTTATCTATGTCTGCAACAAGTATTTAGGACAGAACTCATGGTCTGCTAAGTGCGTTATTGGAGAGGGCTCGAAAGACCTTAAGGAGGGCAATGAAGTTTGGGACAGTGTCAGCGGCCCTCAGCAATAACTAGACGCCTGCTTGTAGAAATTAGTTAGTTTAAAAGGCTGCTGGCAAGCCTTTTGGAAGTATAACAGTTATGACTAGCGCTTTATCTTTGGAGTTAGCTAAAAGAACTTCTGAAGAAATTAAAGAATCTAGTTGTTTGCTAAGAATTTCGTTGTTTTCGTCGATTCAAAATCAATGTGGATGTTTTTTTCTTGTGAAGGTAGATGTAGATATTTATGAAATATCCAACTACAGGCTCTCTTTCTGAAATGTTTAAAACTAGAATTTAGAATACTAAAATTATACTAAAGCATATTATTCTAAAATGTGATGGAGAGTAACTGATTTAACAAGATTGGAAGTTCATTGAGATTGTTGAGCAAGCAATGGCGTCTAAAAGCAAACGCAAAAGAATGTTATTTATTTCTGAGTATCGGATGTTGACTGTTAATAAATGTTATTTTATATTTCGGAGTTTTATTTTTAGCCTCGAGTAAATTTGAGCTTTTGAGTATTTAATGGCGGGGACGAAGTACACACGTACACGCCAACATTATTGTGTATGCATCAATTCATTTGGGATCGACTTTGCGGTCTAACAGTGACGCGGCCGATCTTTGATATTTTCTGTGAAGTGACTTACCACTACTAATTGGTGATTTTAAAACTCTGTAGTCAGGCTAGTGAGACTTTTCAGGGCTCCAACTATCCGTAACGTCTATGGTAACCGGAAACTTCGAACTTACGTGCTCTCCGAGGCAACCACACCAATGCAAATAGATATTCATGCATACAAATATTTGCTCAATCGAACCTACGCCTCCTGCAAACCATTTTCATTCCGAGGCTTTTACCTTGGAGCACAGGGCCCGCTTTCTCGGCTTTTGTTGGAGCGAGCGACTGCTGCCTGACTTACCAACCCCTAGAGGAAATAGTAGAAGTATCCACTTGCTCGGGATGTTGACTTGACTCACAAAAATATTTTTAGTGCTCCAATGCACCTATGTAGTTTAAAGCTTCTTGTTAATCCCAGTCACATCCGAAACTTCCCCTCGGAGTCTGGGGTTCGCTGGAGGTTTGTCTGAACTTTGATATTTTCCGTGAAGCGATCTCCACAACCTTCAACAACTTCTATATGGCCTTTGGGTTGTGGTCTGGTCTTCGATAATCGAAGCATTGCTAGACCAGTTATTTTTCAGTTAAGATAAGATTTTATTCATTCGTTTCAGAACAGCGATGTCGTTGCCAAACAACTTCAGCACCTCAGAAGAATATTTTACGGAATGCCTCAAATTCTTTGATGAATACCATTATTTATACGGTGTGTCCAACGTTGAAATTCTTACACAAAATGTATTGGATAAAATAGACATAAACGCTGAAGAAATTGATGTTTTAGTCGACGATATAGATTTAGAAGCAATAAACAACGATTATTTGGTGAAATTCTTTTCTAAGCTAAAAAAACTGCAAGTAGTGTATAATAATTTATGTCAAGATGATCTGGAATATGAAATCAATGTTCCATTAGGAGTTAAGAAAGAACACGAAATAAAGTATTTGACTAAACAGATTGAGGAAATATGTGGAGATAACAACTGTGACATGGTCGTAGACTTTGGATCCGGTTTGGTAAGATATTTCTGTAATATTAAACGTACTATTTTGTATATGTACTTACCTAGGTTCTTAATATCTGATAAAAAATACTTCAATATCTTTAAATTACTTACTTGCATTTTTCAGGGCTATTTGGATCAATTAATATTTGATACGACAAGTTACAAAGTTCTAGGCATTGAAAGTAATGAAAATCATTACGTCAGCGCCAAAAAAAGACAGCGAAAGTACCATCAGAACTCTTTGGATAGTGTAAAATATATCAAGCATACTATAAAGGGGAACTCCCATGAAAAAATTCAAACCTTCCTTGTGGAAAAATTTGAAAATCTCAACGGTTTTTGCATCACAGGCCTTCACGCTTGTGCAGATTTGACCATAGATGCGCTTGATATCTTTTTAAAATTGGAAAAGGCAAAAGCAATTGCGATAATGCCTTGTTGTTATCATAAAATGGTCGAAAGTAATGGACGTTTTAAAAATTTTCCCTTAAGTAATAGTTTGAAGGATGTTTTTGCTAGGTGTAAGGGAGAAGAAAATATGAAAGTCCCGTTTTTAAGACTGGCTGCTCAACCACCATGTGTAGATGATAAATTACGGGATCTAGTTTTTAATTTACTCTCAAGAGCTGTGTTGCAACTATATGCACATAAATGTAAGTATCTCATTTTGTAAACTGATTCAGTTCTGCGATAAGGTGTTGCTTCACTGTGTAAACAACTAAGACGCAATTTCTAAATTGAAGTGTCAGTTCACTGTTTAAACAACTAAACTTACTGTTGCCAGAATATTTATTAAGTTTGTGTTTTGTCGAGATATCAATATTTTTGTACTAGTACAAGCTATACCTACTCTTATCATCTACGCAGGGATGTACTCTACTTATCACAAGCAAGACGCTATACAAGGTTACCTTACACAGCAAATGCCGTTAAATTATTTTAATGATGTTGCAGATAACTGCAAGCTGAAGAGGAACAGACGAAAACCAGTAAAAACCAAAACTATTGATACTAAATTTGACCAATACGTCCAAGATGCAGTTGAAAACGGTTTTACACTCATTAAAAATGGATCTCCGCATTCTAGCAATGAAGCTGAAAATGCCACTTTCGATGTAGAAGAACTTAAACTGTTGTGGCATGAAATAGCTACACCTAGATGTAATAAGGCTGGCATCTATGTCCTTTTACAAAATTATCTACAGCCAGTCGTAGAAAATTTTGTTTTATATGATAGACTAGTATATTTGAAAGAAAATGGTGTAAAATACTGCGAATTTAAGAAAATATTGAACGAAAAGACATCACCTCGATGTTTGGCGTTAGTAGCGTATAAGAATTAGAATAACAGCACGTAGTTATCATAATCTACATAACATACCCAACTATTAGATTAGTAGAGTGACATATCAACAACAGCTTTTACGGAGGTAGGTAAGACACGATGGTTAGTCCTCTGGGAAAGTACCTCCGTCCTACAGAAGGGTAGCCAGAGAGAGGAGAGCGTTTAGAAAGGTCTTGGGCTGTCAGTGGAAAGACCTAAGGCTTGCTGTACTTTATCTTCTGAACTGACGGCAGCACGAGTGTTAACACAGGAAATATAACCGCTAGAGGGCGCCATATTACATTCAGGGGCAACTCATGTAGCCTATAACCAGCGGACGACTCAGATGCTTCTAACGATACCTCATTTGTCCAGTTCTAAGAAACGATTGAGAAGCTATGACGGAACAGATGAACCTACATACATAAATAGCCTGTCAAAATCATAACCCTTCTTTTGCTTCACTGTAGATAAAAATAAGGAATATGTAAAGGTGTACCTCAAGGCAGTGTATTGGGACCTTAATCAGTACTGTATATTATTTTTAAGATAGTTTTTTATACCACTTAGGTGGCACACAAGCACACGACCCACCTGATGGAAAGTGATCACCGAGCCCTATGGACACGTGCAAAACCAAGAGAGCTGCCAACCCTGCAAGCATTGAGTTTCATATCATATCTGTTGTAATACAGGTACCATTGTTTTATTTTTAAATCGAAGGGGTCAGTCGGTAGCGTAGTGGTGAAGGGTCGGCCTTACAATTGAGAGATGTGTTAAGGAGAAAACTACTCCTCCGCCCTACAGAATACCGCGGTTACAATAACTTCGTGTTGTGTTCCCAGGGGTGAGTAGGGTAGCCAGAGCTCACTGGAGAATTTGTGCTGTCAGTAGGAAGACTAAAGGGTTGTCCTGCTTTGCCTTCTACTGACGGCACAGAAACTCTGTACTTACAGGGTGCGCGACAGTGACTCCTCTGGTGTTACAGACGTCCATAGGCCACGGTAACTACTTTCCATCAGGTGGGCCGTGTGCTTGTCTGCCAACTAAGTGGTATAAAAAAAAAAAACTAAAAATTGGCTTAATAAAAATAAAACAGCATAGCTTTTAGTAACATTTTATTACAAAACATTAAACTATATACCACTTTTTAATACCATAACTAAATAATAACTACATAATTAAATTCTTTTATAGTTGTAACCAGACAAACAATACATGTATATATATATATATATATATATAAACCAAGTAATACCTTGTTGTTTGTTCATACTACATTCACAGATTGTTTTAATGGCACTCTGGGAACCAAAATAGTAATGTAATTATGGAATATTACATGATTAATATGCAACTTGACAAGGGTTGACCTACCCTCGGACATATTGGGAAACATTAGGTCAAGAACCCAGCGAGTATGTATGAAAAAACGAGAACTGTGTATGTCCATATCTTAACAAACAGGAAAACATCTCTACCTACCCCACTAGGAAACTGCCGTAATGTATATGACATATATTTGATATAAACAAAAGATAAGTACATTAATTAATACAATTATCTTGCAAAATGTCTGTAAAAAAATTGACAATTTGCCATCCATTCTATGCAGTTTTTAAGAACCAGTTGCGAACACAGTGGCAAGCAGCGTGATAAGCCAAAGAGATTATCCTGTCTTTCTTTTTCTGTCCTCTTTGTCCCTCCTTTCTCTCTCCTCTCTCTTTTTCTTTCTCTCATAGGATTGTCGCCGCGCCGCCGCTCATGTTTGGATAAGTATACGCCACACATAATACAGCCACAAAAAGATTGTTAACTATTATTACTCTGTTCCGTTTTGATGTTCTCTGTAGGGACTAAAATATCACTTTTACCATCCTCTTTTCTAGCCTTCACTTTAGGTCTGCCTGGCTTTGTTTGTTCCATTATTTTACTTTTCCATTCTAACACTTTATCCATTTCTGGATAAACAACATTGCCGGTAATGGGATCTATTGGGTATAGACCTTCGGGAGTGTGCTTTTTCTTTGCCATATCCATGCTATGTCTACGTTTCATGTGTTTGTTATAGTTCGGCCAATTCGTAAAGTCCCTCCTACAGATATTACATGAATATGGCTTCACACCAGTATGTTGACGTATATGCTGATTTAAGATAGTTCTAAATCGGAATCCTTTATTACAAAATGAACAGATATGAGGTAGTGAATCCGTGTGGATTATGCTATGGGACACTAACTGCTTTTTTAAACGGAAGCATTTACCACATTGGTCACAGGAGAAAGGCTTTTCACCATCATGCACACCAACATGGTTCCGTAAATGATTTTTCGTTCGGAATGATAATTTGCAAATTTCACAACGGAACGGTCTCTTATCCTCATGTAGCATCATGTGTCCGGCTAGAGTTTGTTTTTGCCAAAAACATTTTCCACAAACTTCACAAGTGTGGTCACGTTTTCTGTCTGTATGTATCAACAAGTGTGTGTTCAAAGAAGTTTTTGTTTTGAAATATTTATTACATATTGGACAATTTAAACTGCCATTTTGTGCCTGTAGCAACTTGTTACGTGATCGAAAATCTTTGTAAAACAAACTTGAATGTTTTTTAAGTTCCTCTGAACTTGGAAAACATGTATTGCAACCATTACATTTAAAATCCGTGTCTATATGTATCAATTTATGTTTACTTGCCACTGCGTTAGAAGGAAATGTTCTGAAACATTTATAGCAAGACAACTGTAGATATCTTCTATGACTACGGATATGTGTAAGGAAGCGATCAAGACGTAACTTTTTAACATTGCAGTCAGAACAACGGTATGCATTACAGGCTTTGTGGTACTCAATGGAATGGTGCTGCAGCTCTGCAATGGTAGGGAACTGGTACTCGCAATTTGCACAGGTCCAAACATAGTCTTTCCAAGTTAATTTTAGCTGAGAAAGTGGTATACTGTCTAAATCGGATAAATGCTTTTTCACTTTTTTATGGGCTTTACCCTTTTTCAACGTTATTGGAGGCTTGGAACTGATATCGTCCCTCAGTGGCTCTAATTTTATGCTGATATTGTTGCTGTAATTGTCTACTGTCTCGTCGATCACCATCATAGATTCACTATCCGAACTGTCAACCTCTTTTTTGATACGCTCAGATGCAACTATACTCTTTAATACCTCTTGAGCTCTTTCTACGGCAGTTACAAAGTCAAAAGCACTTGTGAGCGTGTTAACACATAGTAAACATACAGTTTTGGGCATATTATTCTCATTGAAGTTCAATTGGCAGTTCAGAAGAGTCAATTTGTTTACTATTCTTTCACCTTGGTCTTGGTTAGATTGTATATCTAAGAGCTTGTTGCGTGGTTTGCACACAGCGCAAAGACGACAGTAAGCTTTTTCTGTGTTATTCATTTCGTAAATAAGCAAAACTGTATTGCTTTCAATAGAAAATTATTGTTTTTCTTTTTACTATAAATACTACAATAGCATTTCTAAAGGTGTGGCTACAGCTCATATTTTTTGCAACGCAACATTTTCTAAAAACACGCAACAAAACATTGTAGAGTAGTGATTTTGTGATTTACATCTCTATGGTTTTTCAAAGTCTATTTATGATGTTTTGTTTGGAACTTTAAAGAAAGAACACTTTTCTCCCAGCTGTAAAATAACAGATACAGGGTACCCGTTTGTATTCGTTACCTTAAAAATAAGTACTTAGTAACGAGTACTAATTTTTAAGGTAACGAATACAAACGGGTATCATACCGTTACGTTACTCGTTACTACTGATGCCTCACCTTTGCCTCACGCGCTATGCGATGCTTAGAGTTTAGAGTTGTTACGCGTATAGTAGTATGACATGTTATGCATCGATATAGTCTGGCTATCGGTTCTCTGCACTGGACTGTTTTTTTAAATCTATACATGGCAATATTTTTGAACTGTCATGTCACTGTCAAACGGATTGACCCGTTTTTGTGTTTAGTGTTGGTTTTTGGATCAGTGACATCGTGCTTGCTACAAGTGGTCGTCAATTTCAAAAGAAATATCATTGTTAATACTGTGTTGTTGAAGTATTTTATTGCTTTTGTGGTGTCTGTGTGTGCTTAGTCTACTTATATTGTCTGGGTAAGTCCTAACAGTAGCATTTAACCTAGGATTGTAATATGGATAACCATCATCCACCCGACCCGGGAGGTGATGAAGATCCTCTGAGGTTACTTCTCAATCGACCTACTAGTTCTTCCTCCAAAAAACGCCCAAATGAAGCACAGCTAGACCCTGGTGCTAATAAAAAAAAAATAATAGATCCGACTGAATCTGCTCCTTCCGTCCAATCCACTTATATTCACCCGGATTACGCAGATAAGCCTGCCACTTATTCTGAATCGGACTCAGGCCCCTTTTTAGTCCATGTCACCAGAGATGTAGGAGATGCGTCATCAGGAACAGTATTCCGATCGATTAAATTTGGACATTTCCTATCTACCAATAATATTAAAAATATTGTACCTGGAGGCGTAAAACGCGTTGGTCGAAACAGAGTTTCCGTCGAATTTAAGTCCGCTAACGATGCTAACAATTTTTTATCCCATCCCGCTCTAGCTAGGGCTAAATACGAAACTTCAATTCCCTCGTTCGCGTGTTCCCGTATGGGAATTATTAGGCAGGTGCCCGTGGAATGGACCTTGGAGGAGGTGGTTCAATCCATAGAGGTTCCACTGGGCTTTGGATCTGTTATGAAGGCCAGGAGGTTAAATAGGAGAGTCACAAGTGAAAATAACATCCCCACATATGTGCCTACCCAGACCATAGTTGTCACTTTCTCGGGTCAAAAATTACCACCCCATGTTTATTGTTTCTATAATTCTTTACCCGTTGAAACATATGTCCTCCCCTCAATACAGTGTTTCAAGTGCTGCAGATTCGGACACGTCACTTCTCAATGCAGATCCTCTCCTAGATGTTTTCTTTGTAGCCAAGCCCATGAGGGTGCAACTTGCTCCACTCAATCCCCCACATGCCTGTTTTGCTCTGGTCCCCATTCTGCCAAAGACACTTCTTGCCCTGAACACTCACGTCAGAAGTCAATTAAAATTTGCAGACACCACTCGTCCTACACATCCAAACAATATCCAGCCTAGTTCTCAACAATTTTCCTCCCTCAGCTCCCAACAATTGTCTTCTCCCCTCTCTCAGGGCCCATCTCCAATCTCTTATAGGAAAACAATATACTCCCCCCATAGACAACATAACCCTGCCTCGAGTCCTGGCTATGACAGACAGGCTCATAACCATATTACCCAATCTCCCCCTTCTTCCATGCCTAATGGCTCGGCTCTCTTAGTTGAACAAGCAAAATCTTCATCAAATGATAACCTTCTTGACTTACTTCTCTCCACCCTCATCAACATGTTAACCAGATTCAGTGACACTGAGCTTCCTGACAAATTTAAAGTAAAACTTTCTCAGCTGTTAATTCTTTCCAGTCAAATTCCCTCCCCTTCTGCAATGGAACTGTAGGAGTATTCATAATAAAAAAAATGAATTAATATATTTAATTAATAAATATAAGCCGCTCATTGTTGCTATTCAGGAAGCGTGGCTTAGGCCCAATTCCCGTTTTAGGATGTCTGGGTACGCCTGCTTTCGGGATGACAGGAATGACGGCCGTGCTGGAGCCACTATGTTGGTTTCCAGAAGTATTATATTCTCCCAAATTTCTATCCCCCCTCACAGTGACCTATTTCATATTGTTGGCATTAGATCAATGAACATTTCTTTTCTTTCTGTGTACATTCCATACCCTGATTCTTCCATACTTGCTGACCTTTCTCACATCATATCTTCTATCTCTCCTCCTATCATCATCCTCGGGGATTTCAACACTCACCATACCTCTTGGGGATCATATCAATGTGATAGCTTGTCTTCTTCATTTCTTGATTGGTTGGTTTCTCTGAACCTCTGCATTCTGAATAACGGCAGCGCAACTCGCAGACCGACTCTGTCGCATCCTGGCCCTTCTGCTGTTGACCTGTCGCTATGTTCTCCTTCTCTCTCTTCATGTCTTCTATGGCAGGTATTAAGTAACTCCCACGGAAGTGATCATTTTCCCATTTTCATATCATCACTTACCAGCCAAGTGCATAACCCTAAATTCAATCCCCTTCTTAAATACAACCTCTCAAGAGTTGACTGGGAGGTATATTCTAGTTGGCTGGATCGTGAGATAGAACTATTGCCAACTCCGAACTCCGATAATTATCATTCTGTATATTCCTGCTTCAAGAAAGCTCTCCTGATTGCTGCAGACAAGTCATTTCCAGTCAAGAAACCTCCTAGGAAGAATCTCCCTTCCTTACCTTGGTGGGATCAATCGTGTACAGTTGCATGTAAAAAGAGGAAAGAGGTTGAAAAAGCATATATAAGAGATATGTCCCGGTCAAATTACCTGGACTATCAAAGGGTGGCTGCTGAAACAGTCAGACTCCTCTCCCAAAAGAAACGTGATGGCTGGCACAGGTTTTGCGAGAATCTATCTCCACGTACACGCTCATCTTTGGTATGGAAAAATATTAGAAAGTTTAAATACTCCATATCATCTAACCACATAGCTTCAAATGATTCTTCTGTCTGGATCCAAGAGTTCGCGCAGAAATTGGCTCCTCCATCAGTCCCTACTTCTTCTGAGTGTTCTGTTCACCTCTCCTCTTCCCATCCTAATCATCACTTTGATACTCCTTTCACTCTTAACGAACTTCTGGCGGTGTTGGAACCACTAAAGGATTCATCTCCTGGAGTAGATGGCATCCCATACTCCTTCATTGTTAAGAGTAGTCTATCCACCAA
This sequence comes from Eilema griseolum, assembly GCA_963662185.1. Lineage (NCBI taxonomy): Eukaryota > Metazoa > Arthropoda > Insecta > Lepidoptera > Erebidae > Eilema > Eilema griseolum. Next base: position 13,238,814 of record OY759258.1, read on the forward strand.
AAATTTTTTCTTAAGCATTCTAAATTTAATTTTCGGCTCTGGTATTCCCCCTGAAGAATGGAAATCTCAAATTGTACTTCCAATTTTAAAACCTGGCAAACCTAGCGATGATCCCTTAAGTTATCGCCCCATTGCTCTTTCTTGCACAATGGCTAAAATTTTAGAACACCTTATTAAAAACCGATTGGAATGGTTCGTAGAGAGTCAGGGTCTACTTTCTAAAACCCAGTTCGGATTTCGTAGGGGTTTGGGCACTACCGATAGTTTATCCATCTTTACTACAGATGTTCGGATTGCAATGTCCAAAAATAATTTCTGTGTGGGGTTGTTTTTGGACATAGCATCTGCATATGACAATGTTCTTCTTCCTGTGCTCAGGCAAAAGTTGCAAAAGCTGAGTGTTCCAGAGAAGATTGTTAACTTTGTATCGAATTTCCTCTCTGGTAGGAATATTCAAATTAAGTATCAAAATTCTATCCTCCCCTCTAGAATCATTTGGAAGGGTCTTCCTCAGGGTTCTGTACTAAGCCCCCTTCTCTACAGTATATATACATCGGATTTAGTTCTCTCTGTAACTTCCTTCGTCAACATTCTACAATATGCAGATGATCTGGCTCTGTATGTATCCTCAGAGCAAATATCGGATGCAGTGACAAAACTAAACTCTGCTATTTACTACCTTCACATTTGGCTTGCAGATCATGGACTATCTCTCTCAATCCCGAAAAGCACGGTTGTAGTCTTCAGCCGTCGCCGTACCATTCCCGATTGTGTGATCTCTTGCGAAAACCAAATCTTTCCTGTAAAAAATAATGTCAAATTTTTAGGTATGATATTGGACTCCAAGTTATCAGGGACAGAGCATATTAATTATACCATTCAGAAGTGTGAAAAAAAATTAAATATCATACGGTCTGTGGGCGGTGTCTGGTGGGGAGCTCATCCCTATTGCCAGAAACTGCTGTATAATGCTCTGATTCGCAGCCATCTGGATTATGGATCCTTTCTTCTTGAACCCTGCAACAAAACGGCTCTTACTTCGCTAGATAAGATCCAGTCGAAATGCCTTCGAATAATCCTGGGTGCCATGAAGTCATCGCCAATAAATGCTCTACAATTAGAGTGTGTTGATCCTCCTTTATTCTTTAGGAGACAATACCTCTCCGATAGATACCTCTATAAGACTTCTCAACTCGCTTTCCATCCTCTGATACCTAAGCTACATTCCCTGTCTGAGTATATTTCATCTGGTGGGTATTGGACTCATAAAGATCATCCTCGTCTATTCAATTCATTTGTGAATGGCCCATGATTACCTTAGCACAGAAAAAATTCTACGAGTATAAAGCAAAAACCACTAGGAACTTGAATCCTTACATATCCAGATGCACATTCGCATACTTACACATACGGTATACATGCAGCCGTAAACGCCTAACCCTCACTCAGACGCAACACACACTCACACATAGGTACTCAATGCACACCCAAAGACAAACAAAACATATACGTACACATCCACGAACATATGTATACATAAAACACACACACACACATACACACACACACACACACACACGCACACACGCACACACACACACACACACACACACGCACATACATACACATACACATACACACACACACCCACACCCACACCCACACGTATTTTCACACATCTTCATTTATAAATTATATTAGATTCTGGCCAGGGGTGGAGGGTTGGTAGCCTGAGACACAGGATTCTCCTAGTTCAGGTGCCAGCCCGCCATAATTCTGATTGATCCTTGTACTAATTTATTAATTACGTTCTACTGTATTTTATTTGAGATTTGTTATGTAAACGTTTTGGTGAGAAATAAACATTATTATTATTATTATTATTATTATTAATTATGTTCGCCTTCCTTTCCCCTGTTTCCAATCAAAACTTAACCCCCTCTTTGAAATTCCATTTGAATCCATAATCCACTTGCCTGATATCAATATGGACACTGGCATTAGTAAACATTTGGTAGATGCCGAAAGGATTCTACGACTAATCAGCCAAAAATGGCAGGACTCAATAGCCATATACACAGATTCCTCCAAGTTGTCTGATGGCTCCTGTGTTGGATCTGCCGTATGGATTCCTCATTATAATATTATATTGTCTTTTAAATCCCCCAACATTAACACTATTTTTACTGGAGAAGCTATTGCCATTTTGGAGGCCTTACTATACGTAGAATCTCACAGTATCAACAAATCAGTTATTTTCACAGATTCCAAGAGTTGCTTACTGGCCATCATAGCTAACCAATTCTCTAGTAAATCTAGATCTTCCTTAATTCTCCAAATTAAACACTCACTTTTTAGGTGCCACAATAAAGGCCTCGTGGTCTCATTAGCCTGGATACCAGGACATAGTGGAATCTTGGGTAATACTGTGGTGGACTCTCTTGCCAGGACGGCTTCAACTAGTGGATCTCGTGACCAATTCAAATCCTTCTCTCAGGACTTACTCTCTCTCGCCAAAACATGTTTAGCATCTCAGTGGAATGTGCATTGGTCCCAGTCCAGCTCATCTAAGGGTAGGCATTATGCTTCAATCCAAAATGACATACCGTGTAAACCCTGGTTCTTTAAATTCCGCAAAGCTTCTAAGCGAGCAACCTCTGTTATTTGCCGTCTGCGATTGGGTCATGCCTGCACAAATGTTTTTTTATCCAAGATACGGATAAGGGATAGCTCTCTGTGTGAATGTGGCTTGGACGAAGGAACTCCTGACCACATTTTCTTCTCATGTTCTAGGTTGAATGGATCCCTATATGATCTCCTTCCCTCAAACGATTTCCCTCTTCCTGCCAACTTTAACACCCTCCTGACTTATGTCAATTCCCGACTCATTTATACATTATGTTACTTCATAGATCTTAACAATATTAACCTGTAAAACTGTGCTCGTTTGCTCTAACACTTAACATTGTGTCTGCTTTAATGATGTCTCCTCTTTTCAGGTATTTCAACACTCCATAAACCTTTTGGCCTCTTTCCAAATCAACTGTTTATATGGAAAAGAAATTTGGTTTATTGACACTTGTACTTTCACACGTTATTTCGATCAGTAATCAGTACCTACATAAAAACTGAGTTGTTGGCGGAATCGTTGGGATCGCCATAGAAGGAAAAAAAAAAAAAAGTGTTTAGTGTTTCTCGATCAATATTCTTTTGAAATTATTGAAAAATAATGCCTAAAGCTATCAAAGGCGTAGTTAGAAAGTTGATATTTACCATGATCGGCAAGTATCAAGACATAAAACTTGATAATGAACGAATCCAGAACGAAAAAATACATCGCTTAGACGAAATCCTTACAGCTGCTGGTAAGTAGTCTTGATAGTTGGCTTGATATTTATGTCCGGGTATCATGTGAATACTATTTACTATTTTTTTTCTTGTATGTGTTTTAGAAGGTGACATGGCGAGAGTCAAGACGTTAGTGAAAGAGTTAAAATGTTTTGGGGAAAAGGAATCGTTGAACTCTGAAACGAAATATTTGGATACAATTTCTACGATGACAGGTAAATTTATATTTTTGAAAAATGTCTTAAAATCTTTGTACGATTATGTTCAATGTTTGCATACAAGTTTATCTTTCTTCATAGTATAGTGGAACAGTTAAATTATTGTTAGGCTTTTATATTTTTTACATTCAATTACATTTATATATTTTTCCTTTGCAGAAATATTTGTTAGAACTATTAAAACAATCAAGAAGGAAGGTTCTATAAACCAAGGAGAAAGGAATACACCCGGCAAGAAACGCCCTCGTCAGGGCACGGTATCAAATCTGGATGATTTTGATTTAACGGCTATTAGGAATAAGATTAATGAATTTTACTGTGTAAAAAAACAGGTTCCTACTCTACGGAATTTACTTGTTGAACTCAGGGAGTCAATTGGCTTCACCGGCTGTCGTGAAACATTACGGCAGATATTGAAAAAAAATGGTTTCGAGTTTAAGAAAAACCAGAATGAAAGGTCTTTGCTCATAGAGAACTTTGAACTGGCTGCTTGGAGACACAGATATCTTCGAACAATTGCTGAGAAACGACAACAAGGGAAACCAATAATTTATCTTGATGAAACCTATGTTCACCAAAATTATAAGGTAAAAAAATCATGGCAAGGTCCTTCCACTAGTGGAGTGATAGACAAAATTTCGTCTGGCAAGAGACATATTATAGTACATGCTGGATCGGAAAAGGGTTTTGTGCCCAATGCACTGTTAGTATTTAGTACCAAATCAAAATCAGCTGACTATCATGATGACATGAATGCAGAAAATTTTATGAAGTGGTTAGGTGAGAAATTGATTCCAAATTTGACAGAGCCTAATGTGATTGTGATGGACAATGCTAGTTATCATGTTACACAAATAAATAAACCACCAACAATGCAGAACTTAAAAAGTGACATACAGAAATGGCTTAGAGAAAACAACATTCCATTTGAAGAAATTTATACTAAAGATGAATTAATGTGCCTCGTTAAAGAGAATAAGCCTGAACCCTTGTATAAAGCAGAAGAACTTCTAAAACAACAGGGCCACGAAGTGTTTAAACTACCTCCATACCACTGTGATTTAAATGCTATTGAGCTCATATGGAGTTTAGCTAAACGAAAAGTGGCTAGCAAAAATATAGGAGTACCAGGGGCAGAAATGGAAAACTTAATTAAAGAGTCTTTTCTTAGTGTAACGGCTGATGATTGGAAGAAATGCACAGATCACGTCATTCACGTCGAAAATGAATACAAATTAAGAGATGGAATCACAGAAACAGTACTGGAACGATTTATAATAAATGTACGTGATGATGATGACGATAGTGACAGTTCATTTTCTGGTGTTGAATTTATAGAATCAGACTTTGATTATGAATCATAATAAAATTATAAATATTAATGACTTGTAATTTTTTTTCTTGTATCCTGGACATGATCATTATTTGCATGATGAGCAAGCATGTATGTCGTCAACTTTATGTGTAAGTAGAAAATTTCTTTTTTAATAAAAGCATACTAGCAACTGAAATTACTAGTATAAAACTGCTTGTGTGGGTTCATACCGGTAGTGCAATGACTGGGGATCAAAACTGCAACGTCAACATTGTACGTCCAACGCCATAACCATTAGGCTACAGTCACCGTTAATTCATAAATACCGGAGTGCAAGTTTGGGCCGCAAACGGGACTAAATGCTATGATGATGATATCTAAGCTAATTTTAAAGTTTGTGCAGCTTATCCGACTCAGTTTGTTATATATGTACAGGTATGAATAACACGTAATAAATAAAAATGTATAAAATAACTTTTATTGAATATAAAAAATAATAGTATCAAACGCATTTTTTCAGTCTATAGTCGGTGTTGTCACCCCTTGTTTTTTTGAATTTACCGCTCTTTTCTTGTGCAAAGAACCGATGGCCAGACTCTATAATGAAAATGCAACAAAGAGGTGAAAATTGTTTATTGACAACATTTAAACATTCTAACATACGTAATTTAGCTTCATACTAAATTAAATGAAACATAAAAAATACCAAATAAATATTTTAAACAAAACTATAACAAAGAAAAACTTTATTTTTAGGATGAATATGGCCAAGCGTTAACATTTATCATCCGTATTTTTAAACATTCATACTATTATAAATGTGAACGTAAAGAATCACTGAACCATACTAAATGAAATTATACTTAACTGTGCTATATTTCTTAACATAAACTAACATTGTTTTTCATAGCGTACATTTTTAAATTCTAACTACGACCAGCCAATGTTTCTACACACGTATCTCTTATTAGTCTGTGCATCGCATCAACTTTACTTGTGTATGTACGTGCATGAACTAAACAGTGTATGTACAGTTACTTTACTAGTACCCATGCGAAAAATAGGAGTAACGAAATGAATTCGTGTGTAACGTTTCGTTACTCGTTACTTGATTGCGTACCCGTTACTCAGTAACGAATTCAAACGGTTTGCTTCAACACTCTCCAAGGTGTCAAACTTTTAACAACAATCATCTTTTAAATATCTTTTTCTCTTTAAAGTACCGAACATCATAAAAATTACAAACCATAGAGTTACAGAAGTAAATACCTACACCTGCACCTTAAGATCATAGACCAATAATTATTGTTATTAAGAAGACCACAGACGTTTAAAGAGTCACGTCTGTGTGTCTGTGTGGTGTGCAAGTGACATGAAGGAACATTATCCAATCCACCGAATCCACAGACTAGAGATAAATAGAGATGTCTTTTGTGCATTGAACTGCATTGACTTTTTGTACTAAGCTTGTTATTTACTCTATTTCTATGCTTTTGTCAAAAGAGGATAAGATTTATTTATCCTCAACATAAAACATAACTTACTTCGCTTCTTTTTTCATAAAAAATACAGATAATATTAGAGCCCTTTGTTCATTTGTCGAAAAATTGTGTTTTAAAGGTGTAAATTGTCCAGAGTCTGTGGCTATGTCATTCATTGTATGTTTCATACTGTTAATTCATCATAACATAACCTAAATTGACAACTTTAGTTTTAGTCTATGGTCCAAAACAGTCCATAATGGTCTTTATAGTTTGTACTACATCTATCAGACATCCATCTACATTGTGAGAAATTATTATAGTGATTAGATAGAGATGGTTGTAAAATCATTATTTTCCTGAAAATAATATAATTTTGCTTATTTACAAAATGAATAACGCAGAAAAAGCTTACTGTCGTCTTTGCGCTGTGAGCAAACCACGTAATAAGCTCTTAGATATGCAATCTAATCCAGATCAGGGTGAAAGAATTGTAAACAAATTGAGTCTTATTAACTGCCAATTGGACTTCAATGATAGTAATATGCCCAAAACGATATGTTTACTATGTATTAACACGCTCACAAGTGCTTTTGACTTTGTTACTGCCATAGAAAGAGCTCAAGAGGTACTAAAGAGTATAGTTTCATCTCAGTCTATCAAAATAGAGATTGACTGTTTGGATAGTGAATCCGTGGGCTATGAGACATTGGAAGACAAATACGGCAATAATATCAGCATAAAAGTAGAGTCACTGAAGGAAGATACCAGTTCCAAGCCTCCAATAACGTTGAAAAAGACTAAAACTCGTGAGAAAAAGGAAGTTAACAAAGATCTATCCGATTCAGACAGTATACCGCTTTCTCAGTTAGGTCTCACTTGGAAAGATTACGTATGGACCTGTGCATTTTGTAAATATGAATTCCCTAATGTTACAGAGCTGAATCAGCATTCTATTGAGTACCACAAAGTCTGTAGTGCTTATCGTTGTGCTGACTGCAATCTTAAGAAGTTACGTCTTGATCGCTTCCTATCACATGTCCGTGGTCATAGGAACTATCTTCGGTCATCTTGCTATAAATGTTTTCAAACATTTTCTTCTATTAAAGTGGCACGTAAACATAAAATGACACATATAAACTCAGATTTTAAATGTAGTGGATGCAACACATGTTTTCCAAGTGCAGAGGAACTTAAAAAACATTCAAGTTCGTTTAACAAAAGTTTACGAGCAAGTAGAATAACTATAAAGACACAAAATGGCAGTTTATTGTGTCCAGTATGTGACAAGAATTTTAAATCGAGAGTTTCTTTGAGAACACACTTGTTGATACATACAGACAGAAAACGTGACCACACTTGTGATGTTTGCGGAAAATGTTTTTGGTCTAAACAGACTCTAGCCGGACACATGATGCTACATGAGGATAAGAGACCATTCCGCTGTGAAATTTGCAAGAAAGCATTCAGAAAGAAAACTCACTTACGGGAGCATGTTGGTGTGCATGATGGTGAAAAGCCTTTCTCTTGTGAGCAATGTGGTAAATGCTTCCGTCTACAAAAACTGTTAGCTCTCCATAGTGTAGTCCACACGGACTCATTACCTCATACCTGTTCATTTTGCAATAAAAGATTCCGTTTTAAAAATGATTTAAATCAGCATTTACGTCAACATACTCGTGTGAAGCCATATACATGTAACATCTGTGAGAGGGACTTTACAAATTGGGGGAATTATAACAAACACATGAAATGTAGACATGGCATGGATATGGCAAAGAAAAAGCAAACTCCTGATGCTACATACCCTATAGATCCCGTCACCGGTAAAGTAGTTTATCCAGAAATGGATAAAATTTTAGAATGGAAAAGTAAAATACTGGAACCATCAAAGATGGGCAGGCCTAAAGTAAAGACTACTATAGAGGAAGCTGACGGTGGCATTTTGGTCCCTAAGGGGAACATTGAAACTGAAGGGAGTAATAATAATTAACAAATATATTATTGTGGTTCTATAAATATTAGAGAAAGTATTTACAAGTATATGTGGCATTTAAACTTATCCAAATACCAGATGTTCAGACTATCAGTATATTGCAGGGGGCATAAGGTGTTTTTAAAAAAAATTTTTTAGATGATAGTGTTTCAAGATAGTTAATTGTATATTAAGTTATACTTTTAATACACTTACCACCCACTTGTTATCTTGTAAAGTTAGATGTAAGTATGCATATAAATTAAATAAATAGATCTTGTTTATATCTAAATACTAGCTAATACGCATGGAATAGGCTACCTGAAAATATTGTGACAGCAGAAAACATTAACCAATTCAAAAATAGACTGGACAAACACATAAATCAACAAAAACATTGAGTAGTGAAAACAGTGTAGTGAACAATGAGATGCAGGCTGATATCAGTTGTTTCAACTGCTGGCCTGTTCTCCAATAATAATAATACCCGGCTTCACCCGTGGGATATGCTGAAACACAATTTTAATAACATTATAATAATTAATTCAGAAGATTTGTTAGTTTCGGTTGGTAACTTCTCCGCTCCCTTGAATAGTAGTGTGATATTTAGCCTTTAACTTTCCTCAATAAACAGACTATTTAACAAAAAAAATTTTTACAATTCCATTAGTAGTTACTGAGATAAGCATGTTCAACCTAACAAACTGTTCAGCCTTATCACAAGTATAGAAATGTGACAGTCACGCCTCTTTCCAGCTTAGCACAGGTACGGCCACCTGGGTCAGTAGACACCCCAGCAGAAGCATGGTGTGGGGAAGTGCTATTTCAAAGCCGTAGATGGCCCACATTTATTAAGGGGTTCGAGGAATTTGCCTTATTGGGGTCATCTTACACCCTGGTGATTGAGACCCACAATCTAGATATCACTTGTCAAATTGCGTGGAGCAAATGTGGAACTCACTACCGGAAAGTGTCATAAGTGACCAAATGCGAATGTATTTTAAAATAGACTTGATAAACATTTAACAAACAAAAAAATAAGTGCAGTGATATACACGCAACAGCTTAAGCTGCTAGTGTATTAATAGATAATAATAATAATAAAACGTGCCGTTTTAATCAGCTAGAGCCCGACATAACCACCTCGGTTAGCCGCCGTGAGGCGAGAGTATCTACTTCATCCTAGCGTTAATCTCAGACGCATCCATTGTTTTCACCTCTGAGTCTGGGGTCCGCTTTACCAGTTTAACTGCGGATCTGACTTCCACAACCCAAAGGCGATTGCAGCTAGACCAATCGTTGGACTTTTTTGGGGCTTCAACTGCCCGTAACGGCTGCCATAAATCTTCGCATGGCAACCGGGGTAGCAAGGGTATTCACGCGGAAAAAGGGACTCCTTTTGCAGTCTGTTAAAAATTATGATGGGTGCAACGTAAAAATTTATTACAAGAAAACAAAAAAATTCTAAACTTGTTTTTAATGTTATTGTGCTTTACATATAGTTTCCCTTATTAAAAATATAATATTGCATTTTCAAACTTTACGTGCAAAATAAAGATTATGGTTACTTACCAACTAACACATAAATAAATCATTTAATAATACTATCAACAGTTATAAACAAAAGTCGCGAATGCGAAAATATACTTTAGTTCCAGGGATTCTGTGCTGCATTCCATTAGTTCTGTACACAGATCTAGTGGGATTTTTTTCTCAGTAGTTACGTACATAAATAAGTAACTATTTACAGGAATCAAGCTACCAGTGGTCAAGGCAAACTCTATGTAGTACAGTCTTAGATCTACTAAGAATAACAACTATGTTGGATTTCATTCCGAAATCTGGGTGTACTATACCGCAATTATGATTCCAGCCCATACTTCATGTCATGTGAGAAGCTCATATTAATTTATATTTACAAAGATATCTCACATTTGGTACATTATCGTGAATATTACTGAGCAAACACAGAGAGGAGGAGGCCTTAGCGACTGCACTGTGGGTTTTAGGCCTACCGTGACGTCATCACAATAATTGTGGTCTTAGTGTAATGGCGTCGTTCGTTTTAGCCACAGTGTCTTGAAATAAATTCTAATCGAAGTTTATGGCGACACTTTTTATGGGACATTTGTTGACATCTAGTGTGAGTTATCATACGCAATTATTTCGATATAGATTTGCTATTAACCAGCAGATGGAAAATAAAGAAGTGGAAAGGGTCTAACCCCTCTTCACCACATCACACATATCCTTTCAGAGTTACGCGTTCTTTGATAGGACATATTAATTACAACCTTCTCTCTGCAGTTGCTATGAAATCAACACTTTTATAAGTTATGTTTCGTTTTAACAAATTCCTATACATGTCCCGCATCTTCAACATCATTGTACTGGTTGCATTCAAAGCTTGTACACACTCTCGATTTTTTGTCTAAGGGAAAGCCTCTGATCCGGAAAATTAACTAGTAGTTGTGGTTGACTTGGCCCCAGATCTTTGGGTGTGTCATACCTATATTACAATACATTCCTATATTTTCTTTCAAGTGAACTATGGACTAGTTCAATGAATAATGAACAAAACTATCAAATATCCAGATAGATAGTTGTATATTGTAAAATAAAGATAAAAGCACCAAAAGTGGATATTAACCCAATAGTGAACATTTTCGAGAAAATCTCTTTAAGAAAAGTAACCATTTTTTGGTTTACATGACATAATAGACGCCGAATGACATCTATGAAATGTGCAACAATTCTCAAAACGTAAGTAAATTTTGAATTGGTGACAACTGTAAGATTTTTGTTAATGGTGCTGATTTTTAATATGTGTGAAATTTTATTTATTAATAATGATTATTATGGTTGTTAGAAATATGTAAGTTGTTGATCTACTTAGTTGTTTTTTGGCTAGATTTTCTAGCAGTTTTAAATGATTGTCCACTATTGGTTTTTACGTCTTTAAATGTATTTAAAGCAAAAATATGTTAGTTTTTAAAGATTTTATCTGGAAATGTATAAAAGTTGGTGTAACAGTTACATGTAACAATCATTCTTTAATAAACAAATATAATTTTCTCTGAAGTTTGATTTGTCCTTAAAGTGTACGCCATTGGTGCTTTTACCTTACCACCCCTGTTTACTTATAGTGTTATTGTATTTACCGCCCGGAAGCAAATTTAAATAGAATTGTATTCACATAAAAAAAATTGCTGTTGTCTACCGACTAACAGAGGCGCATAAATTAAAAAATAAATAATCAAAATTCATTGCAGTGCAAATATGTAGAGTACTCTGTAGATAGACGCATGAAAATAAAATTTCATTGTCATGCTTGCTAATAACATCACTTTGTCTCTTGTCACCATAATCTCACCGAGAGCAATACATTCACCAGAAACTCAGTGGAATAAAGAACTATAACTATAAAAAAGTCCATTTCCAGTCCTCTATAAACGGTTTTAGCTAACTACCCTCTTGTTTTATAATTTTTTTCTTCCCCCTCTTCCCCGGTACCATTATTTTGGTCTTCCATTCCTCAGTACCCACCGGATCTTCTACCTGTATAATCTGACCCGTCTCTGGATTAATAGGAAATACACCTTCAGGAGTAATCTTCTTCTTTGAAGTATCTGTACCGTGTCGTCTTTTCATATGCTTGTTATAGTTAGACCAGTTTGTAAACTCCATTCCACAGTTTTGGCATGAATAGGGTTTGGCCCCGGTGTGCTGACGTTCATGATTTTTCAAAATCTGTTTGAATCTAAATGCTTTATTGCAATAAGAGCATACATAAGGCATTGCATCTGTATGTATGATTTTATGAGCATTCAACTGATACTGAAGCCTGAAACATCTCCCACATTGTTCACAAGAAAACGGTTTGATCCCAGAATGCATTTCAACGTGTCTTCTCAACATGTTCGGATACAAAAATGACTTATTGCATATTTTGCAGACATGTGGACGGTTTTTATCATGAGATAATATATGAGATGTAAGTGTACCTTTATTGTAAAACATTTTACCGCAACGGTCACATGTGTAGTTTCTCTTACGGTCCATAGTGTGGAGTTTCATGTGGTCTCGCAGGCTGTTGGGATTTTTATAGATCTTTTTGCATAGCCCACATGTTAGATCTTCAATTGTGATTGGTGTACCGGGTTTTCTTCTTGGTCTACGCTTTTGTTTAACTATATTGAAATCTTGTAGGTGAGTTTTAAGTGAGTCCTCACTTTTCTGGATTTCTCCGCAGAGGGGACATGCTATTTGTGCCTTTACGAAGTGACTGTTTATATGGGCTGGCAAGTTTTCTGGTGCTCCGATTGTGAGGTCACAGTAGTAACATTGGTTTCTGAAACATACATATAAAATATAGTGTTAATATTAGAGATTTCAACAATGAATGTGGTGTGGTTGTATAATATTGGAATGGAATGACATGACAATTGTCAATTAATAATATATTCTTTTTACCCGACTACGGCGAAGCAAAAGGAGGGTTATGATTTTAACAGGCTAGGTATGTATGTAGGTTCATCTGTTCTCTCATAGCTCTTAAACCACTTATTAGAACTGGACAGATGAGGTATCATTAGAAGCATCTTAGTCGTCCGCTGGTTATAGGCTATATAACGTGTCACTGAATCTAATGTGGAGCCCTCTAGGGGTCATAAAGTACTGTGTTAAAAATACATTTGAGATAAACATGTCGTGTTTTGTATCAACAGAAAGGGCTTAATTAGTATATTTCAAATGTGTATTAATTTTACATGTTGCTTGCCCCAAAATAATATAAATAAAAAAAATAGTTTAAAACTAAAACCCAACTATATTTTTCTTTTTGTGCTTTAATCAGCGATCAGTTCTTTTTTTTTTAATCAACTATGAGCAGATGTTTATGGTCAGCAGGTGTTTGGGGGAAAAGGGATCCTTCGATCTCTTCCTCCTTCAGTCACGAATCCAGCTCGATTATGTGGTTCCTTTTTAGCCGCTTGGCGTAGTTTATGTTCGTTCTACAGCCAGGGGGTTTGGATGCATAGCTATTCGCTGTTTGTAGGTGGCTGAGAATATCTTTATTTCTTCGCTGACTGTATTTATTTTGAGGTCTTCGTGCAGTTCACTATTCCTCAGGAACCATGTAGCATTTGCCAAACTTCTCAGAATGCCATTCTGAGCTCTTTGTATAATTGCGACATTGGATTTGCATGCGGATCCCCAGAGCTGGATGCCATATGTCCAAATAGGTTTCAGTACGACCTTTTATACAAGGAGTTTGTTGTCTATACTCAGTACTGAGTTTCTTCCAAGTAACCAATGGAGGTTTCGAGATTTCAAGTTCAATTCTTCTCTTTTTTTTTGTATGTGTGTTCTCCAGGTGAGTCTCCGATCCAGGTGCATACCCAAGTACTTAACTGAGTCCTTGTGCGGCAATGTGGTATTTCCTAGGTATACGGGAGGGCACACTCCTGTGCGTAATGCAAACGTGATGTGAGTAGACTTTGTGGCACTGGGTTTTATTCGCCACTTTTTTAACCACTGCTCTATTTTATCTAACTCTTGTTGGAGGATTCGAGAGGCGGTGCTGCTATTACTACTGCTTGCAAGGATGGCAGTGTCATCAGCGAATGTAGCGGTTACTACGGCTGGTGATTCTGGTAGTTCACATGTGAAGATAGTATACAGCACTGGTCCCAGTACCGATCCCTGCGGTGCTCCCGCTTCTATTTCGTGGAACCTGGAGGTGCATTCGCCATTTTTAACTTGAAATATTCTTCCAGAGATATAAGATTTTAGTAACTCGAAGTACGCATGGGGTAGCAGGGTTTTGACCTTGCAGAGTAATCCCTTATGCCATACCTTATCAAACGCCTGTTGGATGTCCAGGAAAGCTGCCGAGCAATATTCCTTATGTTCCAGGGTCTTCCTTATATGGTCAACGACTCTGTGCACCTGTTCTATGGTGCCGTGCTTCTGTCTGAATCCGAATTGGTGGTCCGGAATTACATATTTTTCCTGCATGGTTTTAAGGATTCTTACTAGCTGAACCCTTTCAAAAAGCTTGGAGGTAACAGGTAGGAGGCTAATTGGTCTATATGAGCCAACTTCGTGGATTGGTTTTCCATCTTTGGGGATCATTATGATTTGGGAGATTTTCCATATGGTTGGATAGTAACCTACTCTCATAATACTATTGAAAAGGATCGTGAGGAAGACTATCCCTTTTCTTGGCAGTTGAAGAAGAACCTCTTTGGTAATATAATCAAATCCCGGGGATTTTCTGTTGTCAAGTCGAGATAGGAGCATAAATATCTCACGAGGGGTCGTATATTTTATGGGAATGTCTAACTGGAAGTCCTGGTTCAGTATGTCATCTATGTCAGAGTCATTGCCAATGTCTTCATTGGGTTGGAATACCTTAGCTAGGTGGTTTGCAAAGGTTTCTATTCTTTGTTGTGGAGTTCTAGCCCACATACCACCTTCTAGTTTGAGGGGTGATCTGGTGTATTTTGGTTGGTCTAAGTCTGACGTTGCTTTCCACAATGAATAATTTGTAGACTTGGTTAATGATTCTAGTCACTGTGCTAAGGTTTAGTTTTTGGCATTTTTTAATATTTCCCTCAATTCCTTAATCGCTTTGTTATATGCTTGTTTGTCTTCACGGTGTCTAGTGTTGTGCCATACTCTGCGAAGTCGTCTTTTTTCTTGGATTTTATTTCTTATTTCCCATGGGACTGAGTTGTGGAATTTTTTGCAGGACTTATTGGAAGTGGTCGACCAGCATGCGACTTGAATCAAATTTGTAAACTGGGTTGCAGCTGTCTCTATGTCATCAGGTGATTTCAGAGAGATTCTGAGGTTAAGTTTCTTGTTGATGATGTCGCGGAAGGAATCCCAATCAGTATGCCTGTTGTACAGTTTTGGGTGTTTTTTCGTACTCTAATAGGACTGTACTTATTGTTAGGAGTACAGGAGTGTGAACTGTGGACCCATCCAGACAGGAGCTAGTATAAGAGAAGTATTGTGACATGCCCTTGCAGATGAAGAAGTCTAAGACGTCAGGGAGTCTATTTTCGTCAGTGGGCCAGTGTGTTGGTTCAGCCGTAGATAGTGTTGTTAGATTGTTGCACTCAATTGATAATTTTAGCTGACGCCCTCGTGGACTTATTAATCTTGAGCCCCAGTGGGGATGTTTGGCATTCCAGTCACCTCCAGCGATAAATCTAGGGCCAAGTGTTTGGAAGTAGTGCGTCCATTGCTCTTCTTTAAGTTTGTGCTTGGGTGGACAATACACTGAGGTTATATTGAAACTGCCCGCTTTTCCTTCCACTGCAATTGTGGTCGCCTGTAGGTGTTCCGTTCGGTATTCCGCTAGCTCATGGCAAACCCAACTACTAATCACAAATATTTGGTAGAAATAAGTAAAAATATTTGTGTAATAGAATATATTTATTTGCATTGGATTAAGTGTTTCTATTAACACATTTCTCGCCTAACTATAGAACTTCATATCATTAGCAGGATGTGGGGGTCAAATGGTGTGAAGACTTACAACCTCTTTTCAGTCTATGACTTACACTTCATAGACTGAAAAGAGGTTGAGCAATATTTTTTTTATATATAAGACTAGCACCGCGCCGCGGTTTCACCCGCGTAAATCCTGATCCCATGGGAATATCGGGATAAAAAGTAGCCTATGTTACTCACGAAGAATGTAGCTTTCTAATGAAAAAAGAATTATTAAAATCGGTCCAGTACTTTTGAGTTTATTCGTTACATACAAAAATAAAAATCTTTCCTCTTTATAATATTAGTATCGATATGTTGATATGACTTCATCTTAGCTGATGGTGAGCTGAAGGCAGTGTTGGGGAAATTTTAATTGCAATTAAGCTTGAAATTAACCAGATTGTAGTCTTAAAAATCTAAATAAATTTGACAGCTGGCAGTACCCATTAATTTTCCTTTTAGTTTATGATTGGCAATAGGGTACAGTCTGCTATGAAACTTGTTCGTTCTTTGAAGACACCAGTTGTGTGTTCTTTTTTCCATTTTTTAGATATTATTTTATTTTAAGTTGCAATTAAATTAAATTGCCCAACACTGGCTGAAAGAAAGATGATCTCAGAAGGGAATACATGTTGTGTTGGTAAATAATTCCAAGTCTACATATTGCCGATTCAGACTGTGATAAGACCACCCATTGTACAACTATCTAACATGCATGTATCCAACATAATGTATCTTATGTTTGGTGTGCAATAACGAGTATTTATCTTTTTTTTTTTTAAACCACTTAGGTGGCAGACAAGCACACGATGTTAACACCTAATAGAAAGGTTACCGTGGCCTATGGGCGTTTGTAACACCAGAGTCACAGTCGTACTGCCAACCCTGTAAATACAGAGTTTCTGTGCCGTCAGTGTAGAAGACTGACAGCACAAATTCTCCAGTGAGCTCTGGCTACCCTACTCACCGCTGGGAACACAACACGAAGTTATTATAGCCGCGGTATTCTGTAGGGCGGAGGTACTTCCCCAGTCGGACTGCTCAATTGGGCGGAAATACCGCCGTGTCCTACCTCCTTGAATATATCTTATCTTATCTTATTGCGGCCAAGAAAAAAAATCATGAAAAAAAGGTTAAGACCACTGACCTTAAGCTCTTTCGATGTTTTCTAACATGCTTAACAAATGATGTAAAGTCTTCATTCCTGCCAACTTTACAATCAATGCACATAAACGCAGCACATTTACCGTGAACAACTTTACAATGTGACCTCAACATGTCAACATTCAAAAATTCTATATTACAAAAGCCGCAGACCCAAGGATAATCAGTCCATTTCTTCACAACTTTTTTACTCAAATCCGAAATCTCTTTAGCATATATCGTGACGTTGGACGTAAAAGTTGCGGTACACATAGCGGCATTAAGTATATCCTGAACGTTTATATTATCATCGTAATTACTTTGATCATCTAAATCCGGTTCTTCTTTAAGTTCTCGTTTTACTTCCACTCTGACGTCCACTCCAGAGATTTCTACATCTCTAGTAGACTTATTTTCTTCCATTTTAACGGATGCAGGCTCATCATTGCAAAGAAAATCGTCGAAACCAGTCATTCTATCGTCATCTGAGTAGTCGCACTTATTTTCGTCAATGGCGGTGAATATATTTGTTAGAACGTCCTGCGCTCGTTTCACGCTGTCAAGGAACTCATAAGCTTTGTTTAGGTTGTTGTAGCAGATCAAACATACAGTTTTCGGCAGAATATCGCTGCTTGTTACGTTGACATATACAGCATTAACGAATGCAAGTTTTAATACGATTTCATCGTATTTATTCACATCGTCCTGCAAGTTTAATAGTTTGTCAGAGCTCTTGGGCTCTGCGCAAAAGCGGCAGTACATGTTTTCCATGTTTCTTATTGTGATTAACCCATTACTTCGATAAAAACGTAGGTTTCAGTAAAATAAATATACGAAAAAGTCCATATCCGTCAAATTCTTTTTTCTTTTGTCAAACAAGACAAACACGGAACCACAGTGTATAGACGAAGTAGAGGTGGCAAGTATTATAGTGAACAACATAAATTATATCGATTACTTAAGTACACTAAATATCGTTCTTCGTTAATAATTTTATTTCTAATACATGCTTAGGATTTTTGTAAATATTAATACTATTGCTTTAGAACCTAGATTGAGTCAGATTACTGCAATATTCATAAATCAAAATTCTACAATAGACTCTTTAATTTTTGATTTCCTACGACCACAACACCATATATCGTGCGATTATGTCGTGGATAATAAACACCTCAACAAAGTCTAGGGAACAAGATGACCCCAATTATTATTATTCGTGTAAATCTTGTTTTGCAAATAACTGGCAGCAAATAAATAAAAATAGAATAAAGTAGATTACAGAGTTGTTCGAAATTTAAAAATAAATTTAAATAAGTAATGATTATCGAATATGGAGGGAAAACTTTTAAAAGTGTTTGATTGTGCAGTTTCTCTGAGGCAAAATAAAAATTATTTTTTTTTATTGTAAATAACGTTTATTATCAATAATACGTCTTTTACGTATGGTTTGTGCATTTTTGTGACTGTAGTCATCATGTCACGTCGTCATTTAAGTCGCGAAGAGATGTTAAGGGCTGTTGGTATGCTGCAAGCTGGACGAACTCAACGCGACGTAGCGGATGCTGTCAACACCCAACCAAGCGTAATTTGCAGATTATGGGCACGCTACAGGTCTACAGGGGATGTTGCCGAACGTCACAGGGGACGAAATAGGGTTACTACCCCGCGACAAGATCGTTTCTTGCAAAATTCCGCAAGGCGGCAACCCACGATTACTGCTCGTCAGTTGGTCGCAGGCCTCCAGTCTCAGCATCAAGTGGTTATTAGCGATCAAACTGTCAGAAGAAGACTACACGAAGCCAATCTTTATGCTCGTAGACCGCTTAGGGTTCTAGCTCTTCGACGTGGAAATCGAGGTCGTCGCTTATTGTGGGCTAACGCACATTTACAGTGGACCGACCATCAATGGGCACGGGTTCTGTTTTCCGACGAATCTTGCTTCGGTTTTCATCCTGATTCGAGAAGAGTGCGTATATGGCAAGTTCCTGGACGTCGGAGTCGTCTCCAGAATCCGCAAGAAGTTCATCCTTACCAAGGTGGAACAATCATGGTATGGGCTGGAATTCGCCTTGGTGGAAGGACCGACCTCGTTTGGATACGGGGCAATTTGAATGCAAACCAATACATTCAGGAGGTTATACACCCCATGGTAATCCCTCATCGACAGCAGTTCGGTCAAGATTTTATGTTCATGCAAGATAATGCACGGTCACACACCGCGAGGGTAGTGGTCAATGCGTTAAGCGAGCACAATATGACGACGTTGGAATGGCCTGCTCAGTCTGCCGACCTCAATCCCATAGAGCATGCCTGGGATTTGCTTGGGAGAAGAGCTTTCAGTGATTCTTTGGAAAATCTGAACACTGAAGAACAACTTTTTTTACACCTTCGCAGTGTATGGAGCCATATTCCACAGACGATGATTGACAATTTCATACTAAGTATGCCACGCCGTTGTCGAGCTGTTGCTAATGCTTTAGGAGGTCCTACAGATTATTAAAAACGTTTAAAGTACGGTTAATTACTGTATTTCTTACTACCTCGTTATTTTTGTGCCTAATCATAGAAGGTTGTAATACTCAATATTGGCACTATTCAATTCTTTCTTAAAAAAAAAAAAAATTGGTATGAAAATGTTTTTATTAAAATTAAAATTAAAAACGGTATAAAAATACCCTTCTATTGATATAAAACACTCACTATTACAAGAAAGAGTTTTTAAATAAAAACTAGAAATGTCCTTGTTCCCTAGACTTTGTTGATGTGTGTATAATAGTTTATAAGGTAGACAGCCATTAGGTAGCTTGGGGGCTTCGGAATTCGGAACCTCTACGCAGTGCACTATGGGAAATGAAGAGGGCAGCGCACAGCTAACTCCGACTGTAAAAGTGGGAGCGGCCCTAATATAATACATGACATACGCATACCTACTGATCCCGAGACTTATCTATAATTCTTTGAACATTGAACGTGGTTTTTGTAATATACTAGCTGTGCCTGCGGCTCCGCCCGCGTGGATGTCGATTATCGCTTAGTGTTGAGTCAACGCTATTGAGCATAAAATTTTCTAAATTAAAAGTAGCCTATTAAAAGTAGAAATAGGCAACACAGCGGCTCGACACACTCCCAAAAGCTTGCTATTTGAGGTGGAGTCCACTAACATCTGTGGGCTCCATGCAAACCTCAACGCCGTCCACCAACACCTAGAGACGGCGAAACCTGCCATGTTTTTTCTAACGGAGACGCAAATACACCGCCCTGACGACACGACCTACTTGCTCTACCCTGGCTATGTTCTTGAGGAAAGTTTTCGTGCAAAAGCCGGGGTGTGCGTGTTTGTTAGGGCGGATGTTTGCTGTCGCCGTTTGCGCTGCCTAGAGGACCCATCCTTCTCCATCCTTTGGGTACACGTAGACCATGGCCCTACGAGTCAGATCTATGTGTGCCTCTACCGTTCCCATACAGGAGATGCTGAGACAACTCGACTCTTTGAATATCTGAGTCAGGCGGCAGATGATGCGCAGGAGCGATTTCCGAATGCCGAATTGGTGTTTTTGGGGGATTTTAACGCCCACCACGAGATCTGGTTGGGCTCCTCCAAAACAGACCATGCGGGAAGAGCCGCCCACGCGTTTGCTCTGGCGCACGGCCTGACCCAATTGGTGCACGAGGTCACTAGGATACCAAGAAGGTCGGGCCTAGCACCTTCTCTGCTAGACCTTCTGCTGACGAGTGATCCGGACCGGTACAGTGTATCGGTGCGAGCCGCTTTAGGCAACTCCGACCACTGTCTGGTCTGTTCCACGGTGCCCATTATAGCGCCCCCACGACCCGTGCAGGGGAAGCGGCGTCTCTGGCACTACTCGTCAGCGGACTGGGATGGACTTCGTGACTATTTTGCGTCCATCCCGTGGGTTGAGCGCTGCTTTGAAGGTAAGAACCCATCGGATTGTGCTACTGCTGTCGCCGGTGAGATCGGTCTGGGTATGGAATACTATATCTCATACACCGATGTCACCGGTGACCGCGGGGTGCGCCCTTGGTTCGGGCGCGAGTGTGCGGAAGCTGTTGAACAAAAACAGTCTGCGTACCGCGCTTGGGTAAGGGCGCGCGCCACGCGCCATCCCAATCTGGGCCACTTCAAGGCGGCGTACAACAGAGCCACAAAGGTCTGCAGAAGGGCCTACGTCAGAGCGGATGCCCTGCGCATAGCGCGGCTTGGTCAAGAGCTAGTGATGCATCCCACGGGAAGCCGTGGCTACTGGCGACTGGCTAAAGCCGTGCAAGCCAACTTCTGTCAGCCTTCGCTGCCTCCGCTGCGTAACCCTGATGGATCCCTGGCCCATGAGCCGCAAGAGAAGGCAAATCTGCTGGCTAATCTCTTTGCGGCCAACTCCCGAATCGATGATTGTGGTACGCAGCCACCAACACTACCCGACAGTGACCACGCGATGCCTGATATCCATATCAGGCAACGCGATGTCCGTGCAGTGCTGCAATCACTCGATGTCCGGAAAGCCAGTGGTCCGGATGGTATTCCAGCGGTAGTCTTGAAAAAATGTGCAGCGGAGTTGTCTCCAATGCTTACGCGCCTGTACCGGCTATCCTACAGTTCGGGTACAGTGCCTTTGCCTTGGAAAGAGGCGAATGTTCAGCCGATTCCCAAGAAGGGGGATCGCTCGGAGCCAGCCATCTATCGACCCATAGCCGTCACCTCAGTGCTGTGCAAAGTGTTCGAGCACATAATCAACAAACAGCTCATGCGGCACCTAGAGGATCACTCCTTAATTAATGACCGGCAATATGGCTTCAGACCGAAACGGTCAACGGGTGATCTTCTAGCATACGTTACCCATCTTTGGGGTGAGGCTATGGACAAGCACGGCGAGTCACTGGCAATTAGTCTTGACATCGCCAAAGCTTTCGATAGAGTCTGGCACAAATCGCTTCTTTCCAAGCTACCTGCCTTTGGTCTGCCTTCTAGGCTGTGCAACTGGGTTGCTAGCTTCCTGCAGGGGCGCCGTATTCGCGTCCTTTGTGACGGACGAGCTTCGGAGTTTCTGCAGGTTAATGCTGGCGTGCCCCAGGGGTCCGTCTTATCACCCACTCTCTTTCTTCTGCATATCAACGACATGCTGTCTACCGGCAATGTTCATTGTTATGCAGACGATAGCACTTTGCATGGGAGTTATCATGGACATCCTGCGGCCAAGCAGTCGGATATCGCGGAGAAAAGGCAGCTTCTTGTCACTGAGCTTGACGGGATCCTGAATCACATTTCTCAATGGGGCTCTGAGAACCTGGTTGAGTTCAATGCCAAGAAGACGCAGGCATGTGCGTTTACAGCAAAAGTATCTTCTTTCCTTCCCCTCCCCACTCTTCAGAGCACGCCACTGCCACTGCAGGACAATCTCAATATCCTAGGTATGGATGTTCGCTGCAACCTGAATAACAAAAACTACATCGAAAGTATCATCAAAACAGCCTCACGAAAACTCGGAGTCCTGAACAGAGTGAGACGGTTTTTCACGCCGGAGCAGCGGTGTCTTCTATACAAGACACAAATTCGCTCCTGTGTGGAGTACTGCTCGCATCTCTGGGATGGTTCAGCAAAGTACTTACTAGATGCTCTCGACAGGTTGCAGCGACGTGCGGTCCGCATCATTGGGAATCCCGAGATCACGAACACCCTAGAACCTTTACAGCTGCGTAGAGATGTTGCGTCCATGGCTGTATTTTACCGTTTGTACCATGGGGAGTGTTCTGATGAGCTCTTCCAATTAGTCCCACCCTCCCCTTTCCTACACAGGACAACGCGTGCAGGTCTTAGATGTCATCCGCACACGGTGCAAAACATCCGATCAAGAACCAAGCGGTTCGGAGACTCTTTCCTCTGTCGCACCATTAAGGCCTGGAATTCATTACCAGCTCACGTGTTTCCTTCTTCCTACAGTCCCGGGTCCTTTAAGCGGGGCGTGAAAAAGCATATGATGAGGCCGTCAAGCTGAGTGTCACCATTGTCACACGGTATGTGTAAGTAATGGTGACCCTCTTTTCTGGGACTTTGCCTTCAGCTTACCATCAGGCGAGGCGAGGTCCAATTGACGTGTCCTATATAAAAAAAAAAAAAAAAAAAAAAAAAAAGCCTACTTTACTTCTTATTACATCAGCTACCTGCCAATAAAAGTCCCGCCAAAATCGGTCCAGCCATTTCAGAGATTAGCCGGAACAAACAGACAGACAGACCTGATATTTAACAAATACCGACATCGTATATTTTAAACTGAAAAATTACTAATCTTATATAGCCTGCATCTCAAAATCCTTTCTTAGGGGATGCCTACGTCATAGTAGCTCTATGCATGCAAGTCTAAGTGGTGGCGCGATTGGCCACGTGCGCTAGTGGACTGTATTGCGGGGATGTAGATAACTGTTCCATTGACGCTTTACACACAAACAAGACAGGTGACCGGGTTGCCGCGGATGTGATCCAGGCAATGAATGCAGCCCGAGAAATTAGGAGAGGATGCACTAACCTTCACGACACCACGTGTTTTCATCGCAGCCGGTACACGGATCTTCTCTTCCTTGCTCAGGAGCTGCCGTCCACATCACTAAATCACTTGAGGGACACACGAGAGGCACAATCCGATCGGTAAAGGTCTATGAAGCGGTTAAAATGCAACAAATATTATTCATTTCTGAGAGACGCGCGCGCGGTCCGCCTTTACGCTGGCTAGTTCAAAAAGGGAGTGAGTGTCTATATATCACAAATGGCGGACGGAAACTATATCTAGTACTATACTATGGTTAGTGCGGGAGGGGAGATGGGTATAGAAGGAGTGTGTTTCCGCGTCAAAAAACAGATTCCACATCGGCGCAACCATTCCCCCCGGCTTGAAGGGTTACCTTCGAAACGAAAAATGTGGAACAAATCTAATGTCTAATCTAAATCTAGGTTTGGGAAATAACAACTAAAATATAAACATAGATTGGAACTCGTGCCTACTGCTGGCTAGGCAGAGGGCAGAGGCGAACAACCGGGCGCAGATACGATCCGGTTGCAGTTTTAACCCGTACAACACGAGTTATCCCGCGGGCATCGGGAAAAATTTCCTCTACTACTCCTAGAGGCCAATGTAAAGGAGGCGCATTCTCAGTCATAAGGACTACCACCGTACCTACAGTAATTGGGTTGGATGGAGTATTCCATTTTTGACGTGACTGCAGCGTGTGCAAATAATCGGTTCTCCAACGATTCCAAAACGATTGGACCAACTTATCCAAAAGAGCGTGACGAGTTAGAAGGTGCATTCTATCGTCTTCAACATCTATTGCGGGCAAATATTTTAGAGGAGTCGTATTTAAGAAGTGAGCTGGCGTCAGCGCTAATGGCTCTGACGGATCGCTAGATAGAGTCCGACACAGCGGACGCGTGTTCATCACCGCCTCTACTTGAGCAAGTACGGTACTCAACTCCTCGAACGTGAGAATCTGTTCGCCTATGACGCGAAACAGATGCGACTTAAGGCTTTTAATATTCGCTTCCCAATTACCACCAAAATGACTAGCTGCAGGCGTGTTAAAGTACCATTCAATGCGATTTTCGGCTAAGATGTGAGCGAATTCACTTTGGTAGTACTTAGACCGTAAGAATGCGTGCAATTCCGAAATACTACGTCGGGCCCCTACATAGTTTGTACCGTTGTCCGAATACATGCGCTTAACCGGACCCCGACGCGACAAAAAACGTTTAAAAGCGGACATAAAATTTGGCGTACTTAAATCACCGGTCAACTCTATATGAACCGCGCGAGTTGTCATACAAATGAACAAACAAACATAAGCTTTCGTGGAGCGAATGCCACGACCACGAGCAATGGTGACCTTGAAAGGCCCAGCAAAGTCTGTGCCGGTGTGTACGAAAGGTTTTGCGGATTGAACAACACAACAAGAGCGATGATCGGCCATTTCAGGCGCGATAAAACGCGGGCGGAGTTTAAAACAAGGTACACATCTGTGTACTCTAGCGCGAATCAAATTACGAGCGGAAATTATCCAGTATTTCTGTCTCAAAATAGACATTAACAAATCGGGACCAGCGTGACAATTCACCTTATGATGATAATCTACTAACAAATCTAATACGTGGTCCTTACGCGGGAGAACTACTGGGTGCCTTTGTTCAAATCCTAAACCTGAATTTCTCAAACGACCACCTACTCGAATGAGTCCATCTTCCAAAAATGGTTTCAAGTGTCGGAAAGAACGACTACAAGGTTTGTTAAATTCTAAATTTTTAAATTCAGAAGCAAAATAACATTTCTGCAACTCGCGAAGTATGACCAATTCAGCTTTATCTAAATCAGCGGCGGTTATATGACCGCGCGTAGATAAAATTCTCAAAAATCGGCCTACATAAACAACACAACGCAACAGTCTCGACCAAGACGAGACGCGATTAGCCAACAACAAAATAAGGGACTCTTCACGCGGGACCGATACAACAAGCGAGTGCTTCTTTTCCTCGGGTGGTTCGGAAACCGTAGTGGGATTGAATTGACTAACTGGCCACTTATCTAACGCGGCATGAATCCAGGACGGTCCACTAAACCACAACGGGTGATCTAAAATTTGCGAAGGAAGCAATCCACGAGAGAGACAATCGGCTGTGCTGTCGGCGCCAGCAACGTGAAAGAGATTTTGTGGCGCTAATTCAGATTGAATTTTGCCACTCTATTAGCGAAGAATGTGTCCCAACGATGGGGTGAAGAGTGGGCCCAACACAAAGCGACTGTTGAGTCCGAAAAAGCTAAAATTCTACTAATATTAATGCGAAAATTTACAATTATGTCAAACAAACTACCTTAAAGATTCCGATCACAATACAAAATGTCATTAAGCGACACGGAAGTGCTAGTCTTAGCACTGCCATCCAAAACTACGCGGAGTTTAGTAGTAAGTTTATCTTCTCTAATAACTCCGTGGTGCGGGATAATGTACGAAGGCTGGGTCCCGCCAGTGTCCGCAGGCGCAGGTGAGATGCAACCTTTATCTAAATATTCGTTAACAACCTCATCACAGGCCCGCTTCAACTT
Source organism: Eilema griseolum (assembly GCA_963662185.1). Taxonomy (NCBI): domain Eukaryota; kingdom Metazoa; phylum Arthropoda; class Insecta; order Lepidoptera; family Erebidae; genus Eilema; species Eilema griseolum. The sequence continues at coordinate 13,264,898 of OY759258.1, forward strand.
TGGAGACGCCTGCATCTTTTGTTCTAAACAAAGAAAGCATTTTTCAGCGGATACACGGGAGTCACCGAGCGAAAAAATATCTCCCTTGAAAGGGAGCGCGAGAACACAACGACCCTGCTCATCACGAGTAGTCGTGCGACAACAAATCTCCTCAGCCATCTTGTCATCAGGGCTTAGGATAGGTGGGACATTGACCTCTTCAATTTCCCAAAACTTGCGGATGGTAGACTCCAGTGGCGGCTCGACGGTGCAACAGAACGAAGCAGTCGAGTGACTAAAACTATCTATAGAAGCGGGTGCGGAACCAATTATAACAAAACCTAGAACTGTTTCCAGTGCGTGCGGAGCGGGGTACGTCGGTCCCCCTTGAACCTTACGTGATAACTGGAGGTGCGGGAGAATCGAAGCGCCGATCAATATATCGATGACTCCAGGAACAGCGTAAGTCTCATCTGCTAAAGGCAAGTCTTTAAATTTCGTTAATAAAGACGTGTCAACCGGGACGGTAGGCAACTGTTCAGTTATTTTATCTATAACGAGCGAATCCATGTCAAACCAAATATTATTATTAAAACGAGATCTAAACCTTGTTTTAACGGTGCCCTGAACAGCTGACCGTAAGCCTCCAAAACCCTTCACCACTGAGCGGGCTGAACGCTTATCAACATTGAAACCAAGACGTTGACAACAATCTTGAGTAATAAAATTACTTTGCGAAGCGCCATCTAACAGCGCTCGAACAATGCGCGGCTTACCTAATGCATCAACAAGAACAACGCGAGCGGTCGCGAGACACACAGTAGTGAGTGCAGCACTAGCGGAGAACGAACACAAGGTGACGTCATTCGCGGCGGTCACCGGGCGGGCCGGAGCGCGCGCGAGCGCGGGCTGCGGCTGCGGCGCGTGTGTCACCGCTCGACGAGCTAACTGTGCTCACATTGGATGCGGCATTACTATTCTCAAAATGAAGTAAAGTGTGGTGTCTCGCTTGACATTTGCGACAACCATTTCTACTATTACATAAAACAACGCGGTGTTTAGTACCGAGACAATTAAAACAAAAATTATTAGCGCGAACAAATTTATAACGATCACTAGGCGACAATTTTAGGAAACCAGGACACTTGTACAGTTGCGAATGATGAGTATTACACAAAGAGCAAACAGGTGATTGTACATGTGCTGGTGCGGTATTAACATAAGTATGAGTTGACCTCAGTGACCTCGATGAGGCATCTATTTTGCGTTCAGAAGTAACAACCTTCTTCGCGCCTTCATGTTTCGATGAAGAGCGTTGCAATACTTTTATATGCTCGCGAACAAAACTTTCTAAGTCTTCGAACTTAGGAATTTTATTGCCGCGATGATCCGACTCAAACAAACGAATGGTTTCGGAATCTAATTTCTTTAAACCCATATACAAAAATACGAAGTCGCAGAGGTCATCGATCTTTAGGTTCTTTACGGCGCGAACAGCTGACGCGAAAGTATCTAGAAATTTCTCTAAGTTTTGATCGTTACATGCCGTAATAGATTTCAAATCAAACATCTGATCTAAATAGGCGTTAGCTACCGATCTTTTATCCTCATACTTAGCTTTCAAAGTATTTAAAATTAAATTATAATTCTCGGCACTAAACGTAATTCCAGCGCAAACGGTTATAGCTTTACCAGTCAATTTTTCAACGAGATAATGCAATTTTTCGTGATCTGTCAACGAATCGTTCTTATCTATTGTATTCTCAAAACTATCTATAAATAGACACCAATTGCGAATGTTACCATCAAATTCGGGTATTTGAATTGGTGGCAACTTAGGTCGGTCGCGAGTGGGGTTGGGTCGGTCAGACGGTTTCTCCAAACTCCTAGCGACGCGCTTGATACGACAATACAAATCGTCAAACGACGACAAGGCTTGATAACTCACTGAGTAATCGGGATCCAAATTCAACTCTAAAACGTTGATGTCATGTACTAAGGTTTCGAAATCCGCGCGTAGACTATCTAAGTTTTCTATAGAACACAAGAACGAATCTCTAATGGCCAAATCAGAGGTTTTAAGTGCATTATCATAAATCGATTGTACGCGAGAGTAAATCATTTCTTTTTTAGCGTATAAAAGTTTCAATTGAACCTTACCGGTCTTATCAACCTTTGGGGACATGTTTACAATTAAATCTCAAACTAAAGTGCGGTAAACAACAAATATGAAATGACTCAATCTTAGCGGTACAGAGCAGCGACGCGACGCGAGCGATACTCTGCAGGTAGGTAGGTATTTACAACTGTGAATGCACGCTTGAACAAAACGCGCCTAGCAACAGCCAGATCGTACCTACGCGAGCCAGACCGCTGTCTAGGTTCAACTATTATTTCAGAGATTAAGTATTGCGTAATATCTATTCAAATTAAAATACTTTCGTATGAATTGGAATGAGATGCGGGCGAGGTAGGTACAACCACGTATCTACCCACGTAGGTATTAGGTAAATACGATGCGAGCTAGCGGCGAACGAACAACTTAATTGAAAAAAAATAAAACAAAGCCAAATGCGTTAGGTATTACACTGTGCCTATGCACTAGGGTGTCTAGTATACCTAAGATCTAAGCCTAAATGCCTAGATGCGGGGTTTTCTACTAAAATAACTAGGTATTTAGGCGCGGTGCGAAAATTGCGAACTACGACTAAGTGTTGATACGATACCTAACCTATGTATGTACTAGGTAGGTACGATGCGAGCCAGCGGCGAACGGACAACAAATCTAATCCTAAATGTCTAGATGCGGGGTTTTCTACTAAAATAACCAGGCATTTAGGTGCGGTGCGCTTATTCCCATTAGAATAATAACAAAATACGAACTACGGCTAAGAATCCGGTTCGATCAGGACCATAGAATGGTGGCGCGATTGGCCACGTGCGCTAGTGGACTGTATTGCGGGGATGTAGATAACTGTTCCATTGACGCTTTACACACAAACAAGACAGGTGACCGGGTTGCCGCGGATGTGATCCAGGCAATGAATGCAGCCCGAGAAATTAGGAGAGGATGCACTAACCTTCACGACACCACGTGTTTTCATCGCAGCCGGTACACGGATCTTCTCTTCCTTGCTCAGGAGCTGCCGTCCACATCACTAAATCACTTGAGGGACACACGAGAGGCACAATCCGATCGGTAAAGGTCTATGAAGCGGTTAAAATGCAACAAATATTATTCATTTCTGAGAGACGCGCGCGCGGTCCGCCTTTACGCTGGCTAGTTCAAAAAGGGAGTGAGTGTCTATATATCACAAATGGCGGACGGAAACTATATCTAGTACTATACTATGGTTAGTGCGGGAGGGGAGATGGGTATAGAAGGAGTGTGTTTCCGCGTCAAAAAACAGATTCCACATCGGCGCAACCACTAAGCCCGATCGGTTTAAAATTGACAAAGTTTCATACAAACTTTCATCCCCAATTCCCCTTTGGGGTAGAATTAATCAAAATAATTTCTTAGCGGATGCCCCTTTTTTATACCACTTAGGTGGCAGACAAGCACACTGCCCACCTGATGGAAAGTGGTTACCGTGGCCTATGGGCGTGTGTAACACCAGAGAAGCCACACTCGCGCTGCCAACCCTGTAAGCACAGAGTCTCTGTGCCGTCAGTGTAGAGGACAAAGCAGGACAAGCCTTTAGTCATCCCACTGATAGCACAAATTCTCCAGTGAGTTCTGGCTACCCTATTCACCGCTGGGAACACAACACGAAGTTATTATAACCGCGGTGTTCTGTAGGGCGGAGGTACTTCCCCAGTCGGACTGCTCAATTGGGTGGAAATACCGCCGTGTCCTACCTCCTTATGTCTACGTCTACGCCTACGCCTACGTCTTAACATCTACCTGCATGCCAAATTTCAGCCCGATCCGTCCAGTGGTTTGGACTGTGCGTTGATACATCACTATGTCAGTCAGTCAGTCACCTTTGAGTTATATATATTTAGATTGCTTTCTGTTGCCCGTGGTTCCTGTATGAAATACTGATACCGAGGTCAAGCTGCCTGTCATTCCAGTACAATCAGCGAAGCGGCGACGCGACGCAACGCCTCTCTTTTCCAGGGTTGAATGGAGACACCACGCTTTTCATACTCAAGGGGCCATCTTAAAACTGTAGTTTTTTTTCTATACAAATTAGGTGGTACATGCACAAGGCCCTCCATTGCGTAGGCCCAGGGTCAGTCGGGGAGCGAGAGAAACATCTTATTGGGTGAACTTACATAGCAAAAAGAATATTAGTACCGAAATTATTAATATTCCCTCTATCCCCTCCAGCTAAGTTAAATTGCTTGTGTTAGGAGTAGGTTCACATCGGTAGTGTAATGGCCAGGATTCGAACCCGGATACCTCTCGATCGTAAAGCCGACTCATTAACCACTAAGCTAGCGACGCTTATTCTAAATATTCTCGAGTCTCAATAATTGAAACTCGAGAATATTTCTCCATAGCTGATGGAGTTAATCTTTAGTGGGAGTCTTTATTCAAAGGTGATATGTACACAATAAAATAACAAACAACACATAATACATTACATTTAATTTATTTCTATACGCTATACCTAAACAGTTACAATTAACATTTTTCATTTACAGAATAAACATTTAGATAAAATACGTTTTACGCATTCGAAAAAAGTTTCTTTATTTCTCTACAAAGCTGACTGTGAAATTGTTACATACTTCATATTCATACATCATTTTAAAAGACAATAACGACTTCTCATTTAGGCGTGATGCTATAGAAAAGGCATATTTCACAATGTTAAATCTTATCTATCAGCATCAGGATCCATCTTGATGAACAAAGTGGGTACTCAAAATGATCTTAATACCTTGGTTTTCTCTGCTACACACGTTCAGTTCGGACGATAATGCTACAGAAGATCTTTTAGAAATAACATGCGTAAGCACATATACCAATCCTTCTGTTGAAATCTATTATTTGAATTATGCCTATCTATGTAGATAATAATCTATTAAAATTGGTCGTTAGCTGAGGTGAGAGACAATTTATTAATAGCGATAAAGCAATTATATGTTTAAATAGGTTTCCTCGATACAGGCTTGCCTAGTGAGGAAACCACAGATATATCTAGGTTAAGTTAAGTGGGTTCTCTGCAGAATGTTTCTCATTAGAAATAAAGCAGTTGATCTGCTCTTAATACATACCATGGTGTTAAGATAATTTTGAAACTTTGTAGTCAAGAATAGTCAAGATAGACCTGATGCTGACTGTATCATTTTGCATTGATCGAGAGATCGTAATTATTTTTACTAATACAATGTGACCTAAGACGTAGGTAAATACGGTTGGAAATAGTTTGTAATTATATCAATAGTCTTATTAAAACAGATGAAACATAAGAATTTTGTTATATTATCTGTGAATGAAATAGACAAACTCGTTCGTGAAATATCGCGGCCATAATAAATTCGTGTTGTGTTCCCGGTGGTGAGTAGGGTAGCCAGAGCTCACTGAAGAGTTTTTGTAGGTACTGTCAGTGAGAAGATCAAAAACTCTTTGTCTTACACTGATGGCACAGAAACTCTCTGTGCTTACAGGGTTGGCAGCGTGAGTGTGACTCCCTTGGTGTTGCACACGTTCATAGGCCACGGTAATCACTTTCCATCGGGTGGGTCGTGTGCTTGTTTGCCACCTAAGTGGTATAAAAAAATAGCTTAGATATTAAATTCGTTGCTGTAGAAATTTGACAGCTTTTGGGCTCATAAGGCCAGAAGCAAAGAAAATTATTTTTAAAGGGCATATTTGGTAAGACTTACATTCCAAATATAACACGACACATATACAATAACAAAAATAACATCACAATACACAATAACATTCATTTAATATAACCATGGACAACAGGAGACCTTATGGGTCCGTATTCTAGTATTGACGTGCCGTGCTGGTTCCCCGTGGAGTACAATAGGATTTAGCTTTTCCTATGGGTGTCGTAGAAGTCGTTAAGGGATAGGACTATTCTTCATTTGACAGTAAACATTACAAAGTGCCGATTTGACGGCGATAGGCTCAACCCCTATTACTTGGGACCAAAATAATGGTGGAAAATATTAATACAGTGTGGGATGAATTTGGAGGGTTTGGGTGTTAATAGATACGAGGATTTACAGGCGTGAATATATTCTAGAATGATACTCAGTCATGAGATTCACCTCGAAACTAGCTCTAAGTAAGTACTTACAGATTGTTCTAGAACTAAACTTGAGCGGTGGTTTTATAAGCGTAAATAACATGAGGGTATAATGGAACACATTCATACCCACAAATATTTGCACTGAGTGGGAATAGAATCGGCACGTCTGATTTAGCAGTTACACACACTACCGCTACACACAATATTTCAATTTTATTTTTCGGAAAAATAATAGTACTGTTCTAGAATAAGTATCTACCCAATAACATCGAACAGTATTAGAAGTATTAATAGTTTATTATAAAATTAAAAACACTAATTGATAATATCATGATTAATAATGATAATTATTATTTACTTGCATTATTAATAAGTAGATAGGTACATTACACATAATAAATACTTCAGGGATATTGCAAACATGTTGTACGATTAAATATATTATGTAATACTATAAGAATTATATTATATTATCTGTGGTAATACATACACTTAATAAATATAATACCGACATACTTATTACCTATATATTTTCGACATTGCTAACACACGTATGTAGTTTATAATATACAATATATAATATCTAATAAATAAGTTATTTACATATCTACTTTTATAACGAGTGCTATTAAATAGATACATCCATAGAATGAACCTCTCTATATCTCTGTAGCTTCTATCACTAAAAAAGGAGAGGTAAAAAGGAGAACCCTCAGAATTACTCATAATTAGTTTGTTTTGTTTTCAATTCGATTTAGAAATTATAATTTTTTAAAGTTCATTTTCGTTTCGTGTTCGGAAATTTTTCTCCCTATTTTTCGGAATAAATTCCCTCTTTTTTTCGGAAATGTGTCATTTTTGATAACGTAATTTTTATGATTGGTAATAGTATGTTATGGATACATTTCGCGAAAATTGTTCGCAGGTAAGCCTCTAATTTATTTATTACTTAATAATTGCCTTTAGAAGTCGACTTTTTAAATTATTTATACATTATTCACAATAAAAGTACTTAATTGGTATAAGTACATAATATCTATTTATTTAATAGTTCATTATTGTCTTCCACAGCTGATTGTTTTAATCTAAGCTTATGATTAGTTATTAAACCTATCTGCCTTTATTAAATAGCATAATTAATATTAAGTAATTATTATAATAACTAGCTTTATAAAAGATGCAAGCGAATAGTTTTTTTGAAAAAAAATAATTGTTTTGTACCCTTGAGCACTCTCCCGTGCCACAGAAGGCCTAGTTATGACGGTTAGGACAGTTGGGACTACCTGTCGTGCTAGCAGAAACAGACCTATGATAGGTAAGTAAGTATGCACTTGTGAGAATAATATTGATAGAAAGCGCGGGCTCGCTCAGATGAGTACAAAATATTTAGTTAGCCTTAAGTACCTATATCTTTGGCCTACCAACACTGGGAGAGACCTAGGTATGTCCAGCAGTGGACTGGCTATTGATGATATCTTTGGAGTTTGGGTTGTTATTCTAGGTCTCAGGCAAGGAATGGCTAAGGTTTTAAGTAGCTAGAGTTGCCTTCAGAAGTTGCTGAACACTAACTTACAAACCACCATCGATATGTCATTAAAAATAATTCAGACGACCAACATTTGAAATATTGGTTTATTATTTAGGTTATTATCTGATTTTTTTATATAGGACACGTCATTATTTTTTTTACCTAGCCCGGTGGTGAGCTGAAGACAAAGTCTCAGGAAAGAGGGTCACCATTACATGCATTACCTACCACGTTACAATGGTGACACTCAGCTTGATGGCCTCTTCATATAGTTTTTGCATCTTATATTTACCTATAGGTACATCGTAGATGTGAGGATGTGTTAAGCTAATACCGATGGGAGCTGAAGCTGTTATTTATTATAATATCAATAATTTTATTGTTTTAAAGGTAACATCCATCAAGAAACTATTTGTATACAAGAACTACGTAAGATATTATGTAGGTACATCTGAATATTACTAAGTTTGGGGCTTGAATACGACGAGCAGGATCTTAAATTTAGGTTTTAATCTATTAATTAGGTACATATAACGTGATTAAGATGGACATTTATCTAATAGGGAATTGAAACCTTTTGAATAAAAATGTAACCCTTCCTTGGTAGTCGGATAAAAATTGAAATTTTAACAGATTTTCACTTATCTCTGTCCTAGCTATGGTCACTGTTGGGCAAATTTAAATTGCAATAAAAAAATATTAGCGAATAAAATTCCGCCTTGCTGTCTAAGACATCGAAACAAGTTTAGTTCTTGTTTTCCTCTTATATAATGATAATAGATCGTTACATATGCAATTGCTGTTTTTTTGAAGAAATTGGAGGAAACCCAATTTTCAGTATTAATATTTTTGCATTTTTTTAGGAATGACAAATCCAAATTTTGTAATTTTTTTTTGTGTATGAATGAGACAACATTAAGCTAACAAACACTTTTATTAAATTTTTGAAAAGTGACAGCTGTAAAAAAGTAGGTACGAAATTTATCATCAAAATGGATAGAATTTAGGAAGTACCTACTGTTTTTGAATATAATTTATCAAGCTGCTAATAAAAACAAAACTTAATACAGAGTTCTTTAGAACTTAAGATTTAGATTTTAATCTTGACATCAACTTTTTTTTTTTTTTTTTTTTTTTATATAGGACACGTCAATTGGACTTCGCCTTGCCTGATGGTAAGCTGAAGGCAAAGTCCCAGAAAAGAGGGTCACCATTACTTACACATACCGTGTGACAATGGTGACACTCAGCTTGACGGCCTCATCATATGCTTTTTCACGCCACGCTTAAAGGACCCGGGACTGTAGGAAGAAGGAAACACGTGAGCTGGTAATGAATTCCAGGCCTTAATGGTGCGACAGAGGAAAGAGTCTCCGAACCGCTTGGTTCTTGATCGGATGTTTTGCACCGTGTGCGGATGACATCTAAGACCTGCACGCGTTGTCCTGTGTAGGAAAGGGGAGGGTGGGACTTTCAAACAAAATATAAATAACGGAAATAGCTATTAAATTACAGGAATAACGAACTCACGAATCTGTAAGAAAATTTCGGTAATTTCATAGGTAAACACCTAATTCTTGGTGTGGTGATGAAGAAAGAATACAAATATCACCACCCCCCCCATCTTCTCCGTAGAGTGGTGTAAGAGGCGACTAACAGAAAAATACGCAGACGAAATCACTGCGAGAGAAAACTTGAATTAAAACCCTGTTTTTCGCAGGGCCCAGGGTGGAACCAGTAGGCCAAAGCCTAAAACATTGGGAGAGGCCTAAGTCCAGCAGAGGACTGCAATGGGCTTGATTGATTGTAACAATCTTGAAATGAGCTGAAAATGTTTTTTTTAATCTTTGTAAGTAATATCTGTTAATATAATTTGAAGAATATCTTTTGAAATTATAATAAACCATCTATTAAAACAATCGCGGTAGCTTAGTGGTATGGGTAATGGACTGCTGAGACGAGGTCTCGGGTTCGATTCCAGGCTTTACCATGGCTTTTCGAAGTTATGTGTGTATTTATCGCAAGTTTATAAATGCCCTGTTAATGGCAATAGGCTCGCCACCTATTATTACATACATATAATATACATTGGGACCTAAACATAAACTGGCGAAATGTGGGTGCTAGCACCTCTGACTACCCCTTCGGAGATATAAGCGTGAGTTTATGTTATGTTATTAAAAAAAATATGAATAATACACACAGTTATATTTGAATGCAATACATAATTATACTTAATAGTATATCCTTTATCTGCATGCACGCGTTTCTTAATGAATGGATCCATGCACGAATGATTTATAATTATAAATAATAGTAATTATTATTAAGTAGGTATAATATAATTATGACATTTATACAATGTTATCTTATCTATTACAATGATTATTGTGCGTTACTTTTCAATTTTTATGTACATAAAGCGCGCTTTTTAATTATTTTCACACAAACATTAATTACTTTATGTTTTAATTAAGAATAATAGGTATACGTAAACCTACTTACCGTTATCCTTTGTGAATACGAATGCATTATACATAATTATGTACAACGATATATTAATGGAGGTAATATATATACATAGTTACCGGTTTTTATCTTGACCTCAATGATATTATAAAATGTACTGTCTTTGCATAGGTAATAAACGTTTTTAGGTGTCTTTTGAGGGTGGTACGGGGTGCTACAGCGTTGGAGGAGTTTAAATATACCAATCATGGATATATCAAACCACCCGCTCACGCCAGGGCCTCGTTGGAGTCAAGGATATCTTTTTCGGAACCAACAGCGGAGAGCTGACCTAATGCAAACTAATGTAATGGATATCGGAAGATCTTTCGGATGCAGCTCATGACATGTATCTGTTATATCATGAATATGTGACAGCTGTATAATGTATTAATATATATATAAAATTACTGGAACTGTATTCAAAATGGCTGTTGGAGCGACATAGGCATGTTGTGGCTAAGTTCCGTAAATAAAGATTAAAAAAAAAAAAGATATTGTTTTCATTCTGGCGTTAATCCCAGTCGCATCCGAAACTCTCACCTCGGAGTCTGAGGTTCGGTTTTCCAGTCTAACTTCAATATATTCAGTGAAGCGACGCAACTGCCATATGACCTCCACAACCCAAAGGTGCTATCGAAACATTGCAGTTAGACGAATAGCTCAGTAAATTTAGATAGATAATTCTTTATTGTACACCTACAGATTTACAGTAGGACAAGTAGCATGTATACAGTTCAATGTACAATGGGCTTTAAGTAATAATTCCTTCGGAATCTAGGACTAATCTTATTTTATTTCTAAATATATGAAGATTCACTTGAGCCTACATCATTTTGTCATAACTCCAATATTTAAAAAAAATATAATACAAAGAATCATTTCTGGCCAGTTTTTTTTGATGTGACGTCTGTAGGTATATTTCAGAGGCTAAAGCTCACATTGAAAAAAATCAAGTGTCGATATTTAGGTTATTTTAGAACAATTATATTGTACCTTGACAAATTTTTTGTTGCTTTCACCGTTTCTAAGATAAATAACAAAACTACGTTCAGGGAGACGTTTGTGGAGCGTACACGGGCTCTTCGGGGAACTTTCCAGATATGTTCAGGGGGACCTAAGGAACACTTAAATAAAAAGAAACCTTCCGCCGGAATTACTTCTAGGTTATTGTTTAAATTTACTGAGCTACAAATGCGATTGGGGGTCAATATATATGCCGGGAACTATACACATGTACAACGAATTTCTTGATAGATTCAGATAATGGTGTAGAATATACAAAATATTTACTATAGTATTAGTCATTATAGATTGCTTATTGTGTTAAGAGTTTTAATTAGAAAATGTCTCAAGGACTCAAAGTACGAGCAAGGTGACATTTCTTTTAAAAATTAGTGTTTGTATAGCCTCAGTTGTGTGAATACATATGCTTAGAACAGGAGGTAAGAGATAAATCTCCAAGTCATGCGCTAATTAAGTGAATTATCGATCTATGGAGTTGAAACAGTTTTATATTTTGAGAAATCTATTGAATAAATGGTTGATTTTGGTTTTCAGATAGATAATTCACTGTTTTAAAAGCCATTGTCTTAATTTTTACTTTGTATAAAATGTGTGTGGTTTCGTCGAAATCCTTATATTTAAATGACTTAGATTATATCTATTAAAAAAAAATTTACAGGTTTGCAAAATTAAAAAAAAATTAGTTACGTAATTATTTTTGTTTGCAGCTAACCACAGATGATAGAACTTTGAATGCATTTAGTGATTCAGTGACTTCGAATATCTGATGTGTGACTTTTTCATATCGGTGAGTGTTTTTTTTTGATATTTGATCATCCATATTTTTAGTTTCTCTTTGATAGTAAAGTTTAATACACAACCACAATACATTTAATTACTAACAGCAGGTGAGATAATGCATTAAATATAGGTTTTGATAGTGACATTGTAAAGATTCGCTTTGCGCAATGAGTACGAATATTTTTTAATGAATCGTCATCACTGAGCCATGAATTTTAGTGATTTTTATTAACATTAAGATTTTTCAAATTATTATCTAAATAAAAAACTTGAATGTGATAAACATCGATATGTAGATTGTAGATAGATAATTTATAATAATATTTTCCTATCCTAATAGTTTTGTATTACGATCAAAATATAATCTGTTATTTTTTTACAAAATATTAAATTAATTTTACAGATAATTATATTTACACGCTAATCCTTTTCTAATGGAAGACCTTTGTGATCTTGTATGTTTGTTAGTGTCTAAAGTTTTTTTTAATTTTCTAATCCTAATAATTTGAGTCGTCATATGGCCTGCCCTTATTCGAATTACTTATGGTCTACACAACTTGTCATACCCTTTCATACATTCCTCTCAAACGTCATTTTCCTGTCACTCCTTTCTTTATCATGCATGTATCTTTCACGTAATATATCCATCTTTTTAAGACCTACCTCAGCTACTAGAGGCCTCATTTTCTCTGAGCCTTTTCCCAATTCATTTCGGGTCAGCTTTCTAATCTGTGATGCGGTTGAACTTCGATATTTTCCGTGAAGCGACTGCTATCTGACCTCTACAACCAATTGGTGATATCAAAGTTCTGTAGTTAAACTATTCGGATGTTTGAGGGCTCCAATTACCCGTAACGACTGTAATAGGTGTTAGTATGGCAACCAATAGAAAGCCTAACGTGCTCTCCTTGGTACGGAAAGCCAGACCAATATTGTATAATGTAATATTGTTGAATCTACAAATCTAATCGAATCTAACACGCGCCCCCTACGTAGCAGTCTCGTCCATTACTGCCACGCCACAGAAGCCTTTGCATTCATGTAATAAGCTTAAGTTCAAATAGAACATCTTATATAATATCATGTAAACTAATGTAATAAGATATAAACAAATATTTACAAGGATATAAAATAGGATACAAAAGGATCAAATTAAGCATCGAAGAATTCCTCCCCATCGATGTCGACTGGTAATGTGCCCAAAAGGCTGGCGGCATTGCCCCGTTGGATGGCAATGCCAATCCGTTGAGCGAAAAAGAGGCCAGCCCTTTGATCACGCGAAGCATCGACCAGTCGTTTTGCTATTTCTTTGTATAGCGACCGTGCGCTCGGACCCCACGAACCCAGCGTTTCAACCCCAAACGGCTCAAATATGTAATTGTTTGTTATGTTATCATATTTTCTCCGTTCGAGGGTTTCCGCCGATGCCGCAGCAGCACAAGCGCAATCCGTCGTACTTGGAAGATGGCAAGGGGCAAGGGTGTCGACGCATGTTGCGTCCCACACCAAAGGCCTACCCATCTTCCAAGGCACCAAAGACATACCGTCCAGTCTCTTGCCATCGTTGCGCACCAAACCAACTGGTTCAAGTATGGATGGAACACCGGCGGTGACAAGAGCCCGGCGGATAATGTCATTTAAATGTGCATGACGTGACATGCTGCCTGCGCTGCTGCCGCATGATAGGCCGTGATGCCCAAGGCTGTCGACTGCCTCACCACAGTGACATCGATGAGGAGAAACACAGGGAGCACCCAAACGAAGACAGGTTGCATTTCTGAATAAATAATTAAATATAATTTATAGTTTACATACATACATAGATACATAAAATCACGCCTGTCTCCCATACGGGTAGGCAGAGAACACGAATTTCCATTTGCTACGATCCTGACAGACTACTCTCGCTTCATTCACTCTCATTACATTCTTCATGCATGCTCGTCGGTTTTGGATACTCCTGACCTGCCCCTTTTCTAAAACTTCCCTGATTTGGTCCAGGTATGTCACACTCGCCTCATACACCTGTTTCGTGAGTCTTCTTTCATTCATTCTCTCAACATGACCGAACCATCTCAACATTCCTCTCTGAAGTCACATCACTACATCTTCTATCACTCCACATCGCTCTCTTTTCATGCTAGTTTATAATCTAATTGTCTTATAATTATTGTTACACGATATGGAATTGATTTTTTCCTAAAAATCTATATTTACAAGCTAATCCTTATCTAATGGAAGACCTTTGTGATCTTGTTTGTTGTATTTCTTAGTTAATATAGATAATTGAATATTTATATATAGAGAAAGAGTACCTAAATACATACACAAGACAAGTAAAGTGATATATTCATAATAATATAGGTATCTCTATTACCTTGGCTTATAAAAGCCCATATATCCGATATATTTCATCAAATGTAGTTGAAAATATATATTATATGTAAATATGAGTATTCAATTCAAATTATATAATCTATTTTAGTGCGCGCCTTCTGGCTGTGGGGGAATGGGAGTCAGGCCTCTGGATTCAGGCACTTCCATCGCCCAACATAGGTACTATGTTGGACGATACTACTTTCCGCCTTGCCACTTGCCTTCGCTTAGGAGCGCCGTGCATTTCTCCGCATCATTGCCACTGCGGTGAAGCTGTCGACAGTCTTGGGCACCATGGCCTTTCATGCAGCAGAAGCGCTGGGCGTATACCGCGACACGCCTGCATAAACGACATTATCCGCCGTGCTCTAGTTAGCGCTGGCGTGCCAGCCATTCGTGAACCTAAATAGCTGGTGCGTAGCGATGGCAAGAGACCGGATGGTATGTCGTTGCTACCTTGGAAGATGGGTAGACCTTTGGTGTGGGACGCTACGTGCGTCGACACTCTTGCGCCTTCACATCTTTCAAGCACAGCAGGGTGTGCCGGTGCTGCTGCTGCATCTGCGGAAAACCTCAAACGGCGCAAATACTGTAACCTGACAGGTGATTATGTTTTTGAGCCGTTTGGGGTTGAAACGTTAGGGACATGGGGTCCAAGTGCTCGGTCTCTATATAAAGACTTGGCAAAGCAGCTGATCGACGCTACGCGTGACCAGAAGGCTGGTTATTATCTTGCACAGAGGATAAGCATTGCCATTCAACGTGGCAATGCTGCCAGCCTTCTGGGTACGTGAGGATGCGGAGGAATTTCATGACGCATTATGTATGTAATTTTTATGTTTATTTTATTTTAGTGTATTTTAGTAGCTATCTAATAATAGATTTAGTTTTAATTTTTTTTTAGTGATCAAATAATTTTAGTGGATTTATTTTAATACAAATATTGTTTTATATTATATTTATATACGATATATATAATTTATTCATTTATTACTCGCTATAACACTTATATAATGGAAGATATTGTTTGATGTGATATTTCTTGGTTGACTATACACTAAACACATACAATCTCATACAATCACCTCATACATCCTTATTTTTCTGATTTTAGAACACTTCTTACATGAAAATCACTCTCTCATTTAGTTTTACATACATACACGCCTCTCTACCCGCCGTTGAGGTAGACAGAGATAATAAATATATTTCCATACATACGCTATTTACTCCTTCTATTGTAAATGTAGTTTTAATTGTAATACATAAGTAAATAACAAAAAAAAAAATACCGGAGAGAATGTATGAAAAAAATAGTTTTTCTTAAATTTTGATTTGACATCATACATACATACAATCACGCCTTCATCCCCGAAGGTATAACCAGAGGTGAACTAACACCCACATTTCACCAATCATCACCATGTGATAGGGGGTGAATGTATTACCGTCTTCCGGGTACTATTGTTGACTCGAGCCTTGTATCTGTGCCTGAGTACGAGCTGTATATGTACCTAATGATGTTAAACAGCCCTATCCCTTACACCGCATGGGAAGAGACGGAGTGGGCTAAATTTATATTGATGTTTATTTATATATTACAATTAAAACTACATTTGCAAATAATAACATATATCCATATCATACTTTAACAAAATATTATCATTCGCTCATTTCACTTAACATCATTCAACTAAAATAAAATCGAATACGCCAGCACTTTTCTTTTACATTTTTTATACATGCATGCTTTGCTGCTCATTTAAACATGAATGAAATCAAATATACCAACACTTTTCACCATGTAACGCTTTTATAAATGCATCATGCATGCGATGTATCTCATTCAATGCGTGCTCATTCATACATTTATTTTAATTTCATTGAACTTATTGAAATTATTATAAGGATCATAAAGCGTAATAATAATAATTGAAACTTACATGTAAGACGTGTAATATAATTAGTTTGAGTAAATTTTGGATTACTAATACTTTTTTCGCTCTATTCCACCCTAAAAATAATTAGAGAAGAATTATTAATTAATTACTTAGAGAAGTCAATAGACTAGTTGAACATTTTTTTTAAATAGGTCTTATATGTTGACGGAAAATAATATTCTGTATTTTTTGGAGGCAGTAAAACTTGTTTTTAAAAAAATAATTAAATATAGTAATTTTATGAAGGAACTAAAACACCATCATCCATACATTATTCTGTGCTTTAATACCGTAATCCTATAAATTTGTGAGAGAGGAATAGCAATAGTTTTCCTTTATTGCCAGACTATGATATTTTCCCATAATGTAGGTAATAAAACCTCATTTCATTCATTTAGTTTCAGTTTAGTAGCCAGAAGTTGAGTCTGAAATAACTAACTTTTCATCGCTAGCTCCAGTGAAGCTAAGCCCAATTTAATGGCGTTTACAAATGGGAACATACGAAAATATGAATAAAAGCATACCGTGAAGATATAAATAGAAATAATAGCGAACAAATACTAAATAGTGGCCATAACAGTGAACAAAGGACCAACAAACCGACCACAAACTTGATTGAATTGCTCTAATTAATCAATCTAACGCTGTTGCGACATGATAACATATAGATATGTCTAATCTTATTAAATATTTTTTTCGTAATAGTGTGCAATTAAGATACATATTAATAGATAGTTACAAAATAAAATCGATTTAGTAGGAAAAAAGATAATTTGCTATATTGTGTTTTCACGGTAATGAAAGAAATGATAATTATACAAGGTATCGAGACTTCTCGCGAATTAAATCATGGAACTTACTATTTCTGCCGACGTTTTGGATGAGTTGCAGCATCCGTGATCACGACTTGACTAGCCTTCAAGCGTCGAGAAGTATGCGGGGAACATTTTTTAAGCGCCTACCCACCATTTATTATGAACGGTTAAGCTGGCGACATACCACTCTCACTATGTCAGTTTTTAACGGCACTGTGTTTTTTGGTTTTAGTATGTTAATCACTGAATTCCACGTTCCGGATAGTTTGAATCCATCTGCCCTATTGAAATTTTTATATATTTTTGATTTCAATGGCTTCACTTGTATAATTATGAATTCACACCGCGATAGTTTAAAAATGAAAGAAATGAATTTTGAATTTTCTTGTTCACTTAATCTTTTTTGCTCTGACTACATACACATGAAAGTTATTTTACTGTTCATTGTAAATATTCGAACATTTAAATTAATTTTATATTTATTTACCTATTGAAAAAAAATTTGGAAGAAACGTAGCAGTAAATTATTTAACCCCTGTTTACTTATTGCCTACTTCTATATCTATTTGGTTAGTCTATTGACCACTCTGACAAGTAATTATGAGTAGTTTATGAGTATGACTTGACTATGACTACATTGTATATATACTTATAAATAGTATGACCAATTTAACCTCTCCACTTATGACTTTCTTGATTAACTAGCATATTGTTAGAGTACTTCATACATGCAAATAACTCTAAAATGTGAAATTTAATTATCGCGCCATGTCTACCCAATTTATAAGTACAACGATATTATTTATTATAGCTAGTTAACTATTGTAGTTTCTAAACTATTCACGTGTCTAACATAGAGTATAATAAATGGGAAAATGTTTAACATTTTGAAGAGAATAGTGCAGAAAACTATTTTGTGATTGTATTTAAACCATAACTCGACTCAGTGACAGTTGTTTTGACGTACACGGTTTTACTTTTATGGAGTAAGTATTACTTATATATTATATTATATTATATTATTATTGTAGAATTAAATAGGTAGATAACAGGATTAGGCTAGTCTTGCTGGTCTAAATATCCACACATAATCTACTAAATAAGAGTTCCTTAATTACGCTTTTAATATATTGGAAATACAATTTGCTTTTAAAACTTACATTTTTTTTTCAATTAATATTCATTGAAATTAAATGGGTACATCTGAAACTCATCAGTATCACCCATAAATGATGAGAAGAATAATGAGTTTTAAATGTAATTAAAAAATGAAGAATGAATCATATTTAGATTTCATTATTGATAATGAACTTTACATAACATTGGTATTTGATCAAGTTATTATACCTAGAAGTCAATACGTATGGATTTTACAGTGTTTTGTCTGGAAATCTGTTATATATTATTATTTTATTTATCTATGGTTTTTATTAATTGATGAGTTTACCTAATTTAGCACTCATTTTTATAATATACGTGGATAATTGTAATATTTAACGTTTTTAATATGAGAATTGAAAGCCAGTTTTTAAGCGTATTAATACTTGCGCTTTTATAATAGGTACTTACTTTAACAGCGAAGGCTCTTTTGAGCTACTTACTTACGTTTAATTTTTTATATACAACATCAACTATATGACATAAAATTACATTTTTCTTTCACTATTTACCAATACGAATTATTAAAATTGAAAAATTTAGGGAGTCCAACACAAATAATTGACTGGTAGGTCTAAATGAAAGGTGAAAATCGAAAATAATAAAAAACTAAAGTAAATGAAATATAAATTTTAATAAATGAAATGTTAGATACAAAATAAATGTTACATTTAATGTCGTTCAAATTACGATCGATATTGTCTTGCCAACAGATTTAAATTTCTTATATTAATATATAATTATTATTCATATTAAAATCCTACAGTATGTTAAAATAATTTTTAGTGTCATTTACATACAATGAAATAAAATTAATAAAAAAATTGATAATATTCTTATAGCCTAGTAATAGGAATATTTATTTTATATGCCATGTACCTACCTAAATGATTATGCATGCATATGCATGATAGTTGTGAATGGTATATTAATATTATTATATTTATGTGCAAGACTACATAAAAGCTAGTACCTATAGTTTTAACAAGAGGTCGAAGTACCTAAGTAACTACTTATAGAAAATAATTTTAAAAAATTAACATAAAAAGGAATATAACAATACATAATAAACAATTGTACAGAATGCACAGTTATTAGTATAATAATAATTTGATTATTATTATATTAGTATAAATATTATAATACGTGTGTTTACCCCATTGAGATAGTAGATATTATAACGTACAGAAATCAATAGTTATCTAATCAAATAACAAAAATATTGAATTTTAGAACATTATTATTAAAATTTTCACGAACAGGCCAAAACTCCAAAATTAACTAAAAATCACAAAGGGGGTAACTCATTATAGAAATTAACATGATTATACATAAAACTCATTATGGGGTAAAACTCATAATTGAGTTTAAGTCCATTATATGGGTAAAACTTATTAAAAGGGGTAAAACTCATTTAAATTACTGAAAAGGGGTCCTGCTGCAGTTGCAAGCTGCTCCTCCTTGCCCCTGGCGACATTGTACGTTGCACCATGCTGCCCAGCCCTCAGAGTTGGTGGCTGAGCGTGCAGCTGCGCTAGTAGACGTAGGTGATACCGGTGAGGACGTATTTTCGCATGTGGAGCAACCTGGGGGTAATATTGAATTATTGAACTAGGGAAAGGGTAATAGAATTTTATCAACCGAGTTACCTCGGGTTTCTCTAAAAATACCACTGCATTCCATAGACTAACAAATTATTCGCTGTTAAGGCTATGCGCTTATGGAATGCCAAAACGAAAACATCGCGGTTCATTTTTTTTTAATTCAAGAATATTAATAATAAAATTACTAGTTTTCTCTCTAATCCCTCCAGCCAAGCTAAATTACTTGTGTTACCAGAGAGTTCACATCGTTTGGCCACTGTTCAAACCGGGAACCTGTCGATGCCGACTCCTTAATAAGATAATAAGAGATAAGCGGACGCGGAGCGTACCAGAAAAGATACTTCAATATGATAATTTTGTTTATTGTTTTATTTCATTACGGCTTCTCAATGGTGCCGTTAATCCGTATCGAAGTCTAACAAGTAATGTATGCGAAGTGACGACACGTCATCCAACCAACACATAAATGGTTCATAGAAATAAAAGAATATCAGTCCCGCAATCTGCTCAATTGTCTAAAACTATACATTTCATTTTTTTTCACATACATTACCTGTTAAACTTGAATACGGATAAACGGGATAATTGAGAGACCGCAATGAATTAAAATAATAAACAAATAACAATAGGGTAGTTTCTTGAGTCATCCAATTCTTACCAATATTACTTAATGTCTTAGTATTTTATCTAAAAAGATGCATACTAAACTAAGATATTGCCTAACTAAACTGAAATAATGAGTTTTATAAAAATAAAATGGGTCTAAATATAAAAAATCGAAATAAAGCGAAATTGACAACTTTTTAGATTCCTTATAAAATTTAAAATGAATCTTATTATGCACTGTATACGTGTAAACACAACGTAGACTGAGATAAATGCGATATTCTCTTGCACTCCATACATTTTATCTCGCTAGTGCGCTGTGACGTCACCACGTGCCACGATTTTCTATGGAGCGTTATAGGGCGGCACGAGAAATAGAATTTTTGAAATCAAATATCTTAAAAACTATTTATCATAAGAAAGTTTCACAGTTAATTATATTATTGTAAAATGTACAGTTTACGATAATTAAAAAAATAGGACACTATTCTATTACATGGTACGCTCTGCGTCTGTTGCCGTGTAACACTGCTGCGTGCAGGTAGAGTTCGGTATCATACCTTAAGTGCTAAGGCAGAGATTATACTAATATGGCAGGGAAAGAAATTTAGTGTAACTCACCATTAAGGGTGTATCCCTCATTGCAAAAGGCTGTACATACTGAACCCCAGTTAACCTCATGTTCCACCTCTAGCTCCGCGCAGTTGCAGAGCGGATCACCTGTTAGAAGGGATTAACATTTAGAGGTCAATGTCCCTGTACCATGGCGCATGTTCTGATGAGCTCTTCCAATTAGTCACACCCTCTCCTTTCCTTCACTAGACAACACGTGCTTACTAGGTATATAAAAGTTAAAGGGCTAACCAACACAATTTATTTCCATGTTTTTGGAGGTTGTTTTTTGTGACGTTGATTTTTAATTGAATTTTTATTTTACACTTTTTTAATTGATCTACTAGTTAAACTCTTTGATTTTATACCCATATTGAGGGAGTTATGAAAAGAAAATGTTATTCGCCATTTTGTGCAGGCGGCCATCTTGAATTAGAAATTTTTCATAATATATGTTATTTTAGTAGTCAACCCTTTTTATTTGATACCCAGATTGAATGAGGTGTGAAAAAAATAGCGCTCCGTTATTTTGTAGTGGCGGCCATCACGTACCAATTTTTTAAAACACGAGCTAAGAACACTCCCAACTAAAACACATTTCAAATAAAAAAAAACAAGAGCTACGATGCAACAGACAGATACATATACACACACACACACACACACACACACACACACACACACACACAGACACGTCAAACTTATTAGTCTAACACCTTGTCGTTTCTGAGAGGGTATTAAAATGTCAATATATCAATAGTCAAATAGATTAAGAAAACAATATTAAAATGTACTATATGAATAACAACACAATAAAAATACAAGACTGAATGCTGAACGTCTTGTGAAATGAAAGATGGATGACATATTATATGTACTAAACTGACCCTTAATAATTGTGACAGCTTTGGATGGATCATGTTGATGATTAGGATTTAAAATTTAAACAGTCACTCAATCCCTTACCTAAATGATTGCTGCATAACGAAGGGCACACGGAGTACCTGGGTTGTCCGTACACCTCTGAGTCGGTTAGGTTGTGGTCCTGTAGGGCTGATTTCAACCCCACGGGGATGAGTTGGGGACAGGTCGATCCGCAAGCGTCGCCTCCAAGACCTGGGTGTTAAAGTATATTGTGGTTAAGATGTATAGGGTCCTTCACGTGTCTCTGGGATTTCCTTTCTAGGGTGCGTTAGATTCCCGATTATAACTGTTGCTATAGACATTGTTTTAAGTTGGTTCATCAGTTTTAGCAGAATAGTTTAAGTTCGTTAGCTCCGGTAAGGTGCAGTCCAAAAAAAGCGCTACCAATACCTCTGAAACAAGTCCGTTCACCTGCTAAACAATTCTCAAGGGTTGGAAGGGCATATGGTGGTCATTGTCGTAAATATAGACATAGCGGTTATTGTATGTTGTTGAAGGAGGTTGGTTCTCTACCCGATACTAATAAACTTCTGAATTGAGAACCTCCTCCTTTCTAGAACTACAACCAATGACATGAAAATGTGCCTCGTTCTCGGCAATAGATTTGGATCTGGTTACAGCTCATATTTTTCGCAACATTTTCATAAATGTATGACATGTATGTATTTACAAAAAAATTAGTATCTAAGTATGTTCATCCGCTTTCTAGATTCCAAAACAAAGCTAGTTAAGCTATGCTTACCGTGGGTTTAGATAGCGTTGAGTGGAATGTTGAAAAAAAATGAAAAAACTCAACAAAACATTGTAGAGATTTACCTCTATGGCTTATCAATTTTTTTGATGATTTTTGGCACTATGGAGAAAAAATACTTTCCCTAAAGTGCCATTTAAGAACAAACGAGAAAGAAAAAAAAATTTAAAGTGTCGCATATCATAAAGAAATTGTGAAAATACATAGAGTTGTAAATCTTTTTTTGTGTTGTTGATTAAAAAAAATGAGCTGTAGACAACAAAAATATAAAGGTGGTTAAATCTATAGATACATAGGGAGTCTGTTGGTCATTGGCAAACAGATATACGACAGTAGTAGTAGTATTATTTCTACTGATGTGTGTATGATTTCTTTTATGTGTAGGTATGGTAGGGAGAATATTAAAAAAGGTACTTAATAAAACATATAAAAAGATGTTATTTTAATCTGTCAAATAATTAAAAAAAAGTTACAGATCTTTAATAAGTATACCCTTTAAACTGAGTACGCAACTTTAAAAATTTAATTAGCTTTTTACATTCCCAATAAATCTTGTAATAAGTAGATGTTACCAACTCCTCCGAAACGACTTTTTTTTTTTTTTTTTTTTTTTATATAGGACACGTCAATTGGACTTGCCTGATGGTAAGCTGAAGGCAAAGTCCCAGAAAAGAGGGTCACCATTACTTACACATACCGTGTGACAATGGTGACACTCAGCTTGACGGCCTCATCATATGCTTTTTCACGCCCCGCTTAAAGGACCCGGGACTGTAGGAAGAAGGAAACACGTGAGCTGGTAATGAATTCCAGGCCTTAATGGTGCGACAGAGGAAAGAGTCTCCGAACCGCTTGGTTCTTGATCGGATGTTTTGCACCGTGTGCGGATGACATCTAAGACCTGCACGCGTTGTCCTGTGTAGGAAAGGGGAGGGTGGGACTAATTGGAAGAGCTCATCAGAACACTCCCCATGGTACAAACGGTAAAATACAGCCATGGACGCAACATCTCTACGCAGCTGTAAAGGTTCTAGGGTGTTCGTGATCTCGGGATTCCCAATGATGCGGACCGCACGTCGCTGCAACCTGTCGAGAGTATCTAGTAAGTACTTTGCTGAACCATCCCAGAGATGCGAGCAGTACTCCACACAGGAGCGAATTTGTGTCTTGTATAGAAGACACCGCTGCTCCGGCGTGAAAAACCGTCTCACTCTGTTCAGGACTCCGAGTTTTCGTGAGGCTGTTTTGATGATACTTTCGATGTAGTTTTTGTTATTCAGGTTGCAGCGAACATCCATACCTAGGATATTGAGATTGTCCTGCAGTGGCAGTGGCGTGCTCTGAAGAGTGGGAAGGGGAAGGAAAGAAGATACTTTTGCTGTAAACGCACATGCCTGCGTCTTCTTGGCATTGAACTCAACCAGGTTCTCAGAGCCCCATTGAGAAATGTGATTCAGGATCCCGTCAAGCTCAGTGACAAGAAGCTGCCTTTTCTCCGCGATATCCGACTGCTTGGCCGCAGGATGTCCATGATAACTCCCATGCAAAGTGCTATCGTCTGCATAACAATGAACATTGCCGGTAGACAGCATGTCGTTGATATGCAGAAGAAAGAGAGTGGGTGATAAGACGGACCCCTGGGGCGCGCCAGCATTAACCTGCAGAAACTCCGAAGCTCGTCCGTCATAAAGGACGCGAATACGGCGCCCCTGCAGGAAGCTAGCAACCCAGTTGCACAGCCTAGAAGGCAGACCAAAGGCAGGTAGCTTGGAAAGAAGCGATTTGTGCCAGACTCTATCGAAAGCTTTGGCGATGTCAAGACTAATTGCCAGTGACTCGCCGTGCTTGTCCATAGCCTCACCCCAAAGATGGGTAACGTATGCTAGAAGATCACCCGTTGACCGTTTCGGTCTGAAGCCATATTGCCGGTCATTAATTAAGGAGTGATCCTCTAGGTGCCGCATGAGCTGTTTGTTGATTATGTGCTCGAACACTTTGCACAGCACTGAGGTGACGGCTATGGGTCGATAGTTGGCTGGCTCCGAGCGATCCCCCTTCTTGGGAATCGGCTGAACATTCGCCTCTTTCCAAGGCAAAGGCACTGTACCCGAACTGTAGGATAGCCGATACAGGCGCGTAAGCATTGGAGACAACTCCGCTGCACATTTTTTCAAGACTACCGCTGGAATACCATCCGGACCACTGGCTTTCCGGACATCGAGTGATTGCAGCACTGCACAGACATCGCGTTGCCTGATATGGATATCAGGCATCGCGTGGTCACTGCCGGGTAGTGTTGGTGGCTGCGTACCACAATCATCGATTCGGGAGTTGGCCGCAAAGAGATTAGCCAGCAGATTTGCCTTCTCTTGCGGCTCATGGGCCAGGGATCCATCAGGGTTAAGCAGCGGAGGCAGCGAAGGCTGACAGAAGTTGGCTTGCACGGCTTTAGCCAGTCGCCAGTAGCCACGGCTTCCCGTGGGATGCATCACTAGCTCTTGACCAAGCCGCGCTATGCGCAGGGCATCCGCTCTGACGTAGGCCCTTCTGCAGACCTTTGTGGCTCTGTTGTACGCCGCCTTGAAGTGGCCCAGATTGGGATGGTGCGTGACGCGCGCCCTTACCCAAGCGCGGTACGCAGACTGTTTTTGTTCAACAGCTTCCGCACACTCGCGCCCGAACCAAGGGCGCACCCCGCGGTCACCGGTGACATCGGTGTATGAGATATAGTATTCCATACCCAGACCGATCTCACCGGCGACAGCAGTAGCACAATCCGATGGGTTCTTACCTTCAAAGCAGCGCTCAACCCACGGGATGGACGCAAAATAGTCACGAAGTCCATCCCAGTCCGACTCAGAATATTACCTATTTTTAATAGAGGGTGTTCATTTCATTTTTTTAAATTGTACTCGTTTTTACGATATGGCATAAAAATACAAATTACCCTTAATTTTTTACCCTTCTTTCACCAATATCTATTATTAATTTTTTTTTTCGCTCAAAGAATTGGCATCGCCATTCAGCGTGGTATTTTTTTTTTTTTTAAATATTTCACGACATTCTACACAACGCTATCTAGACCCATGGTAAGCATAGCTTAACTAGCTTGTGTTATGGGATCTGGAATGCGGATAAACATACTTACATACTTTTTTTTTTTTTGTAAATACATACATATTATACATAGAAACACCCAGACCAATGCCGCCAGCCTCTTGGGCACGGTACCAGTAGAGATCGATGGGGAGGAATTTTTCGATGCCTAAAATTACAGTCTCCCTCTTTTTCTCTATCCCATTTTTGTATATATTGTTTTTAATAGCGAAAAAACATTTTATTTAAAATAATGAAAAGATGAAATAATGAACGAATAAATGAATAAATTGTCTTGTCTTGTAAGTAATATTTTAAAAAGTATTAAATAGTTAAAATCTTTGGCGTCAGAAACTGTAGGTTTGTAATTGTGAAATATTTTTACTTATATTTAATTCACATTTTAATAATCATCATGTATTAATTGGGTATTTGACAACTTTCGGAAACTTATCACACTTTATCTTTTTCGTGAAAAAACATTATAAATAAAATAAAACGCGTTTTTCCTTCGTTAGCTTGAAACGTGTGCGAAAAACAGTCGGTCACGTCAAATTCGGGTGTGATGTCATTATAAAAATGTGATAAATATGAACAAGTACTGCGCCTTACGGCGACGGACGAGTAGTTGTTATAGGATATGTTTTAACGATTAAAGTTTATTTTTTGAATAGGACACTCAAATAATGATCTCAAAAGTTTAAAATCAGTGTTTTTTTTTATACCACTTATGTGGCAGACAAGCATACAGCCCACCTGTTGGAAAGTGGTTACCGTGGCCTATGGACGTGTGTAACGCCAGAGGAGCCATACTCGCGCTGCCGACCCTTTAAGTACAGAGTTTCTGTGCCGTCAGTGTAGAAGATAAAGCAGGACAAGCCTTTAGTCTTCACACTGACAGCACAAATTCTCCAGTGAGCTCTGGCTACCCTACTCACCGCTAGGAACATAACACGAAGTTATGGCTGCGTTATTCTGTAGGGCGGAGGTACTTCCCCAGTCGGACTGCTCAATTGGGCGGAAATACCGCCGTAAATCCAAAGTTTACGGTTAATGAATCTGTTGTTCTTATTTATAGGACCACTTGTACCTAGGTAAGTAAGAAATCAATTTAAAATACGACCACGCCAGAAGAATAATTATAATCATAACTGACCATAACCTTTTGTAAGGTTAACATTAGTACAGCGCTTCTCGTAATCACTATCTCTGGTACCTATCTAGGCATAAATACCTACCTATATTCCTAAGTATTCAAAGTAGGTAATTGATATAAATATATCTCTTACAGCTTCTTAATTATGTGAATAATTGGGTATTTGACAAATTTCGGCAACCTATCTTAAAAGATGTATAATTTTATTTAATACCTTATTTCATTAAAACCTTATTATACTTAGAAATATACATTTTCACCTTAGTAGCTTAAAAATTGCGCAATAAACTATTGGTTACATGACATTTTGCTAAGTAAAAATTTTATAGTTACGTCACGCGAACCGTCACATTTTTTTTGTGTATTGCCTCATGTGAAATATAGAAAAAAAGTCTCAATTTTATTTTGTAAAAATAGATTATTTAAAATTCCTCTTTTTGAGAAATGTATTTTGTATAGTTATTATTTACGTATCATATCCAATACATTTTTTTTTTTGTAAAAGTTGACAAATACGCAATTACATAAATAATTTTCTATTTCATAAAGAATATTTTATTTCTACTAAAAACTTACCCATTTTGTTCAGTTTTCCGAACGTGTCACAGCACACTCATGAACACAAATACCAACAACACAAAACCAATAAAAAATTAAACCAAAATGGCGGCAAAATCACATAAGCAAAGGAATCAATGTTACTCGGCCAAATAATAACCTGCGTGGCACAGGTCCGCACACAGGTTGCCTCGGGCAACCACTGAAGGAGACCAACGCTTCATATTTTTGCGAAACTGAGTCAGATATATCTTATTCAGTTCACCCCCATCGTATTTGAGCTGTAAAACGACCTCCGGGACATCTTGTTGTCTCCCTTTGTCTCTAAGGGATGCGATTGGGTCCGCATCGGGGGTGGATTCCTCTGATTGGTCAGCGAAAGTCGCCCTTAAGAACACCACGCCCAGGATAACGGTAAATAATTTAAGCTTCGGCATCTGAAAAAGATTTTTTTGTTTGGTTAGTTTAAAACTTATGAAATGAGTTTTGTGTTGAGATCGATTAGGATATTTCTTATAGTCAATACTTTTTTTTGTAAAAGTACCTACCACAATCAAACGAAGTCTTTTCACTGTAATTCTACTATGTACTGCATTGTCAAGTAACCCAACCACCAGTAACAGTAACCCAAGTAACAATATTACCAAAATTACTTTTTTTTTTATACAACTTAGGTGGCAGACAAGCACACGACCCACCTGATGGAAAGTGGTTACCATGACCTATGAACGTGTGTAACACCAGTGGTCACATCCGTGCTGCCAACCCTGTAAGAACAGAGATTTTGTGTCGTCATTTTGGAGGACAAAGCAGGACAAGCCTTTGGTCATCCCACTGACAGCACAAAAACTCTCCAGTGAGCTCTGGCTACTCTACTCACCGCCGGGAACACAACACGAAGTTATTATAACGACGGTATTCTGTAGGGCGGAGGTAAGTACTTCCCCAGTCGGACTGCTCAATTGGGCGGAAATACCGCCGTGTCCTACCTCCTCAATGAGGTTCTTCAAGGAGGGTATCAGAAATTTCCTACAGGGTCAGCAGCACGAGTGTGACGGCATTGGTGTGGCACACGTCCATACGCCACGGTATCCACTTCTACCACCGTGTCTGTCTACCACCTAGGTAAGAGCTATAAAAAAGAATTCTGTACAATAGATAGGTACTTACTTCAATAAATTAATATCCTAAGTAGGAAATTCTACATGACATACGTTGTCTCGACCTGAAGTAAATATATTTAGATACCATTTTTTTTAAAGAATATTAGATCCGAATTTGCTAATATTCCCACTAACCCAGCTAAGCTAAATTACTTGTGCTAGGAGTGGGTTCACGTCGGTAGTGTAATGGCCAGAATTCGAACCCGGGGACCTCTCGATCGTAAGGCGACTCCTTAACCACTAAGCTACAGCCGCTTTACAATGACAACATTGACAACTCCTTACAATGCAAATTAACATATATAGATATTAAACACACACACACACACACACACGCACGCACGCACGCACACACACACACACGCACACGCACTCGCACACGCACACGCACACGCACACGCACACGCACACGCACACGCACACGCACACGCACACGCACACGCACACGCACACGCACACGCACACGCACACGCACACGCACACGCACACGCACACACACACACAAGACAAGCCTTTAGTCTTCCCACTGACAGCACAAATTCTCCAGTGAGCTCTGGCTACCCTACTCAGCGCTGGGAACACAACACGAAGTTATTATAGCCGCGGTATTCTGTAGGGCGGAGGTACTTCCCCAGTCGGACTGCTCAATTGGGCGGAAATACCGCCGTGTCCTACCCCCTAACAATGTCCTACCCCCTAACAATGTCCTACCCCCTAACTAGATTTAGCTGAGTGCCACCATTGTAACATTACTTAGTGTCTGTAATGGTGACTCTCTTTCCTTAGACTTTGCCTTTAGCTTACTATCAGGCGAGGTGAAGTCAAGTTGGCATGTTCTAGAAAAAGAAAATTCCTATGAGACCATGGTACAATTTTTATAAAAAAAAAATGTTGCATCTAGTAACTCCTGTGACACGTTGGGCCAAATAACGTTGTATCTAGTAACACCTGTGTCACGGCGAGACAAAAAAACGTTGCATTCAGTAACACCTATGACACGTTGGGATTTTTTTTCCAACTAGTAACACTATATTTTTCAGTGTTACTCATTGGGACAAAAAGTATTGCGTCCAGTAACACCTGTGACATGTTGAGAATTTTTTTTCTAACCAGTAATAGTGTTACTTGTTTGGGTGTTACTGAACGGGAATACACCGTAGGTACTTGCTAACTTACCTTATAATTACACAAGCGATAAATTTCTTAAAGAGGGTAGGCAAATATATATGACTTCCAACATTTTCACAATGTAAAGGGTCTCATTCTGTACTTCGGAGTATGGAGCTGCTCATCTACCAAGAAGTTCTATATTTTGGTGTATCTACGGAAGCGATTGGTGACTGCCGTAATACCTTGAGGAAAGCCTCTGCCAAAATCTCATGTATGGCCGTTTGCAGGTGAGGATAATTTTATATTTAGTAATGGCAGACGAATACCTATAAACCTAGCTTAAGTAGGACCGTATAACAAAAATATCGTGATGCTTATGAGTCATATATACATATAATCACGCCTTTATCCTCGTAGGTTAGGTAGAGGTGAATTAACACACACTTTCACCAAACATTGTATTCAATCCCACGTAATAGGGGGTGAGCCTATTGCCGTATGCCAGGCACAATTGTTGACTCGAGTCATGCATCAGAGACTGAGTGTGGGCTGTATATATCTGTCTGATGTTAAACAGCACTATCTCTTAGTCTCCTTGTACGACACCGCACGGGAAGAGATGGGTTAAAGTCAGAGTCAAAAATCATTTATTCTGCGTAGAGCATTAAAGCGGAACTAACAAAACGTCAATATGTAGAAATATGGAAGACTAGTTTAGCAAATGGACCACCGGTTCGAAACGCGGCCCCGGGCTGAGAAGACTCCGACAAGAAACTCAGCTGGTAATTTTCTTTATGGTCTATTTTCAAATATTAATTTATTGTACTATTAGTGTAAATACAATAATTTACTTGAGTAGCATAGTTGAGCGAACAACTCATTTCCAAGCTTGTTTATCATTTAAGTATTCTTGGATTTTATAATAGTCTTGGGGTGACCCAAATTCTACTCGGCCGGGAACTTAGTTTAGGAGTCTAGTCAAATAAAGAGAGTACGCTCAAGTAGTTTGGAATGGCACACCAAGTTTGTACGGTACGTGTAAGTGGGCAGGCAGGCAGGGTCTACCTCACAAAACATACAGTGACCTAATGATATTTAATATAAAAAGCAGCAGTGACCACATTCATACATACATACACATACATATAATCACGCCTTTATCCCCAATGGGTTATGCAGAGGTGAATTAACACCCACATTTCACCAATCATTGTTTTCGACCCCACGTAATAGAGGGTGAGCCTATTGTCGTCTTCCGGGCACTATTGATGACGAGCTTTGTATTGTATCTGTGCCGGAGTCTGAGCTGTAATATATCTGTCTGATGTTAAACAGCCCTATCCCTTAGTCGCTTTGTACGACACCCTATAGGAAAGGTGGGGTGGCCCAAATTCTACTCTGCCGGGAACCAGAATGTATTGAAAAAGGGTAGGTCAGAAAATTTTTGTTTTACGTGCGAAAACATCCCCACGTATATGTCCCCGCCGGAAATAGACGTGCGCATATATTTTATTTTTTATATCACTTAGGTGACAGACAAGCACATGTCCCTTCTGATGGAAAATGGTTACCGTGGCCTAAGGACGTCACACTCGCGCTGCCAACCATGTAAGAACAGAGAGTTTCTGTGCAGTCGGTGTAAAAGATGACGCAGGACAAGCCTTTAGTCTTCTCACTGACAGCACAAAATTCTCTAGTGAGCTCTGGCTACCCTACTCACCACTGGTGACACAACACGAGGTTATTATGGCCCTACCTCCTTATCCATATATCTATCGTATGTATATATGTATATACATTTAAAATTTATGTTGATCAAGAACCTAATATCCATATATGAACCCATAAAACATTACACTCCTTTATAACACAGTGGTGTAAACACAAATTAATAACCACAAACTTACAAGAACAATACAATCATAAATTAAAACCTCCTTCCTCCGCCAAGACAGTTTCTATCGAACTTACTCCAATAGCTCCTAACTGAAAATCCATACCGACCAGAGCTATCAAAGCCTTCGGTAGACAAGGACAGCTACATACCAAACAGCCTGAGTTAAAACGAGACGGGTTATAGAAAGAGAGGGTAATCTCCGGTATTGATCGTCGGGGTTATGTAACCAAAAACACACTTGTGTACAATATATCTATTATAATGTATTCAGATATATGTATTCTGTTCATCATTGTTCGCCCTTAATTTATATGCTTTGTTTTTGAAGATACTTTGTTTGATAGCCATTCATGTATGAATTAGGGGTGGGGGGGATTGATTAAAACATTCTATCATACCTCTCGCCATAGGCAGGGAATTCATCCTCACACATTGCGACCTGAGACGGTGCGCACTGTGCGGTATGAAACAAACTTCATCCCACGCACACTCAAGCTGTGTAATGACCTCCCTGCTGCGGTTTTCCCAAGCACCTACAATATGGGGTTCTTTAAGAGGGGCGTCACAAGGTTTTTTCATGATCAGCAGCGAGTATAACGCCTCTGGTGTTGCATACGTCCATAGGCCTCAGTAACCACTTCCCACCAGGTGGGTCGTGAGCTTGTCTGCCACCTAAGTTGTATAAAAAAACATAAATACGGTGATTGAATAGGAATTTAAAACCTGCTATTATGTCTTACTAGCTTTTGCCCGCGGCTTGGGTCGCGAGTCATTCTAGTTGTCCCCTTTTGAAGTTAAAGCACAGTACCCTTTTGACGGCAATAGGTTCACCTACTATGATGTGGGACCGAAAATCATGGTTGACGAAACGTGGGTCTTAATAAACCTCTGCCTAACAAATATGAATATACAGGCGTGAAAATATACATGTATATGACATGTAAAAGTAAGAAATCTTATAGATTATCTTAAGACTCTCTTCCCTTCCTTTTCTATATAAAATCCACAATATGTCTCATAGAACCTTCAGAAGATCTTCATCTTAGCGCTAATCCTTGTCCATCCGAATACTATAATAAAATAATTTATTCTACAACATTCTACACAACGCTATCTAGACCCATGATAAGCATAGTTTAACTAGCTTGTGTTATGGAATCTTGAATACGGATAAACATACTTAAATACTTTTTTTTTGTAAATACATACATATTATACATAGAAACATCCAGACCAATGCAAATACCCATGTTCATGCATACAAATATTTGCACTGGGCGGGGATCGAACCCGCGCCTCATGCGTAGCAGTCGCGTTCACTACTACCACGCCACAGAGGCTGAATCTTTCACCTCTGAATCTGGGGTCCGCTTTACTGGTCCAACTGCGGAATAGGCTGAATTTCGATATTTCCCGTGAAGCGACTGTCATCTGACTTCCACAAATCAAAGGTGATATTGAAGCATTGCAGCTAGACCAGCTGTTGAACTTTTTAGGGCTCCAAGTACCTGTAATGACTGCCATAGATGTTCGTATGGCAAGCGGGAGCGACGGCTTAACATGCTCTCCGAAGCACGACCAAACCAATGCTAAAACCCATATTCATGCAAACAAATATTACGTCCTTACCTATGAAATTGCTGAAATTCACTTACAGATTCATGAGTTCGTTATTCCTGTAATTTAATAGCTATTTCCATTATTTATATTTTGTTTGAAAGTTGATTTCTAGATTTTACAACTCTGTATTTAATTTTGTTTTTATAGGCCGCTTGATAAATTAAATTCGATCTTCAAAAACAGCACTTCCTAAATGCTATCCATTTTGATGATCAATTTCGTATCACATTTTTACATCTGTCACTTTTTAAAAATGTAATTAAAGTGTTTGTTAGCTTAATGTTGTCTGATTCATACACAAAAAAAATCATAAAGTTTGGATTTGTCATTCCCAAAAAAATGCAAAAATGTTAGTAGTACTGAAAATTGGGTTTTCTCCAATTTCTTCAAAAATAACGGAATTTCATATGTAACGATCTATTATTTGCATTGAGGGGGATCCAACACGCTCCTGCTCAGCGTCTGTGTTCACTACCGCCACGTGACAAAAGCTACCCCTACCTTCAGAAGATAATCAATAGATTTAATAAAGCATATTATTAGTTGGTACAAAAATATTCCTGCTAACGTCACGTGCAAAGGTAAATTGCTTGTGTTATGCGTGGGTTCATGTCGGTATAGCAAAGGCTGATTCAAACTCAGGACCTTTTGATCGGTAGGTCGACTCCATATCCACTAGACTATCAACGTTTGATTGCTACCTAAGTAATTAATAATCTGATAATATACAGTTAGCCTTTTTTTTATATAGGGCACCTCATTTAGATCCTTAGCATTTAAATAATCGGGATATTTACCATGTTGCATTGTTTTGAGTTTCCGATAGATTACGAAAGAGGGTAGATCGAAATAATTAATCCAAGAAAAACCTTTTTCTCTATTCCCTGCCACTAGTCCAGTTCCTCCGTGATCATGGTGCCTTCAACAGCGCCGAAATATCGGAAATTCAAAACAATGCAACATGATAAATATCCCGATTATTTTGATACTGATATGAGTGACCATAATAGTTTAAATAACTATATTTAGATCCTCGCCTGATGGTAAACTGAAGGTGAAGTCTCAGAAATGAGGGTCAACATTACATACATTATACTGTGTTATAATGGAGACACTCAGCTTGACGGCCTTAATAATCTAAATAATTTAGTATTCCTCCTTCCTGTTGACTGGTTGTTCTGATATTTGGTACACACCGTTAGTTCGGACGATAAACAAATTTAAATCAATAAAACAGTTTTATTTACTCTTAAAAGGAAGGTATTAAGATCATTTTATGTAGTTTATTAATAAAGTACAAACTGATTCTGGCTGTATTCAACTATTTAATAAAATATAATGACTCACCGTGGTCAGCTCGCGGGAGTGTTGCCAGATCATATATAAGCTAATAATTTCGCTACTGTTCTGTGTTGGCGCACTTATTGCGTAGGTTAATTCCGCGCGACAGAGGCTTTTCTAACTAATCTTATAAAGTGTGTTTGTTTGTTGTGTAACACAAAAACTGTAAAGTTGCTTTTTTAGCTAAAATTCTGCAGTACCGAGCTTTTGATATATGTTACGAGGGGTAGAAACTGGTCGTTGTGGAAGTACAAATCAGTCCCGTGGGTGTCATAGAAGGTGACTAACACTTAACTCTAGAGTGGAGATCACCTGTTGTTCTCCACTCTAGAGTTAAGTGTTTTCACCGAACTTGGGTGAAGCTGCAAACCAGCACATTTTGTTCTATGTAGGAAGGGAGACTGAGACTTGCTCGTGCCTTCTTCCCTCTGGGGAAGGCAGCACGCTATTCATTTCACTCCTTACACACTTTGCGAGTACCTCTACTATTATTAAGCCCTTCACTTTTATCAATCAATCAATCAATTATCCCATCGCAGTCCATTGCTGAACATAGGCCTCTCCCAATATTAGGCGGCTTTGATCTACTGTTTCCACGCTGGCCAGACGGGTTGGTACAGGGTTTTATTTCGAGTTATCTGTCTCTCGCACTGATATCGTCTGCGTACTTTTCCGTTAGTCGCCTCTTACCACACCCGTTGGATGAGATGGGGTGGTGATACTTGTATTCTTTTTTCGTCAACCTTTTAAAATAAAGAAATTAAAAGAAAAGCTAGTCTCTACATTTGTAAACTGCTCTGTGAGCACTTTCATACGATAACACGCTATCTAAAACGCAGGCTTTTAGGAGAATCGGCCTTTGGCTGATAGCGGTTATCAGTGGTCACCTCCCGTTCAAGCACATACATTTCACGAAGTAAACACTGTTTGGTTTTTGTATAATCACGACTGTTTTTTTCCAAGGAGAAGGCAGTCGTTGACTTGGTTCAGGTAACAATCATCTTAGGGATGGGCAAATTTCCATCTGTGACTTTCTCGTCGGAACCCGATGACGATGTCCGCCATCATCCTGTCATGGGAGATGATGATTTGCCTATTTTCCTTTAAAGTAATACGACTTAAATTTCATATATCTGTTTCTGAATAGATTTCACGCTCTCATCACCCTTCATTGATATTTTTTCTTCGAAGTAAGAAGCCTTTATCCTAACCTGTTTTAAACTAGACATATTTCTGTTTAGAAACTCATTTCAAAGACTAAAAATACTAATTAGTCAGTTAGTAAGTCTTTTTTAACACTTAGCCGGTAGACAAGCACACAGCTCACCTGATAGGAAGTGGTTACCGTGGCCTATGGACGTATGCAATACCAGAGGCGTTACACTCGCGCTGTTAACCCTGAAGAAACCTTCTAATGCTCATCTTGAAGAACCCCATATTGTAGGTGCTTGGGAAAACCGCAGCAGGGAGATCATTCCACAGCTTGAGAATGCGTGGTGGCGGTGCATAGCTGTGCGTGCCTTCTCAGGTCGCAATGTGTGGGGATGAATTCCCTGCCTATGGCGAGCGGGGCGATTGTAGAATGTAGCTGTGGGCATCATGTCAAACAATTCAATTGAGCATCAGCCTTTGAGCCTAGTTTATTTTATAAAAAGTCGGTTAGAGATTGTTTAGCTTTAGTTTAGTACCTAACCGAATATGGAGTAGGCATAGTGTCTGAGTCTCATCCCAAACTCAAAGTTCATTCCTGTCTTACCCAGAAACCGTGGTACAATTTTTTTCTAAACATCTTGTTTAGTTGAGGTACATAAAATTCATATCATTAGCGCGTAGTTCCCGATAGAGTAGAATTTGGAACACCCCATCTCTTCCCATGCGGTGTCGTACAAGGTGACTAAAGGATAGGGTTTGTTATCATCAGACAGATATATACAGTCCAGACTCAGCCTCAGATGCATGGCTTGAGTCAAGAATAGTGCCCGGAAGACAATAGTCTCCTATTACGTGGGACCGAATTCAATGATTGGTGTACTGTGGATGTTAATTCACCTCTGGATAACCCTCCGCGGACCAATTTTCCGGAGTGAAGCCGGGAGGCGTCACTTATTTATCGTAAACGCTTGTTTTCCGCTTAATAAAGACGCTACTTACTTATCATCTATCATATACTCTCATAAAACAGCCATATCTACAGTATAAAGTAATATTTTGGAACCAAGACATGAAAAATGTAAGCTGATAATGGACTAGCTATTACTCGCGGCTCCACCCGTATGTCTTTTAGCTATGGCGACCACGACGATTTTCCATATCGAAAAAAAATCGGTCAAGTGGGAGTCGTGTGTGCACCGAGGGTTCCGTAACTTAAGCTACATAAACCGTAATATATTTTGAATACGTTGATTTAGAAGTTTATTATGATTATTTAAGTTGTTTTACAGATATTTTTATTTATTTCAGTAATCAATAATCAATTTAGTGCTACTAGAAGCCTACTTAAATTAGGAAAAAAAAATTGTTATTTTAATAAACAAATCAAGAAATAATTTATAAATATTAAATACAATAAAAATAAAATAACTATTATGCAACTTATAGCTAAGAACAATTAAAATGCGTCGTAGAATTCCTCCGCATCGCATGCCTCTTGTGGTAGCGTTCCCAGAAGACTGGCAGCATTGCCACGTTGTATGGCAATGCTTATTCTCTGACCTAAAAAGAGGCCAGCCTTCTGGTCACGAGAAGCGTCGACCATTCGCTTCGCAATCTCACGGAAGAGGTTGCGAGCGCTCGGACCCCATGACCCCAAAGTCTCGACTCCAAACGGCACAAATTCATAATCTCCGATGAGATTGGAGTATTTGCGCCGCTTGAGAGCCTCTGCAGAAGCAGCAGCAGCACCAGCACAGCCAGCCGTGCTAGTTATATGGGTAGGAGCCATGGTATCAACGCATGTGCCGTCCCACACCAGAGTCCTACCCATCTTCCATGGCATTAACGACATGCCATCCGGTCTCTTGCCATCGTCACGCGCCAAACCGTTAGGTTCTAGTACAGCTGGTACACCGGCGGTGACAAGAGCACGGCGGACTATGTCGTTGAGGCTGGCGTGCCGTGGAATTCGCCCAGCGCTCCTGCAGCACGACAGACCATGGTGTCCGAGTCTGTCAACGGCTTTTCCACAACGGCATTGATGCGGAGAAACACACGGCGCACCTAAACGGAGACAAGTTGCGATGCGGAAGGTAGTGTCATCTAACATAGTCCCTACGTTAGATGACGGAAGAGCTTGTAGCCAAAGACCCGATTCCCACACTCCAACCGCCAGTAAACGGGCACGCTCAGCAGCATTGGAACATGTATTTAGTAATTTTTTTCCAACTAAGCTGCAGAGCGGCCCGTCCCACTGACGCTGTGAGAAAAGGTTCCTTGGGAGATCGGTGTTTGGACATGCAATTTTCCAAGCGTTCACTGCATCAGTCTTACACAATACTTCAGAATTAACTAGTGTAGGTGCAAGGATTTTCCTAGTTAATTCTTCCGTACTGTGGACTGAAGACAGGAACGCTGGTAAGCTGACATCTGAAATTTTGCGAATACCGAGCCCACCCAAGCGAATCGGTAGAGTCGCTTGTAGTAAAGCTCGGTCATCCAAGGCCACATTTAAAATTTTGGTGAGGGTATTTTCTATAATTTCGTCCATTTTTTTCAAAATTGTAATATGTTTAAAAAATGGCGTCGATCGTAAGGCATGGGTGAATTTTGGAACGAATAGGCAATACCGAAGAATAGTGAAAGCCGAGTGTATATTTATTTTGAGTAGGCGATCCGAAATGTCACTAAAATTTTGAACTTTTTCCTCTATAAACGAGGTGTAGGCATCTTCTAGGATTGGGGACCCGAGGAGACGTAAAGAGTCTTTTTCTAAAATTTTGATGGTGGGAGCTACGGAATTGAATTTAGAAATAGTAGAAATTTTGTCCGAAACGTCGTTTAAAAAAATCTCGCATTTGCTGTCATTTAGTTCTAAACCAATTAATCTAAATTCATTTTTAATAAATACCAAATCTTGTAAAACTGTCTCCTCATCTCCCCCTAGAGTCCCATCGTCTAGGTACCATACATTAAATTTAGAATTTAACCGCCGAATAATGGGCTGAATAGCTAAACTGAAAATTACCGGTCCAAGAGGGTCTCCTTGTTGACATCCAACAGCTGATTTCAAAAGGTTGTCCTTGTATAATAATTTGGAGGGGTATCTGTAACATTGCCAAAGAAAATTATAAATTTTGGGTGTTTCTAATTTAGCTTGGTTCAACAAGGTGTCCCTGTTCACCGAGTTGAAAGCATTCTTCACATCAACCTTGAGAATGACCTCACCTTTACTGGAGCCAAGGTAGGTTGATAAAGCATGTATGGCAGCCTCACAGCCCCCCTTTGAACCAAAACCAATTTGGAGGGGCTGGAACTTCAAAGCTAACTCGGTTTTGTAATATCTACAACAGAGTTTGGCTGCCATACGTCGGTACGTACATCCCACGGCAATGGGACGAATGCCACCGTCTCCCTTGCGTAGGGCACACAAATTAGCCCCATACAAAATGTCTGTGATGGCATCATCCACACTACCGGAGAGCATCAAATTCATGAGAGCCGTTAGCTCCTTCAGTAGTGCCTCACCAGCCTCCCCGGCGCTTGGCCCTAAAAGATCTTTCAAATGTTGTGGGGTTAATGCGTCAAGACCTCCGGCAGAACCACTTCGGAAGGAGACAACGGCTGCCAACACTTCCTTGGCCGTTACGCACAGGCAATCAGGGTCGGGGACAGGTGCCTCAGGAAAAGAAAGGCCACCCGCAGGCGCTGGATGCTTGCTCCGCAGACCAGTAAGGGTCTCCGGAGAGCAGGGCGCCACTACATCGCTACTAAAAAGCAATCTCGATGCCCCACTTATGTCACCATCCCTTAATTTTGATTCAACCAAATTAAAAATATTGCTTTTCCGAAAGGAAGAGTATGTTGGGTATTTAGAAGTTTAATTTCTGCACAAATAACTTTTAATCTTTCGAGTTCCATGTTATACAATAATATCCACGAGGGTTAACGAGTTTATTGTATAGTTTTGATTTGCCTGACTGACGTTTTGAACAGGTTACACCGGCCGTGGTCACAGGCTAATTGGCTCAGTGGGCTGTACCCTAAAGAAAGAGTCGTTTCGTGTTCATGGCTGCTGTAAAGCAATCGAAACGTCCGGCTTAGTATCTTTAATAACATTTTTTTTTTAAGAATATACCTACAATCACGCCTTTATCCCCGGAGGTTTAAGGCAGAGGTGAATTAACATCCACATTCATTGAATCATTGAATTCGGCCCCACGTAATAGGGGGCGAGCCTATTGCCGTCTTCCGGGCACTATTGTTGACTCGAGCCATGCATCTGTGTCTGAGTCTGGTCTGTATATATATGTTAAACAGCTCAATCCCTTAGTCGCCTTGTACGACACCGCATGGGAAGAGATGGAGTGGTCCAAATTCTACTCTGCCGGGGACCACGTGGCTATGGCACATGTATTTATTAATTAATTTATCACTTGCCTGTAAAATATCATATCAAGGTTTCACGCGCTGTCATCGAAAATGTAACAATGTGACCCTCTTTCCTGCGACTTTACCTATTTTTATATATAGGACACGGCAATTTGACTTCGCCTCCCCTGATGGTAAGCTAAAGACAAAATCTCAGGAAAGAGGGTCGGAGACTCTTCTTTGCCGCACCACCAAGACCTGGAATTCACTATCAGCACACGTGTTTCCTTCTTCCTACAGTCCCGGGTCCTTTAAGCGGGGCGTGAAAAAGCATATGATGAGGTCGTCAAGCTGAGTGTCACCATTGTAACATTACTTGGTGTCTGTAATGGTGACCCTCTTTCTTGAGACTTTGCCTTTGGTTTACCATCAGGTGAGGTGAAGTCAAGTTGACGTGTCCTAGATAAAAAAAAATACCTGTAGCTTACCATCAGCCGAGGTGAAGTCAAATTGGCATGTCCTATATATAAAAATAATTATGAAATTTCATGCTTTATCCCCTATTTAAACACCTTCAAGCCTTTTTTCCTAATAAAAGATGGCATATATCCTTTTTTAACTTATAGAACTAAAATTCATCCTAATCAGTTAAGCGAGCGCAACATACAGACAGACAGATATACTTCCACATTTGTAATATTAGTACGAATATAGTATGAACGTATACTTCACTCCTTGCGTCCATCCCCCTCCCACTGGGCGTGTCCACACTGACGTCATCCACCCCCGCGAGAGAGGTGGGGGTTGCCACCCTATGGAGGGGATTCGTATCGACAAATTGCTCCGGGTTGTACAGTAAATCTCGGGAACTTAGTAGAGTGAATATCTGGATATTTTAAGAGTATGTAAATTGTTTTTGGGGGAAAAAATATTATTTGAGAGGTTTTCTTTACAACTGGTTTAAGTACTGTCAGCGTCAGAATGAACTTGAATACAAAGTTTTTTTTT
Organism: Eilema griseolum; assembly: GCA_963662185.1. Lineage (NCBI taxonomy): Eukaryota > Metazoa > Arthropoda > Insecta > Lepidoptera > Erebidae > Eilema > Eilema griseolum. The sequence continues at coordinate 13,306,195 of OY759258.1, forward strand.
ATACAACTTAGGTGGCAGACAAGTGGTGGAAAGTGGTGTGTAACACCAGTGGTGTCACATCCGTGCTGCGACCCTGGAAGAACAGAGATTTTCTGTGCCTTCAGTGCAGAACACAAAATCAGGACAAGCCTTTGGTCTTCTCACTGACAGCACAAAATCTCTGCAGTGAGCTCTGGCTACCCTACTCACAGCCGGGAACGCAACGCGAGGTTATTATAGCCATGGTATTCTGTAGGGTGGAGGTACTTCCCCAGTCGGACTGCTAAATTCGGACGGGAATACCGTCGTCCAGAGTATTTTTTTAGTTAAATTTAGATTCATCAAGCTGTGGAATGAACTCCCTGCCATTGTTTCCAAAAGAGCATTAAAAGTTTCCATAGGCCATGGTAACCACTTTCCATCAGGTAGGACGTGTGCTTGTCTGCAGACTAAGTTGTATATAAAAAATTAAAATTACATACATACACAGACACATAAAGAAACATGTAATATAGCACGCCGTCGTTTCTGCATCGAGGTTTAAAAATCTGTGTTTGCATGCCAACTTTATGGTGAAATGTGCTTGATTACTATATCTTTTATTTCCATCTTTTGTTAAACCACATTACAAGCAAATCGCGGTAGCTTAGTGGTATGGGTAATGGACTGCTGAGACGAGGTCTCGGTTTCAATCCCAGGTTTTACCAATGACTTTTCGATGCTTTTCGAAGTTATGTGTGTATTTATCGCAGGTTTATAATTGCCCGTTTAATGGAAATAGGCTCGCCACCTGTTACATTGGGACCTAAACATAAACTGGAGAAATGTGGATGCTAGCACCTCTGCCTACCTCTTCGGGGATATAGGCGTGAGTTTATGTTATGTTATGTTACAAGCAAATTAATAAATGAAATAAAATGGGCAAGATGAGTATACAAGTTCAGGCACAACTTGTATACTCATCTTGCCCATAGGGGATTGGGTTCGTCTTTCTAGGCTGTGATTTTCGATGTTTTCCGTGAAGCTACTACAACCTAAATTCCTGAATCTATAAATAACTTATTTTATTACTTGCGTGACATTTTTATAAAAAAAATATTATGTAGAAGCAAGCGTAGGCGTTTCGGCAACCAACAACGACCCACACACGTCATTCGTATTAGTCGGTTCGATTCCGATGTAACCTCTCCCTCCGATGGGGGGTACCCGTGGGTTTTTTCCACGTAAAAATAAAGAAAAGCGTAGGCGTTTTGCCGTGGGCGGGAAACTTTCCCACTGGTATTTGTGAGGAAATTGTTGAGTGGTGCGAAAAGGTTGAAGTTCAGATTTTATTTCAACTAGCTCGGCGGTACACGATGATGATGGGTCCTTCACCAACTCGCGAGAGCGTGCGTGTAGGTACCTTCCAATTTACTTTTTTTTGGTCCTCATCTCGCGAGTATATTAAAGTACTGTAAGTATACACTCATATAAAATATTCTACAGCACTTTACACTACACAACGCTATCTAGACCCATGGTAAGCATAGCTTAACTTGCTTGTGTTATGGAGTCTAGAATGCGGATAAACATACTAAGATACCTTTTTTGTAAATACATACATATTATACCAAGGCAAATATTTGCACTGAGCGAGAATTCAACCCGCGCCCCCTACGTTGCAGTCCAACGTTCTACCACTAAGCCGTAATTTGTCAATATTCAAACTCAAATGGGTATCAAGTTGAAATTCATAACACATACTTAAGTCTATAACTTCTTGAAACTGTGTAAAAATCAAACATCCAAGACAACGCATTCAAAGAAGAATCAAAGAATCAATTTCATTTATTCAGTTTAGGCACACAAAGAGCACATATGAACGTCAACATTTTACAATTATGTCAAGAAATAATATAAAAATAAACCATTGTAAAATGATTCTTTCGCTGGTTCGGTAGGTTAGTTCTACTGAGAAGATACCAGCAAGAATCTCAGAGAACTATATTAGAACTAGATTGTCTTTCTTTTTTAAATTTGCTTTAGTTTACAATGTATGGTGTGCCAGCAAGCAAGAGACTTATGTTGACCACGCATTTACATCATCAAGATACTCATCTACTTTGGGAATTCTGATAATTCGTACGAAGCTTGAACGGATATAGAAGAATTTGGATGCTTTCGGGCGAAGGTTCTGTGGCTTAGTGGTCAGAGCGTTCCCCCTGTAAGGGAAAGATCGCGGGTTCATATCCCGCCTGAACCAATTCCATTTTTTTATATCTTAATCGATTTAGACAAGCCGCGTGGTTCCCGGCAGAGTAGACTTTGAACCATCCCGTCTCTTCCCATGCGGTGTCGTACAAGGGTGTCGTACCCTATCACGTGGGACTGAATACAATGATGGTGAAATGTGGGTGTTGATTAACATCTGCCTAACCCTCCGGGGATAAAGGCGTGATAATATGTTTGTATATATGTAATCGATTTGAATAGTTGGCATACTAAATGTTTTAAAATTTCATTCAAAAGTGTCAAATAATTTATGTAATAAAATAATAATGGCGTCGTAAGTGCTCGCCATATGGTTGTTATATTTCAAAGGGATTGTTAGTAACCAAAACTAGTAAGCTTTGAATGTTAGTATAGGTTAGTAATAGCTAAAAAACTTAGTTATATTGCTTATATTAGTAAGTTCACATTGTTAGCTTAATGAGCAGAATTCGAACCCCAGACTCTTGACCGTAAGACTGATATCTTAAATACTAAGACTTACTGATACTCTAAATTGTTTAACAAGTCTTAACACCACATAAATAAGAAATTCAGCATCCATTTATCTAATTTCATATAAGAATTAGAAATCTCCACCAACCGCAAAATTACTGTTCTGCCAACACCAGATCCCGGCGACGCCCACCAATGACCTGGTTACCGTTATTGACCAGTTCCCCCACCCCCCAACAGCCTAAATGTCACCCCCACGACCTTTTCAGCACGCATGCGCCAACCCCTGTAAGGCTAGCTCCAGTGAATTCCGTTCCAGTCTATCTGAACTCTTGCCTGAACCACAGCGTGTGTTGAGGTCTAATATTTCAAAGATATATCTCAAGTCTTCATTTATGAGAAATTCTAATTCAGATTTTGGCTATATTTTTTCTCAACGACATATTTTAATTTGTTTTTCAACCAAAAACATTTGTTATAAGTAGTGCAACACCGCGGCAGAGCTAAGGTATGTATCTTAATATAAAAAAAAATCATTCATAGAGTAGATCTGTATTGATTTATATTTATTTGTAGACACATCTCTCATTACATTATCTATTGATAAAGTAATAGAAATTAAAATAATTATATTTCTTTTTGAATCACTTTTAACATAGCTTAAAGTGATTTTCAATAAATTAATGTGTGCAACTTGACTTACAATGACAAATTTATTTTTTAAAGATGGCGCCCTGTCAGAATCATTAACGATCTATTTCTTTCTGTTCACAGAACTTTCTAGAAGTTTCTAGTTATGTCAAAGCTGAGTTTGGACGGCTTTTTTTCCTACTGCAAGCAAATAGCTGAACATATACAGTTGGTTCGTTGAAAAGATCATATTAGCCGCCATCTTGTTTGATCCGCCATATTGTATTCATACTCTTTGTTCTTTATTGCAAGCTGATTCTTTTTTTTAAGTAATGCATGGTTTTGATGTAGATTTTTGTGCATGCTATATAAATATTTTTATTATTTTATTTCTAATTTTGCCTAAAATAATTACGTGTAATGTTAGATTTAATTTTAAATAAGTAAGTTATATAATAAACACTAAAAGGCTGATAATTTCCATGCTATTTTTAACAATACTTAAAAAAATATTAACAATCTTTTTGTCTGTGGTTATTGACATTTTAGCGCGGTTTTTAAAAGTAACTAATATGGTTACAGTATAATTATTATTTCTGGTAAAACTGCATCTTAGCCCTGGATCAGAGGGGAAGTGAAGGGATGAACCCTCGCATGAAAATCTCGGGAAATCTTGCTTGCATAAGTCTCCGAACCATATATAACCTGTGAAAGGAGAAACGCAAGTAAATAAATAGTTCATTTAGAATTATATAGGTACTGGCTGCGTACCTTAGCTTTACCCCGTAGCAGCAGTTTACCCAAAGATTTTTTAAGTTTTTCTTCTTCAATCGCGTGATATGCGGATTAAATTTTTAAAAAATTAAAGTAACTGATGTTACAGCTTACAAAAATAGATAGCTTACAAATCAACCCAGTCGTTTCCGCGATTACTTTATTCAGACTGAAAAATAGACAGATTTTCTTTAAAAAAATTAGAAGTACCTTATTTACATTTACATGTATTAACTAAACAACTGTTTTTATATAAATAATAAATGTTTTAATATAAATAATAAATATATAAATATTTTACAACATTCCACACAACGCTATTTAGACCCATGGTGAGCATAGCTTAACTAGCTCGTGTTATGGGATCTAGAATGCGGATAAACCTACTTAGATACTTTTTTTCGTAATTACACCCAGACCAATGCTAATATAAAGATTCATGAATACAAATATTTGCACTAAGCGGGAATCGAACCCGTGACTCTTGCGTAGTAGTCGAAAGTTCTACCACTACGCCAGAGAGGCTCTCACTATCATCTCATATGATAAATAGATATTTAAATTTTATTTGTTTGTTTTTAAATAGGTAATAATAATTTAATTGCAATATCTTAGGCTTGCGTTTATCCTGTTACAGTTTGTATGTGTATGCGTTTGTATGTTGTGAGGGTTTTAATGGGTATGTTTGTGTACAGGGCGAAAGAATGGCATCGCTGTCAGGACAGGGTACCCCCAAGCTGACGTCAGCCGTCGGCAACCTCTACTACGACTGTGAGTACCTATTTACTTAATCATCATCACTATGTTAGCAAGGTCTTCACCTTAAAGTCCGCAGCTGAATTTCTGTTTTGAGGAAGTGACTGAAAATCAAATGCTACGACGTAGCATATACTACGACGTAGCGTAATCTACGCCGTAGCACACCCAAAAGGGGGCATCTGTCTGTTACGTTTTCATGCTTAAACCACTAAACTGATTTTGATGAAATTTGGATACAGATTTCTTTAAAAAACAAAGTATTAGAACCGAAATTACTAATATGTCCTAATAATCCCTCCAGTTAAGTTAAGCTAAATTGTTTGTGTTAGGAGTGGGTTCACGTCGGTACTGTAAGGCCAGGATTCGAACCCGGGACCTCTTGATTGTAAGGTCACCCCCTTAACAACTACAGTAACGACGTTTGCGCTGGTCATGTTTGATCAAAGCCAAAGTCAAATTCAAAAATCAATTGTTAGAGCAGCCTGTATAGTAATGCAGGTAGGACACGGCGGTATTTCCGCCCGATTGAGCAGTCCGACTGGGGAAGTACCTCCGCCCTACAGAATATCGCGGTTATAATAACCTCGTGTTGTGTTCCCGGCGGTGAGTAGGGTAGCCAGAGCTCACTGGAGAATTTGTGCTGTCAGTGGGAAGACTAAAGGCTTGTCCTGCTTTGTCTCAGCACAGTTCGGCACAGAAACTCTGTACGTACAGGGTTGGCAGCGCGACTGTGACTCCTCTGCTGTTACAGACGTCTATAGGCCACGGTAACTACTTTCCATCAGGTGGGCCGTGTGCTTGTCTGCCAACTAAGTGGTATAAAAAAAAAACATGCATAATATCGACAAGGCACAGTGACGCGGGGCGGGGCGGCGCGGTGTGGCCGCCGACGACGCGACGCGTTCATTCATTTTTGCATTTTACCTCCTAAGTTCTTACAATTTCTCGCTTGTGTATAAAAAACTGTTATTATTGTTTGAGCATTGATTGCACTAATGCACGGAAAAACTCTAATGAGTTTATGTGGCATTTTTATGACGAATGTATATGTTTTGTATTTAATTTAATAAATAAATTTATTTGCATAGACAATTTAATCGGCACTTACAAAACGTCAATATAAAAAGAAATATGAAAAACTAGTTCAACAAATTAACCACTGGTTCGAAACGCGGTTCCGACCTGAGAACAAGAACACTCCGGCAAGAAACTCAGAGGGCATGATAACCTTCATCTTATCTCATGTTTAAAAATAACGAACAGTTAAAAAAAACAGGCAAAACATTAATAAAGAGACTATTATATTCTAGTAAGTATATATATCTATACTTTTCTATAGCTATGTCTTACCATGAACCATATATTCGTACATACATACATATAATCACGCCTTTATCCCCGGAGGGTTAGGCAGAGGTGAATTAACACCCACATTTCATCAATCATTGAATTCAGTCCCACGTAATAGGGGGTGAGCCTATTGTCGTCTTCCGGGCACTATTGTTGACTCGAGCAATGCATCTAAAGCTGAGTTTGGACTGTATATATCTGTCTGGTGTTCAACAGCCCTATCCCTTAGTCGCCTTGTACGACACCGCATGGGATGTGATGGGGTGGCCCAAATTCTACTCTGCCGGGGACCACGCGGCATTTATACATACATTCGTAATAGCGCACATAATTATCTTCAACCCAACAATACAAGAGGTAATCACCAATCCCTTCTACACAATAACTTCACCAATCTGAGTGAACGAATGAACGAGTTAATCAATCCACCCCTAAAACAGGGTTTAACTCCTAACACCACTTTTAACTTTAGATTTTAATTAATTGTTGTACAATGACGTCATTGTACACGTTGTGAGTTGGTCACAAGATTAATTATTGTATTTTAGGCGTGGACAGAAACGGTATAAGGCGTGAGGCATAATCAAGGCAAAATCGTACGTCTTAGTACGACGATCGTCAAACAAATAACAGCCTCCGTGGCGTGGCGGTAGTGAACGCAGACTCTACGCAAGAGGCGCGGGTTCGATCCCCGCTCAGTGCAAATATTTGTATGCATGAATATAGGTATTTGTATTAGTCTGCTCGTGCCTCAGAGAGCAGGTTAAGGAGTCGGTCCCAGTTGCCATACGAACACCTATGGGTACAGTCGTTACGGGTATTTGGAGGCCTAAAAAGTTCGCGGTAGCCTAGTGGTATGGGTAATGAACTGCTGAGACGAGGTCTCGGGTTTGATCCAGGTTTTACCACGGCACACACCAATGACTATTTGATGCTTTTCGAAGTTATGTGTGTATTTATCGCAGGTTAATAAGTGCCCGGTTAATGGCAATAGGCTCGCCACCTATTACATTGGGATCTAAACATAAACTGGAGAAATGTGGGTGCTAGCACCTCGGCCTACCCCTTCGGGGATATAGGCGTGAGTTTATGTTATGTTATGTTATGTATGTTAAAAAGTTCAACAACTGGTTTAGCTGCAATGCTTCGATATCACCGCGGTTGTGGAGGTCAGACGGCAGTTGTTTCACGGAAAAAATCAAAAGTTTTAGTCAAATCTGCAGTTAGATTGGTAAAGCGGACCCCAGACCCCGAGGTGAAAGATTCGGATGCGACTGGGATTAACGCCAAGAGGAAGAAGAAGTACGATCGTCAAGCAAAATGACTATGAATGATAGTCCTATAAATCGCCGAAGGGGTAGGTAGAGGTGTCTTGATACCCATATTTCGACAACTATGTTTTTCGGTATCATCAATTATATTCGTTCTCCACCACCACACGAAAACTGCCTATGACCACGTGATGGGAACTGACGGCACAGAAACTCTGTCTGTGTGGATCCTCTGGTGTTACACACGTTCATAGGTCACAGTAACCACTTTCTATCAGGTGCACCGTGTGCTTGTCTGCCACCTAAGTGATATAAAAAAATCCTAATATATTTCTGTTTCAAAAAGGGTAAACCTATACCTATTACTCCACCGGGAACAGACTCGACACAGCTCGGTGGTGTACGACAGCTCATGGCAATCTATTTTGATGTCTTCACAATCACAGTTTCGAAACTCGTTATAATTTATCTCCAACACTCGTCTCTTATCACCCGGGCCGGAGAAGCGGATCCTTCCGGACTGGAAATGGCGCCCCCCTCTTGCTCAAGGGTAGATCATCTGTGTAACTGTTACACTTCCTGTTAGATTGTAGATGATGGAGGAAGGATAATGTTATACAAAATAGTCAAGTGAGAGTCGGACTTACAAGCTTGGAGGGGTCGGCAAAAGTGATACAACCATTAGTGTTAAAAAAATTATAATACTAGTTCTTACAGGGTCGGTAGCATGGGCGTGACTCCTCTGGTATTACACACGTTCATAGGTAAACCTCTGGTGTAACGACTTTCCATCAGGTGGGCCTTGTACTTGTTTTATAAAAAATAAGAGAGACTTATGTTATTTTTAAACTATCGCGGTGTGAATTCATAATTATACAAGTCAAGTCGTGACCATCTGCAACGCATCCGAAACGTCGGCAAAAATAGTAAGTTCCATGATTTCATCGCTAAAAGTCCCGAACCGTTGTGTAATTATGAAAAGAAAAACTAGTAGCCGAAATCACTAATATTCCCCTTAACCCTTCAGCTATGCTAAATTCCTTGAGGTAGCAGTGCGTTCACGTCTGTAGTGTACTGGCTGGGATTCGAAACTAGGAACCTTCTGTCGAAAGGCCGACTTCTTAACCACCACCACTACTTTTGTTTAGGACCACCCCATCTCTTCCTATTCGGTGTCGTACAAGGCGACTAAGGTATGTTTAACATCAGACAGATATATACAGCCTAAACTCCGCGTCAGATGCATGACCCGAGTCAACAATAGTGCCCGGAAGACGGCAATAGGCTCACCCCATATTACGTGGGACCGAATTCAATGATTGATGAAATGTGGGTGTTGATTCATCTCTACCTAATCCTTCGGGGATAAAGTCGTGTTATTTTACCATGGCACACACCGATGACTTTTTGATGCTTTTCGAAGTTATGTGTGTATTTATCGCAGGTTTATAAGTGCCCGGCTAATGGCAATACGCTCGCCACCTACACATAAACTGGCGAAATGTGGATGGCTAGCACTTCTGCCCTTATGTATATTATGTTTTTTTTAAAGTTGATTAAAAATAAATAATACAGCCAGTAGCAGTACAAACTGCAGCAAAAATAAAATAAACCTTCTCCATGCCAGATAATACAAACTACAACACTACATTGTGTACTTTTTTTTTTTTTTTTACGTGCGCAAAATCCCCACGGATACCTCCCCACCGGAGCCGGTGGAAGAGGTTATGTCGGACTCGAACCGACTAAAACGCACGCCGCCTGTGGGTCGTTTCGGTTGCCGAAGGTGAGGTTGACAGGCATATCCCTCGCACCCCGGCCGACCCAGGGCCATCTCTCACGATCTGGCCCTCTTCTCGGGTGTGGGGACCACAGAGTCCCCAACTCGTCCCCGGAAACGGGGAGGCGCGCCACGCGCGCCGCCGCCGCGGCCTGCTTCTGCCAGGGTGACAGGCGGCTTCACCTGTCACCCCCAGGCCGGCGCTCATGGGGGGCGGAGGTCGTTCATCGACCTCCGACGCCCGAGTTGCCTTCGTGCGCGGGCAGCTTGTCTAGCGATCCTTCGTCGCTCCCGCTGCCGCTCCCGCCCCGCCTCCTCCTTCACGAGCATTACTTGCTCGCAGAAGGAGGCGCCGGCCGCCCACGCATCCGCGCAGCGAACCATCGCCGCGAGCAAGGTGGAGAGCGTGAGAACCCTCACTCCCAGGGCCGCCACAAGCTCCCGCCTCGGCGTCTCCCACGCCGGACACTCGGTGAGCGTGTGCGGACCTGAGTCCTCGCTCGCGTCGCAGTGATGGCACTCGGACGTTGGCTCTTTCTGCATCCGACGCAGATACTTTCCGAAGCATCCGTGCTCGGTGATCATCTGCGTCAGACGGTACGAGAGGCTGCCGTGTGGCCTCTCTAGCCACTCCCCCATGATGGGTCTTACCGCCGTTACTACGGCGTGCCCTGCGCTTGGTTGCCCAAGTCGTCTCTCCCATTCTGCCACCATTTCCCTGTGGAGCCGAGATCTCACGGCCCGAATTTCTTCGGGCTCGGGATCGTGACCCCGCTCCCGCGCCGCCCTTCGGAACCTGTATAGCGCCGAAAGGCATCTCGCTTCCAGGATCCATGGTGGCGATCCGGCGAGGAGACTCGCCGCGTTGAATGATATCGTGCGGTACCCCCTTATGATGCGACTACATTGTGTACTTAAAAAAACCAGCATACCCTCAATTAATTACAAACCATACGCGCGGAGGGACTTTTAATTAAATTCCTGACATTGGGTGCACTCGCAGCTGCGTCCGCGCTGCACTGGCGTACGATATTGTGTCTAATCGGAGGAGGGGGCATTCCGGAGATGCCGACGGGACGATCGTGCGGCACGAGATGGGTTAGAGTTAGGGCTGGCACACGTTCAGTAATTCTTTATTCAAAAAATATATTGACTAAATTAAAAAAGTTGTCTATTTTAGCTATGCGATTTATTTGGTGTTTTTAGGGCAATAAAGGTGACTATCGGTTGACTAGGTTAAACGATAAGACATCTGTTGATCTTTAATAATAATAGTTTATGGATGTTTGATAAGGGATTGCAAACGTACAAGTGAGTGTAAACGGGCATCGTGGTTTCTAAAATTATATGATATAATATTATAAAAATTCATAAATATGATATAATTTTGGTAAAGCACTCGTATACACCCCGTATACGAGTGCTTTACCAAAATTGAGATCAGATGCATTAAACATGGCACACAGAGAAAGTTTCAATGTTTATAAAATACCAGAGGCCTGATCGTAGCGGACTCTTGTTGAAGACACTTTTTTGAATAAAATTTTATGTTAATTTAACATGGCTTAGTTTTGTTTTACATATATACATTCATATTTATACTAGGTAGTTGTGTACTAATACCCACATATCGACAATTACGATGTTCAGTTTCACGTAATAGGGGTTTAGCCTATTGCCTCCAGGCCAGCGATCTTGTCGTGTTTTTTTCTTTCATTTTTTAAAATTTTTACATGGTGTAAAATTCATACGCGTAAGTTAATGATATTCGTATTTCATTTTTATACAATTGCTAGTTCCATAACATCGATGAAGAAGGAGACGGCCATATGGGGAATCAGTAAACGGTACGGTTGACAACCCTAGATTTGGCACACGTCAGCGATACGAGGGTTAAAATGATAATAATAAATTCCTACGCGTTGGTTTTGTTAGCCAAATATTTTGCTACTGATTAAAGATATTTGTTTATTCCCACTAAGATGGCAAATAAGCAAACTGGTAGTGTAATGGCTGGGATTTGAATCCGAACCTCTTGATCGTAAACCCGAGTTCTTAACCTCTCCGACTAGTCTTCAGTATTTTTATATTGACGTTTTGTAAGTTCCGTTTTAATAGTCTATACAGAATAAATAATTTTTGACTTTGACTAAGCCAACGAATCTTAACGCTGACCCCTAAACCCTAGAGGAAAGCCAATGTCTTTTCCGTCTATCAGCAGGTGAATCGGTTTACAAGTGAAGTTGGTTTGTACCCCTAAAAAATATAACATAACATAAACTCACGCCTATATCCCCGAAGGGGTACGCTGAGAGAGGTGTGATGAGATGTGAGAGGTGCTAGCACCCACATTCCGCCAGTTTATGTTTAGGTCCCAATGTAATAGGTGGAGAACCTATTGCCACTAACCGGGCACTTATAAACCTGCGATAAATACACACATAACTTCGAAAAGCATCGAAAAGTCATTGGTATGTGCCTTGGTAAAACCTAGGATCGAATCCAAGACCTCATCTCAGCAGTCCTTACCCATACCACTAGGCTTAACTTACTATCTCAGTACAACTACACTAGGTATGTGTGTTTTGGGCGCTCCGAGAATGCAAACAGAAGTAAAAACAGTCTCTAGACAAAAAGTATAAACTGTATAAAGTAATTACTTCACAAAACATGTGCTCGCCTAAAAAAGTTTTCAATTTAAAGAGATGTCACTTCTTTTTTATACAACTTAGGTGTCAGACAAGCACACGGCCTACCTGATGGAAAGTGGTTACCGTGACCTATGAACGTGTGCAACACCAGGGGAGTCACACCCGCGCTGCCTACTATGTAAGAACAGAGATTTACTGTCTTCAGTGCAGAAGACAAAATCAGGACAAGCCTTTGGTCTTCCCACTGACAGCACAAAACTCGCCAGTGAGCTCTGGCTACCCTACTTACCAACGGGAACACAACACGAGGTTATTATAGCTGTGGTATTCTGTAAGGCGGAGGTGCTTCCCCAGTCGGACTGCTCAATTGGGACGGGAATACCGTCGTGTACTACCTCCTATTGGAAACACACATATAAACTGTCACAATTTGTCAAATGAACGTGACGTGACGATGCCGCGAATTAAGAATTCGCGGCAGCATTTAAGTTGATATGAAAACTGCCTAACTGTAAAGTAAAGAAGTTTTCCCTTCCATAACTCATACAAAATCAGTCTATCTCCAAAACCCAAACAAATTAGCCCAAAAAGACCCAACCTGCGTAACCGTCAACTAAAGCCCCCCCATTAATAACGCCAGTGGCGCCATCTATATAGATATCTGGATATTAAAACCCCATACTGCCATCAGGGGGGCACACCGCCATGCTTCTTGGTACGATTGATAGACTATTGAGGTTTAAGGGATTGAGAATGAGATAGAATATATTTTTTTCGTTTTAGTTATGTTTGTGTGAGTTGGATGGCAAGTGTAGAGATGGATTTTTTTTAAAGAATCAAAGAATCAATTCCTTTTTTTTTATCTAGGACACGCCAACTTGACTTCACCTCGCCTGATGGTAATATAAAGGCAAAATCTCAGGAAAGAGGGTCATCATTACAGACACTAAGTAATGTTACAATGTTGGCACTCAGCTTGGCGGCCTCATCAGATGCTTTTTCACGCCCCGCTTAAAGGCCCCGGGACTGTAGGAAGAAATTTATTCAGTTTAGACACATAAAGAGCACATGAACTTCAAAATATTACAATTATGTCAAGAAATATTGTTTGGTTTATTCATGGTCGGCAGCGCGTACAACGCCCCTGGTGTTGCATATATTTTAAAGCATTTAGTATGCTAACTATTCAAATAGATTAAGATAGGAAAAATTGAATCGGTTCAAGCGGGATTTGAACCCGCAATCTTGCCATTACATGAGACAGCTTTGTTTGCTGTACGGGGTTCAGAGCAGTCCCACATTTTCACTTAATTTCAGACTTTAAACGTATTGCAATAGAGCCTAAAATTTAATGACATTTTTACAGAGTCAGAGATATGATAGTGGTATTGTATTGACATAAACTTAGAACCCTGATCAGTCTCTTCTAAGTAGAAAATGGCGGCACATTGGAAATGCTGACAGTAGTGCAAACAGCCTGTATTAAAAAAAGTATTTACTTCGTTAATGAAGTCCTATACGTGTTTAAAAAACTTTCTTTTCAAAGGGGTTTCACATGTGAATGGTCACTATAAATCAAATAGGTACTACTGTCCGTATAGAATTAAAAAAATAAACTAATCAACTTGTAAATTGCAAACGGAGGTGACGATTTCAGATCCATGATTTTTACTTAACCACAATTTTCTATGAAAATTGCGCAAATAAATAATTACTATCCGGAAAACACCCACTCCACAATTTTGAAGCCCTCGCCTGCAACCCAATGTTCTCACAAATAAGGGCTTCCACCTAATTCTCCATCATTACGCGCTCGGGCCGCGGATCAACTTGTCTCGTCTATGGGTATTTACTGCTCGCGGGGTCTCGCAGACCCTCGGCCTAATTGAAATGATATAGAGTTATTTCACTGCATGGGGCTGAGAATACTCTCCATCTTTGAAAGATAATAGGCTGAAAGTTTGTGAAGGTCAAATCAGCAAGTTTTTTTTTAAATATCTGGGCAATTTGCTGATGGAAAGCTAAAGGAGGATTACTAAAAGGAAAGTAGGTGATACTTTAGTTAATATTACGAAATGCAATATACTGATACATGCCACACGTAGCAGAATATTTTTTTTAGTTTTATTGTATCTTTTACTTTTTTTTTAAAGAATATGAGTATTATCAACCAAAATTACTAATATTCCCTCTAACCGACTCCGACTAAGGTAAATTGCTTGTGTTAGGTAGGAGTGGGTTCAATTAATGACCAGGATTCGAACCCAGGACCTCCCGATTGTAAGGCTAACTCCTTAACCACAAAGCTACCAACGCTACTAGCTGTTGCCTGCGACTCCACCCGCGACAATATATACCCTATGTCCTTTCTCACGGTATAATCAAACCAAATTTCATCTAAATCTGTTACGTGGTTTAGGCGTAAAAGCGTAACATACAGAAAGATAGACGTTACATTCGCATTTTTTTAAATATTGGACACGTCAAGTAAACTTCGCCTTGCCTGGTGGTTAGCTGAATGCAAAGTGTCAGAAAAGAGGGTCACACTTACTTACATTTACCATGTGACAATGGTGACACTCAGCTTGGCGGCCTCATCATATGCTTTTCACGCTCTGCTTAAAGGACCCGGGACTGTAGATGTCTGTTTGACTTGACTAATTTCGGACACGGCAGAGTAGTTTTTGATGAGACATTCACTGGCATATAAGCCGTAAATAGATTTTTATTTAGCAAACAATCTTACAAGCAATTTTATACTTTAATGCCTTTGCGCTAGAGTCGCTATTATTTTAAGAGTGCTCGAAAATTTCTGAGGCTCTCAAGAAACTGTTACAAACAGACACTCAGAGTTACAACATTCACTCATATTTACACTTCGCTCTAAAAGCACAGCCAGTGACAATCGGCTTATGACGTCACAGCACACCCCCACATCAAACCTATAATTTCACCCTGCCCAACTCTTAATCCAACGAGATAAGACTCAAATTCACGTGACAAGAAGTACAATATATATTTTGACAATATAACATCTGGAATGCGTTGTAATACTTCGCAAATACTGTGAGGGTACTTAAAACTTTTGTTGTTGATACAATCAAAAGTAGACTCTATGTCAAACGACATAAGTTTCAAAACTCATTAATGTAAAGAATGTAGTTGAAAGTTGTTCTCAAGTTAAGTAATTCTTGACTGTAATGCGATGAGCATAGAGTTGAAATTGCTTTGGCGGTGAAGGTTATAGCTGGAACTGACGTAAGTGGCTCTTAATAGATTGTAATGTTAAATCCTATAGAGGGGTCAGCAGATACGTTTGAGATTCTAACTTAACTGTTAGTAGTATGAAGATTGTCCCATTACAGATTATCGATGTGGGCTTGATCTGGTAGTGTCACCCGCACACGGTGCAGACTACATCGAGGTGAAGTCTACTTGACGTGTCCTAGATATATTAAAAAGAAACTGTTTATATAAAGTCAGAGTAGAATTTGGACCACCCCATCTCTTCCCATGCGGTGTCGTACAAGGCGACTGAGGGTAGGGCTGTTTAACATCAGACAGATATATACAGCCCAGACTCAGCCTCAGATGCATGGCTCGAGGCGACAATAGTGCCTGGATAACGGCAATAGACTCACCCCCTATTACGTAGAATGATACGATGATGGTGAAATGTGGGTGTTATTTCACCTTTGTCTAACCCTCTGGGGATAAAGGTGTGATTATATGTATGTATGTTAAAATTTTAAAAAAAGGATAGCATTTTCCGTGGCCGTGTGCTTGTCTTTTCCCTAAGCGGTACAAAAGAATATGAAATATCTTTTACACAATATTATTTATTTTACGACTTACTATTTCCCATAGACATCAAATGACATAGATCAACAGATATTTCATCTCGGGGAGGGTGGCGGCGGGTGTGTTTGACGTGTGCAGATAACGTCAGCGATGCGTGATGCTGGGGGCAGACAGATCTGTACCACTTCTAAGTGATTTTCGATGTAGGGCGGTGGGAACTCACGGCCTGTGGACAAGTGTAGGAGTTTAGATACTATTTCAACCCTTTGCTGAATCTATCTATGCCTTGATTATAGGAAGCGTTGAGTATTTTATAAGTTTTACTTTTTAATCAATAAATATAGGTATGTCGTTGGCATATTATTAGTACTGGGGCTGGGGTACAAGATCGTGATTGCGAGGTTTGATTCCGGACAAAGCATTTTCAATCAATCAATTAGCCCACTTTTTTTTTTTTTTTTTACGTGCGCAAAATCCCCACGGATACCTCCCCACCGGAGCCGGTGGAAGAGGTTATGTCGGACTCGAACCGACTAAAACGCACGCCGCCTGTGGGTCGTTTCGGTTGCCGAAGGTGAGGTTGACAGGCATATCCCTCGCACCCCGGCCGACCCAGGGCCATCTCTCACGATCTGGCCCTCTTCTCGGGTGTGGGGACCACAGAGTCCCCAACTCGTCCCCGGAAACGGGGAGGCGCGCCACGCGCGCCGCCGCCGCGGCCTGCTTCTGCCAGGGTGACAGGCGGCTTCACCTGTCACCCCCAGGCCGGCGCTCATGGGGGGCGGAGGTCGTTCATCGACCTCCGACGCCCGAGTTGCCTTCGTGCGCGGGCAGTTTGTCTAGCGATCCTTCGTCGCTCCCGCTGCCGCTCCCGCCCCGCCTCCTCCTTCACGAGCATTACTTGCTCGCAGAAGGAGGCGCCGGCCGCCCACGCATCCGCGCAGCGAACCATCGCCGCGAGCAAGGTGGAGAGCGTGAGAACCCTCACTCCCAGGGCCGCCACAAGCTCCCGCCTCGGCGTCTCCCACGCCGGACACTCGGTGAGCGTGTGCGGACCTGAGTCCTCGCTCGCGTCGCAGTGATGGCACTCGGACGTTGGCTCTTTCTGCATCCGACGCAGATACTTTCCGAAGCATCCGTGCTCGGTGATCATCTGCGTCAGACGGTACGAGAGGCTGCCGTGTGGCCTCTCTAGCCACTCCCCTCAATTAGCCCACTATCACTATTGGAGTTTATCTAATTGTTTTTTAAACATTCTAGTGCGTAGTCCTTTGAGATACATTTTTTTTTTAATTTGGTGGACTTCGTTATATCACACAGCACAAGCCTAAAGGATCTCTTTTGCGTTAAATTGAAGACGATAGGCTTCTCCTCTTTGTTGGGCCGTGGCCCGTGTGCTTGTCTGCCACATAAGTGTTTTAGAGGTTTTGTCTCACTCATCAAATACACAACAATTTACCTCACTGCATAATTGTTTAATACAAAGGTAATATTATCCTTTTCTATCCCTGCAGTCAGGTGCAAAAAATAGACGTAATCTTTTATTTTTAAGAAAAAAAACATGAAAATTATTCTTCTAACTTCGTGGAGCGGAAGCCCCTCATTTTAATCTCCGATCCAAGTCAGGGGGCAAGCAATCCTTCACACAAACAATATCCTGTCTGATCAACGCACAATGGGATATACAACAATACTGAACGTACAGACATAAACATGTATATTTTTATATAGTTCTTGTGTTGTTGTTTGAGATTTCGAACACGTTTCAAAGTATTAATGCATTCAAAAAGTGAATAACGGTGTGTGTAATCTAGGTTTACGGGATCAAAATCAACCGAAATCAGAATCAAAAATTATTTTTTGTTAAAGGGAACTTACAAAACGTCAAAAATAAAAAATGTAAAGACTGCTATTGCTAAACAACAAATGAATGTTCGAAACGCGGTCCCGACCTGAGAAAGCTCTGACAAGAAACTCATCTGCAAGACGGAACCAACACCTACTAATTGACCGAAAGGTTCTGGTGGGTGCAGTCTTTTCTCTCGGGGTAGGGTTCAGATGGCAGTTGCTCCTACAAAGTGCAAACTCTGGATGCAACCGTGCTAGGCGTTCGGATAAAGTGGAAGAGATTTTATCCAAAAATAACAAAAATTCGCTGTCAGTTTGTAAAAGATATAAAAACTAAAATTGTTACAATAAAAATATATAGCTTATTACCGTGTAATAAAGATCATATTTCAACAGCTTTAGCTGCATCAGTGTGTCCAAAGTTTACAATATAAATCAGACACATCTGTGCTTAGCGAACAATATTGTACGAGATTGTACTGTGTCTGTGTTTAAGGAGAAAAATACAGGATAAATAAAATAAGTACCTAGGTAGTTACGTCCCTGGCCGGTTTTACCACTGCAGCTTATGGACCCTTGAGGAGTTAGAACACGACGGTATTTCCGTCCAATTGAGCAGTCCTACTGGGGAAGTACCTCCACCCTTCAGAAGACCGCGGCCATAATAACTTCGTGTTGTGTTCCCAGCGGTGAGTAGGGTAGCCAGAGCTCATTGGAGAGTTGGAGCTGTCAGTAGGAAGACTAAAGGCTTGTCTTGCTTTGTCTTCTACACTGATGGCACAGGAACTCTGTGCTTACAGGGTCGGCAGCGCGAGTGTGACTCCTCTGGTGTTACACACGTCCATAGGCCACGGTAACCACTTTCCATCAGGTGGGCCGTGTGCTTATCTGCCACCTAACTGATATAAAAAAAGTTATTCAAAACCCATCATTTCTTCTTTTTTTTGAATGGCTTCTGCGGCAAATCGCTACACACATCATTTCTTGCTCAGCTACATAGCAAAATAAAAAAGGGCCTCCATTATTATATATCTTAGCTTGTCTTGGCATCCAAATATCTTGGTAGGGTCTCTTAACAACGAAAATATGCGCCGTCGCGCATCGTACGTGTAACAATATTTATGGCGGCAGTGGAACCACAGAAGTCAAAGAAATTAAAATTGATATTGATTTTAAATACGCGGTGAGTGAAAACTTCAAACGAAGACTGTTGAAATACAATCTTTTTTTTTATACAACTTCGGTGGCAGACGAGCACACGGCCCACCTGATGGAAAGTGGTTACCGTGACCTATGAACGTGTGTAACACCAGTGGAGTCACATCCGTGCTGCCGACCCTGTAAGATAAGAGATTTTCTGTGCCTTCAGTGCAGAACACAAAATCGGGACAAGCCTTTGGTCTTCCCACTGACAGCATAAAAACTCTCCAGTGAGCTCTGGCTACCCTACTCACCCCCGGGAACACAACACGAGGTTATTATAGCCGTGGTATTCTGTAGGGTGGAGGTACTTCCCCAGTCGGACTGCTCAATTCGGACGGGAATACCATCGTGACCTACCTCCTCCCAAAATCTAGCTCTGAGCTCTACCCTGATCATTGGTTAGGTTAGGACAGGTACTGAAAGATAGCCCTCCACCCGATGTGGAGCCTCCCGCGAAGGGGTGATGTCCTGGTGTGTCTGGACATCGCCTAACCAGAAGACGGGCCTACACCTTGCGGGTCAGCGCTTGGGTGATCCGTCGACGAGTGCGTAATATTTCCAACGGTTCACTCACTAAGTC
This sequence comes from Eilema griseolum, assembly GCA_963662185.1. NCBI lineage: Eukaryota > Metazoa > Arthropoda > Insecta > Lepidoptera > Erebidae > Eilema > Eilema griseolum. The sequence goes on from OY759258.1 coordinate 13,325,524, forward strand.
GCAGCGTATGGCACACGGCAGGTTGTTGTAGTGTGCTGAGAGAGCCCCACATATCCACGCGGTACATTTTTTCCTGCCAAAAAAGTACTTCATGGTAAAAACTAAAGTTGTCACATACTAAATTAATTAACATATTGGCAACCCAATCTGTCCGTTTTCACAAACTGTGTTTTTTGATATTGGTTTGTCCTACAATTACCGAACGCGTGTGTCCCCTACCTCCACACATTCCTGGACGGAGGGCGCGCGATATTAAAAGCAGTGACTTTTTAATCAGTGGCCCTCCAGACCCCGCGGTGGGGGAGGGTTATGCGCACAGATGTGTGTAACGGCGCAATTTCGTCGGCGCGCGAGGGTTATGAAGGAAATGATGGATTTTTAAGAAAATGTTCATAGATATGACGCAAAGTATTCCTTATTTGTGATGAGCTTTCATTCACCCTAAAGGTAATAAACCAATATGGTAGGGCATATTACACAGTACAATCTGTAGGACTACTATGAAGCATTTGACAGGTTCTGTATAATCCAGACAAAATAAAGATTTGAGCTTGTATAAACTCGCACACAGTTAAATTTGGTGAGGGTCTTAAATATACCATAGTAAAAGAAATATCAAAGTCCTCATTGATCAGACTAGTGCATTTTTATAATTCAAGGTCAAAGGTCAAAATTAAATGAATGCAAATATCCATGTTTGAAGAAGAAAGAAAGAAAGAAGAAGAAAAAGCGTTTATTCAAGAACACACAACGTACAGAGAATCAGACAAATATATAAACATAATAAGGTAACATAATAAGGATACACTCACTGCACATCGTGCGCACCCAAATGGGCCCCCCATCTCAGCATGAATGCCCACCAGGGTATGCGAAGCGCTGGTTTTCAGATGGCGCTCTAATGGCTCTGCTGCCACGCAAAACGAGTCAGTGACGCATCAGAACACAACAACAGATACTCTCAAAAATGGCGACATAAAAAAGAAAGGAAAGAAATGATGACGTTCGTCCTAATTGTGGTGACCAGTGATTTCGCAACAATAACAAACTCTAATTGACATTATTTAATAAGTTAATTAACAAAATTTAATTTATACATTTCGTTCCAAAATTCACCCATGCCCTACGATCGACGCCATTTTTTAAATCACCAAAATTTTAAATGTGGCCTTGGATGACCGAGCTTTACTACAAGCGACTCTACCGATTCGCTTGAGTGGGCTCGGTATTCGCAAAATTTCAGATGTCAGCTTACCAGCGTTCCTATCTTCAGTCCACAGTACGGAAGAATTAACTAGGAAAATCCTTGCACCTACACTAGTTAATTCTGAAGTATTGTGTAAGACTGATGCAGTGAACGCTTGGAAAATTGCATGTCCAAACACCGATCTCCCAAGGAACCTTTTCTCACAGCGTCAGTGGGACGGGCCGCTCTGCAGCTTAGTTGGAAAAAAAAAACTAAATACATGTTCCAATGCTGCTGAGCGTGCCCGTTTACTGGCGGTTGGAGTGTGGGAATCGGGTCTTTGGCTACAAGCTCTTCCGTCATCTAACGTAGGGACTATGTTAGATGACACTACCTTCCGCATCGCAACTTGTCTCCGTTTAGGTGCGCCGTGTGTTTCTCCGCATCAATGCCGTTGTGGAGAAGCCGTTGACAGACTCGGACACCATGGTCTGTCGTGCTGCAGGAGCGCTGGGCGAATTCCACGGCACGCCAGCCTCAACGACATAATCCGCCATGCTCTTGTCACCGCCGGTGTACCAGCTGTACTCGAACCAAACGGTTTGGCGCGTGACGATGGCAAGAGACCGGATGGCATGTCGTTAATGCCATGGAAGATGGGTAGGACTCTGGTGTGGGACGCCACATGCGTTGATACCATGGCTCCTACCCATATAACTAGCACGGCTGGCTGTGCTGGTGCTGCTGCTGCTTCTGCAGAGGCTCTCAAGCGGCGCAAATACTTCAATCTCATCGGAGATTATGAATTTGTGCCGTTTGGAGTCGAGACTTTGGGGTCATGGGGTCCAAGCGCTCGCAACCTCTTCCGTGAGATTGCGAAGCGTATGGTCGACGCTTCTCGTGACCAGAAGGCTGGCCTCTTTTTAGGTCAGAGAATAAGCATGCCATACAACGTGGCAATGCTGCCAGTCTTCTCGGAACGCTACCACAAAAGGCATGCGATGCGGAGGAATTCTACGACGCATTTTAATTGTTCTTAGCTATAAGTTGCATAATAGTTATTTTATTTTTATTGTGTTTAATATTTATAAATTATTTCTTGATTTGTTTATTAATAAAAATAATTTATACATATAATAAATATTTGCACTGAGCGGGCATCGAACGCGACGGCTACGCAGGAGGCGCGGGTTCGATGCTGTATATTTGTCTGATTCTCAGTACGTTGTGTGTTCTTGAATAAACGCTTTATCTTCTTCTTTCTTTCTTCTTCAAACATAGATATTTGCATTCATTTAATTTTGACGTTTGACCTTGAATTATAAAAATGCACTAGTCTGATCGATGAGGACTTTGATATTTCTTGTACTATGGTATGTTTAAGACCCTCACCAAATTTCAGATTTCTTGATTTGTTTATTAATAAAAATAATTTATACATATAATAAATATTTGCACTGAGCGGGCATCGAACCCGAGCCTCCTGCGTAGCCGTCGCGTTCGCTGCCGTCACGCCACAGAGGCTGTCGCGATTATAACTCCTGACTAACAATTATAACTCTCTAAAATTATATAAAAACCAAATATTACTTTCATGGGAGCTAATGCTGTCTTTTATACTACTTATCTATATCAGACAAGCACACTGCCCGTCTTATGGAATATGGCCTATGGACGGTTGCAACAACAGGGGCCTCACCTGACCTCCAACACCAAGAACGCATGCTTTTTTTTATACTACTTAGGTGGCAGACAAGCACTTGGCCCACCTGATGTAAAATGGTTACCGTGGCCTATGGACGTGTGTAACACCAGAGGAGTCACACTCGACCCGACCCTGTAAGCACAGAGTTTCTGTGTCGTCAGTGTAGAAGACAAAGTAAGGCGAGCCTTTATTCTTCCCACTGACAGCACAAACTCTCCAGTGAGCTCTGGCTACCCTACTCACCGCTGGGAACACAACACGAAGTTATTATGGCCGCGGTATTCTGTAGGGCGGGTGTACTTCCCCGGTCGGACTGCTGGAAATACCGCCGTGTCCTAACCTCACGCTCATCAATCAACAGGAGTACTGGACTCTGACCTCAGATCCTATATGTTCTGTGTGTTTGCAGCGATCCTGCCCTACCGTGAAGACTCACAAGCCCAGACGCGCGAGTTTCTGGCGAGGGTCATAGATGTACTACTGGACTACGTGCACGCGGTCAATGACCGCAATGAGAAGGTATACACATTGATCATAAATATAAAAGAGCTATGTTTGTACATTGGAAATATTAAAAGATACGTTTCTGTTCTCAAACCCAAACCCTTGTCTGTTTAAAGCTACAGAACACATTTTGATGCGATGCTTTTTAAGTGTTCCGTTCCTCAAAAGGAAAAAAAACGAAACCACTATAGAATCATTTCTTTGTCTGTCTGTCTGTCTATCTGTCAAGACCTATTTCTTAGGATTGCGTCCCACGCAACTAAACTTAACACCTTAGTGTCAATTTGAAATCTTTACCACGTCTTTAAACTGTGCAAAAATAAAGCTTATAAACAACGCATTCAAAATATATTACGATATTATATAGCTTAAGTTAAGGAAACCTCGGTGCGTAAGTCCGACTCACACTTGACCGATTGTTTTAGAAAATCCTTGGTTAAATTCAAAACCTACTGTAGTCAAAAATGATTGCAATTTATTGAATATATGACAAAAACGATAACTGACCACCATGCTGGCTCCTGGCTGCAGCTAGTCAGTTGTATTTATGAGTAAATAGGTGTACAATAATCTGGGGCAATTATTTCCTATCCCGGGCAAGATGTGGCCACAGTTGTCCCATAGCCAATAGGGCCTTCGATGGCCCTGAGTCCGCCGAAGCATGAGAGATATACCAAAGGCAATTTCACTTTCGGTAGTATTATGTTATGTGTCCTCGGCAATTGCATGTTTTACTCTAGTTAATTAAAATAAATATTGAACTGAGCTTATTAAATTAAGAATGGTAAAAGAGCTGTACAAGTGTGTCTGTTCTTATTATATTGTTTTTATTTATTTTTAATCATCCACCCAACCTAGATAGTAAATTATTTGACTATCGAATATTATGACGTCACGATTATTTGTTTCATACAAGTTTCCTTATAACGTTTTGACGTTTAGTAAAAAGTAATTAATTGGATTAGTCAGTCAAATAACCAAATTGATGGCGCGCGATGTGCGCCTTCCCGTTTCCGGGGGCGAGTTGGGGACCCTGTGGTCCCCACACGAGATGGCGCTGGGTCACCTTCGTCAACCAAAAACGATTCACAAGCGCCGTGCGTTTCAGTCAGTTCGAGTCCGACATAACCTCACTTACCGGTTCCGATGGGTGGGGTGGGTATTCGCTGGGATTTTCCGGTATTTAATCGGTTCGAGTCTGACATAATCACCTATGCAAGCTCGAATTGGATACCCCGAGTGGATTTCCGCAGTATAGAAAGAAAAGTATTATTGGATTTTATATCTATGTAGATCCTGGAGTTCAAGATGCCCGAGGAGATGCAGAAGTTGTTAGACCTGGACCTGCACGACGAGCCTCTGCCTCTGAAGCAGCTGCTGGAGGACTGCAAGACCACATTGCGCCACCAAGTCAAGACTGGTGAGTAGTAGATCATTATTTTTCATTTGGTTTATGATTCTGCAAATGGATACTGCCTGCTATCAAATTTGTGTCGATATTTTAGACAGCAGTCGGATTTTCAATTCAATTAATTTAATTCAATTAAAGTTCAGTCAGTGGGCTGGCTACGTTTGTCGAAGGACTGATGGCCGTTGGAGCAAACGAGTCCTAGAGTGGAGACCGCGCCACACGATATCGCTCAACGCAGCGAGTCTCCTCGCCGGATCGCCACTGTGGATCCTGGAAGCGAGATCCCTTTCGGCGCTATACCGGTTCCGAAAGGCGGCGCGGGAGCGGGGTCACGATCCCGAGCCCGAAGAAATTCGGCAAGTGAGATCCCGGCTCCACAGGGAAATGGTGGAGCTATGACGCGCCGTAGTAGCGGCGGTAAGACCCATCATGGGGGATTGGCTAGAGAGGCCGCACGGCAGCCTCTCGTACCGTCTGACGCAGATGATCACCGAGCATGGGTGCTTCGGAAAGTATCTGCGTCGGATGGAGAAAGAGCTAACGTCCGAGTGCCATCACTGCGACGCGAGCGAGGACTCGGGGCCGCACACGCTCACCGAGTGTCCGGCGTGGGAGACGCCGAACTCTCCACCTTGCTCACGGCGATGGTACGCTGCGCAGATGCGTGGGTGGCCGGCTCCTCCTTCTGCGAGCAAGTAATGCTCGCGGAGGAGGAGGCGGGGCGGGAGCGACGAAGGATCGCAAGCCAAGCTGCCCACGTACGAAGGCAACTCAGGCGTTGGAGGTCGATGAACGACCTCCGCCCCCCATGAGCGCAAGCCTGGGGATGACAGGTGGAGCCGCCTATCACCCTGGCAGAAACAGGCCGCGGCGTTGGCGCGCCTGACGCACCTCCCCGTTTCCGGGGACGAGTTGGGGACTCTGTAGTCCCCACACCCGAGAAGAGGGCCAGATCGTGAGAGATGGCCCTGGGTCGGCCAGGGTGCGAGGGATATGCCTGTCAACCTCACCTTTGGCAACCAAAATGACCCACAGGCGGCGTGTGTTTTAGTCGGTTCGAGTCCGACATAACCTCCCCCACCGGCTCTGGTGGGGAGGTATCAGTGGGGATTTTGCGCACGTAAAAAAAAAAGAGTGGGGACTGCGAGAAGGCAAACAGAAGGAGGACACCCACTGGCCAGATGATCGAACGACCTGAAAAAGGTGGCTGGGACAAACTGGATGCGGAAGGCAGAGAATCGGATAAAATGGCGCACATTGGTAAAGGCCTATGTCCAGCAGTTGTGGTAACCAAAGTCTCAGAAATGAGGGTCACCATTACATACGTATACCATATTACAATAGTGACACTCGGCTTGATGGCCTCATCATAAGCGTTTTCATGCCCCGCTTAAAGGAACCGGGACTGTAGGAAGAAGGAAACACGTGAACTGTAATGAATTCCAGATCTTAATGGTACTACAAAGAAAAGAGTCTCAGAACCGCTTGGTTCTTGATCGGTTATTCTGCACCGTACGCGGGTGACATCTAAGACCTGCACGTGTTGTCCTGTGTAGGAACTTATAACCACCTAACACCACCATCAATTTAGATGGTGTAACTCCGGAAGGCTCCAAGTCTTATTTTATTTTGCGCAACTGAAATATTTGACTAAAAGAAATTGGTAGGTAAAAGTACTAGATGGAAGACAAGTTATTATTCAAAGTATTCAGACTATTTACACTGTTGATTGATGGCACTTGGTGGAGTTTGTTGTTACACATATTGATAATTCACATGTACTTTTCCACATTACTTTTATTATTTACTAGCTAACCCACCCCAGCTTCGCCCGGAGTATATTTTGAAGCTTCATATCCCTTTGAGCCCGTATGTTTTAGTCTTCAAAATATGTATGAATAATTGCCGCCTTTGTTAACATTTATTACCAATGCTCCGCTCCCTTAAGTAGTAGCGTGATGATATATAGCCTAAAACCTTTCTCGATAAACGGACTACCCAACACTGATAGAATCATTCAAATCGAACCAGTAGTTCCAGAGATTAGCGCGTTCAAACAAACAAACTCTACAGCTTTATAATATTAGTAAAGATTACACTTGACCGGTTTCGCCTTATTATTATTTATTCAAACATTCACTACAACGTTCGTTTGTGTTACAATTACTTATGAAGAGATTTGGCATATTAAATTATGCGTAACATTTTTTGGAAACTGATAATTTGGCAATTTTATTTCGGTCAAACATAGGTCAAACATAGCTCAGGACACTTGTACATGATTAAAAAATCATCATTCCAAAAAATAAATTAAAGATTCCAATTCTATTGTTAAATCGGTTACAATAAATGCCGGGTTGTATAGCTTGGGTGCCCACTTGAGCGGTCGTAGCAAGTGCGGCAAATCGGTGAGGAACGCAATTACGAATAACTGTGCGCCATTCCGCGCGGCCGGTTGCGAGGAGCGGGCGAGGGTCTGGAGACACTGGTGCGGGCTGTAAACGGCTACTGTTTTGTTTAATATTGTTCATGAAATTTCGAAAGATTACGGTGTAACTACAGAACTTGGATGTCATTGTTTGTGGCCGTTAGATGGCAGTAGATTGACGGCAAATGTGAAATTTTAGCCTGAAATCCCAAAAAAGGAAAAAGGCTTGGAGAATGATGATTGTTGAATGTTTATGTAAATATCATTATCATCCCAAATCCACTCTGTTTTAATCATTTTTCAATTATTTTTCTTTTTTTTTCGGATCTCCCAACTCTGAGAGAAAACCATGCGCCAGTCTATCAATCAATCGGCAGGGGCAGCTGGCAGGTTAGGTTTCAGGGTGTATTTTTTAAACGGCTCAGTCAATACCACACACGCTCAACCTTTGGAATGAATTCCCTGCTGCGGTTTTCTCAAGCGTCTACAATATGGGGTCCTTCAAGAAGGGCATTATAAGGTTTTTCAGGGATGGCAGCACGAGTGTAACTCCTCTGGTATTGCATACGTCTATAGGCCACGGTGACCACTTTCCATCAGATGGGCCATGTGCTTGTCTACCACCTAAGTAGTATAAAAAAGGGCAGTTACCTCATTCGTTATTGCTTCGTCAAAACATCCTTAGAAGACCCTAACTTTTTATGATATCCTGAACTGCATTCACAGATTTTGGCAAAATTGTACAGTCAGCAAGATAAATGTACTACTGATAGTTAAAGAAAGTAGGAAAAATCTACATCTATACACCATTCTTACAAGTTTTTTAACCTTACTAGCTCCAATGTGTGCACACCTTTACATGTAGGGGAACAATCATTCCGATACATTTGCGGACATAATTGAATTGTTTGCCGCGGGAGAGCTCGGGGGATCGGCGACGCGACGTCGGTCGGCTGTTGTCGTATTAGCTACAGTTGAGATATTCAGTAGATCGCGCCATTTCACTACAAAACTACATGATGACGTCAATAATTGGCAATAAAGTTACACACACAATGGCCACCATTAAAGTCTCGATTGTATATCGGTTTTTGAGATGTTGTCCCGGGTCCAATCTTCAATTACACCTTAATATATTGATTTAGTTTATCGTAGTTTTTATGAAAGCGACTATATGGCAGTCGCATCGAATGATTTACAACCATAAGAGCAAAAAAATACACACACACATATTCAATTAGCCCACTGCAGTCCACTGCTGGACTTAGGCTTCTCCCAATGTGCGCCTTCCGCATCCAGTCTTCTTTTTCAGGTCGTCCGTCCATCTGGCTAGAGGGCGTCCAACCTTTCGTTTACCTTCTCGTGGTCTTCGGACTTGTTTGTCAGGACTTGTTTGCTCCAACCGCCACTGGTCCTTCGACAAACATGGCCAGCCCACTGCCACTTCAAATTGCTTATTCTGTGACCTATGTATGTAACTTTAGTTCTCGGTCGGATAACCTCATTCCACACACACATATAATCACGCATTTATCCCCGGACATTTAGACAAATTTTAGAAACACAAAAAACTAACATATATTAACACCCACATTTCACCAATCATTGAATTCGATCCTACTTAATAGGAGTGAGCCCATTGCCGTCTTCCGGGCACTATTGTTGACTCAAGCCATGCATTTGAGGCTGAGTCTGGGCTGTATATATCTGTCTGATGTTAAACAACACTATCTCTTAGTCGCCTTGTACGACACCGTATGAGAAGAGATGGGGTGGGCCAATTTCTAAATCGGGAACTACGCAGTATTATTAAGAGTGAAAACCTGCAATAGCAATCAGCAGGTGACTAAACACGATAGGAAATGCGCAGTGCTCGTTTTTTGGGTGCAACGGGAGGAGATCAAATCTACCAATTTTAGATTCTATCAAGACAACACACGCGTGCCAAGGCTACGTTTCTCTTCAATGCAATCCAGTGAATAACCTCCCTCGTAATATCTCAAAAATTCTCTCAAACTTCAAACTTAATTTAATTTTCCAGTCCGAAATCTATAATCTAACTAATCTATTATCCTAACTGAGAAAGATTACTATTAACATCACTAAAGCCTCTATATCCTAGCGTACAACGCACTCTAAAACATCTTTCCCTAGCCGGAGGTCGCGCCCTCATCACAATTCCTCTCTCAGATTACGCGCTCGACGGAGCATGAGACATCGCTTGTGCTCTGAGCTGATGGATGGAGAGGTTACTGATTGTGAGCGTTTTAAACACTCGGATTGATGGGGGATTGTTTTTGAAAGGTTTTGAGTGAGATATGATGAAAACTTTTGTTTTATTGACTTGTTTGTTGAAAAAAAATAATATTTACTAAATGTCTGTTTAAAACTAAGTATACTTTCAAATAAAAATATTTAAATGGAGTCTAGTGCGATTTATTCTTTACTCTGATCTCTGAACGTTTCAGCTGTTCGTATCGTTCGCGTAAACTGCCGACCATATGAATAAGTTTCTAGTCGATACGTTAGAACGAAAACAGTTTAATATTATTACAAATCAGTCAAAAGTCATACTGTATAGACCATTATGTCGGCACTCACAAAACGTCAACAAAAAAGGAACATGAATATCAGTTTAGTAAATGGACCACCGGTTCGAAACGCGGCCCCGACCTGAGAAGACTCCGGCAAGAAACTCAGCGGGCATTTCATTTTTAGGTCTATTTACAAACATACACTTAGTCTACTTAATCCAAATACAAAAATTTACTTGAGTAGCATAGTTGAGCGATAAGTTCATTTCCAAGCTTGTTTATCATCCAAGTATTCTTGGATTTTATAATAGCCTCTCTGGCACAATTTACTTTTAACAATATTTTTAAATTTATACACAGGTAAATCCCTAATTTCTAGAGGGAGCTTGTTAAAAAAGCGTATGTACAATTGTCGTGAAATGAATAACTAATTTTTTCAAGTCGACTACCACAGACTACAAGATTGATTTTGGGTCTGGTATTTATGTTATGCCGGTCACAAACTCTGGAGAGTGTTAAAACATTTTTCTATTTAATACATTTCTGTTTACCACTTTTTAATTAAAACAGTGAAAATTTAACGCATGTCGAGCACTAATTGAAAATAAATGCGATGGTGTCCACTTGCCATCGGTGAAACTATATATTTATTAGCCACTTCAATGGCATGAGTTGTCGTAAAAAGTATCTTCTTTTCTCTAAAGAAATAGTCTCTTACATGTTTTGTTTTAAAACTAAAGCCACCTACACTAAAACCAAATTCCATTACAAGCTTACCTAAAGCTATAAAGTGTCGAAAACGGCCATAAAAACGACAAATAATGACTTAAGTCCCTCCTCCACTGAGCTTATGAAGTCCATAGTGATGGAGATGCGCGGAGTGCCACTAACAACACGCAAATCATAGGATTACAGCGCTTAGAGTAGGGTGCACATCAATTAGGGGCTTTCGCGGAAGAGTCTTGGGAAAATAATTAATGATAAATAGTACCTGCTTAGTTTATTACTTATTGAAGAGTAAAAATTGGATGTGCCATGTATTACAGTGGCCAATTTACTAGACTTACACGTTATTATACTAGACTATAAGTATTATGTACCGGCACCATATTTAGCAAATAATTACAAGTTGTATAATATTTTGAAGGAATAAAATAATATTAATCAATAATATTTCTAGACCTGTTGAATTGTAATTCAGGTTTTTATTACCTACCACAGGCACCAGCGATCCACAACCCAATGTGCATACAGTAATACTTTTGTGTCATATTTTGCGTTTATTGATTTGTAGTGAGAAATAAACAATTTTTATTATATTTTTACATATTTTATTTTTATTTTATCTAGGACACGCCAACTTGACTTCACCTCGTCTGATGGTAAGCTAAAGGCAAAGTCTCAGGAAAGAGGGTCTTAACATTAATTTCGGCAAGCACAAAATATATTTGTTTAGATACCTTTAAGAGAATAGGCAGACATACAGGACAATCGTATCAGTTACTATCTACGAGCACAGTATTTGATTGACTTCGTGCTGCTATTAAAATTTAGTTAATTACCACAAGAAAAATCAATAACGCGGTCCGTCCGAATATAAATTACATAACAATACACCGTATGTCCTTATAACAATTTTATTGTTAGCCACACTACCTCACCCCTGGATGCATTGTTCCCTATATTAACATAGTTTGATAGATCATCCGTGCTTACCCCACATCCCTTTGTTGATCAGGATTCAGGTTATGGATTGATTTTTATAGAGCGAGCGAATGGGGATTTAAAATGAGGATTTGGACACCCGCGAGGTTTCAAGGGTTGAGGTGTTACGATCAAGTATTGTTGCAGAGAGGATTTTATGAGACAGGTCCGGGTGAATAACCTTAGTGTTTTTTTTATTAAGTAGGTAGGTTTTTAAATTTAATAAGGTGTCTTTAACCTGTCTGTGCTGTCTTTAAACTTCGATATTGCCAGTGTGTTGTGTAAATCAGATCGCAGTCGCCTCATGGAAAATTTCAAAGTTCGATCGCTTTAAAGTTGACAGATAGCCTTAGGTTAAGTTAGGTTAGGTTAGGTTGGTCGGATTGACTACCGAGTTGGTAATCTTTTGTTTCTTCAGTTTCTTTTGAAACGCGTGCTCGAGATCTGAACAGTGAACATATACCTAAAATATAGGAATGTTTTAGGACTTATAACACCTTAATGCGAAGCAGCTATAGGAAGAGCAATTATGAGTTTTTTGGCCCCAATCGGGAATAATTTTGAATTTGTTAATCACTATAATCATTATGAACTATATTAGGTATACTTAGGCAATGATGGAGTTGGTATATTCATCGCAATGAATAAAAAATACCCAAATAAATAGTACATAATAAAAACGCCTTCCCACACGACCCCAGCTTTAAGTTAAATTATACTGATGTCAGAAGTGGTTCACGTTGCGTGCTCAGTAAACTCGCTTAGCTTTTAACCAGTGGCTTCCTAATTGATAATCCAACTTCTTAACCATAACTCCTACTCCTATATCCAATAAAAATATCATCCTTCAAAGAAATGTCAACATTTGTTTTACAATTTCTATGCTGTATGTATCGGATTTCGTATAACAATAACTCTAATTTCGATACACACTGCTTCTCACCAGCTACAACTAGATTAAACCGGATATATCCAGTGAATAAGCTCGTCAGCGACCGCACGCGGCGAATTGAATTAGGACTGTCGCGTGCCGCATTCATATTGTGGACACCCTACGAATATTGAGTTTATATTGTTGTTTTGAAAATTATAGTGTCAATTACTTGAGACGTGATCCCAGGAATCAGTATCACGCCTGTAAATCCCCGAAGAGGTAGGCAGATTTTCGCCAACTATGATCTTTGGTCCCACATAATAGGTGGCGAGCCTATTGAGGTCAAGCAGGCACTTTATTATGTTTTGCAGTGAAATTCTGCACATAATTATTTGTCAAACTGTCTAGAAAATCCCATTAGAGAAGCAATCCTCGGACATTACTGTATCTGTATTGTAGGTAAACGAATTACATTACTGTAGGCTGCTGCGCACAAATAATGTCAATTATGTGGTACAATAAAAATAACTACTTTCTATTAAAAAAACATAGAAATCACAGTTCAAAAATGTTAATTTCTTGCATAACTTCATAGTATTTTCGTAGATTTTTCAGAGATGGTTTAATAATATATAAGCTCTCAACTGAGGCCACTCTCAACTTTTTACATTTAGGCCCAAGAATGTATGAAAGCGAATCCATCTCCTTTAGTATACAACCGGGACTGTTTTTAAAACATTAAAAAAAACATTTTTATTTTCAGCAAAGCGATACCTCTGGTATTAAGATCTTCCATAGGCTAAGATAACCACTTACCATCGAGTATAATATTTGTTTGTTTGCTTCCTAAATAGTTTAAAATACCCACAAAAATGCCTGCACAAATAAATCCATATAAATCTTCTCTCTCCCTCTAAGCGAGGATTAAACAAGTATTACACCGCACCTGATTTCTCTGGTATACCGGTTCGACCCCATCTGTTGTAATACGAGGGATTAGTGTACAATTACTCTGGCGTATTTATATTACTCCCTGTTGTTAGCAAATGGGTCTACAGGGATTGAGCATTAAGAATATTGTGTAATAAAAAAAACATTGTTAAATTGGGAATCTCCTACTTTTATGACGTTGGTTAATATCTACTTATATAAATTTAAAAAATATCAAACTAATCGCGGTGTGAATTCATAATTATACAACGATTTGGAACTTTTTGAGCGTTAATTTCGTGACCATGGGTGCTGCAACGTATCCGAAACGGCGGCAGAAATGTTAACCCCTCGTTTACATCTACAAGTATAAAACATGTCCCGAGAAGAGGGCCAGATCGTGAGAGATGGTCCTGGGTCGGCCGGGGTGCGAGGGATATGCCTGTCAACCTCACCTTCGGCAACCAAAGCGACCCACAGGCGGCGTGCGTTTTAGTCGGTTCGAGTCCGACATAACCTCCTCCACCGGCTCCGGTGGGGAGGTATCCGTGGGAATTTTGCGCACGTAAAAAAGAAAAAAACTACAAAACATGTATCTGAGATACATTTATAAAACAAGTTTTGTGTTTTGATTAGTCTTCTACAAGTCTTCAACTTGTTTTACAACTTGTTTCATGGTGTACACATGCTCCATGATTTAATGGCGGGAAGTTCCGAACCGCTGTATAATTACTACATAATTATTTGTTCAATGTTTGATTCATCACAGTCTAAACTGCTGAAGCAACAAACTTGAAACTTTGGCAGATTTTGAAAGAGTTTTTGGATATTTCACTCAAACTGAAATTGACTGCAGTCTCATAAAAAATTGAACATACGATTTTTACGATTTCCCTAAAAAAACACCAAACAGATAGCTCCCCTTCAAAAGCCGCTAATAAATTCCACCGGCTCTAAAGTGTCAATTGATAAACTGAAGCCAACGGGGGTGAAGTCCCACGGGCCGGTTTATCTCGCCCCACAGCCCCACACCCCGCGGCTGCGGGACGGAGAATTAAATCAAAACTAGCCACTATGGAGGTTTTCATTGTTTAAAAAAAAATTAGAATGAAATATTGAGTTCAAATGAAGTAGTATTGGCGCCAACACGAAGGAGGGCTCCTTCGTGTTGGCGCCAAAATGTATAGTGCGGGACTTGGCATATTGCAAGGTGAACCAACACCAACCAACTTAGGATGGGTAACGCCTTTGTGCCTGGAGAGCCTTAAAATGGCCAAAAACTGGTCTAACTAACTGGTAGGTTGTAGGTAGTGGTCAGATGCCAGTAGTTTTTCAGAAAATAGCGAAGAAAGTTTCTTGTTGTGCAGAAAAATTGAAAATTTTAGAAAAAATTAAGACCGTTTAAGCATGTATTTCAGGCGAGTGAAGCTAGGGGTACCAGCTAGTTGAACAACATATTTAATCTACGCCACAGTTTATCAAAGCCATTCTTTTCATTCCGTTCACTCCTCATCCCCCGGGATGGGACTGTCATTCATATTTTTTATCTGTACCCGCCTCCGTCGTACAAAAAATGTTTTTCTGATAAAGTGGTACTCCAAAGCGACCTTATCTGTAACGTATGTCTGTGTGTCATAACCATGGGCTTTTTTCGAGGGGTGAGCAGAGTAATGTGTTTGTTAGTTGGTGATTTAGATGGATACAGATATAGAAAACATTATTCTGAAGAAGATATGAAACACAACACTAAAATTTGGTCAGCAAATGATAATTTGATTATTAAATACTGCCGTACCAATAGCTGTGGCATTCGTTACGTGTAGTTGAAACTCTACAGAGATAAGAGATAAATTCTGAATATATAGATTTATTGATCTGTTAGAAGCCAGTGCCTAGTCGTTTAAAAATATTCATGTCAAAATGCATATAAATGTTATTAAATTAATATTACTTTATACGATAATGGCAACTATTCTCCATCGAACTTAAAAAGAATCACGTAAATCGAATTACAAATCTCGGAATGATCGATATTCATACATAAAAAATACAAATTAAAAAAAGATACATATATAATTGAGTACCTCCTCCTTTTTGGAAGTCGGTTAAAAAGCCTGAATATCCGTCTAATCGATAGAATCCTTTACTTACCTACTTACTTACTTGGTGATAAAATGATCTTCTGAACCTTTGCGAAATACGAAATTAGGATGGATGTATGAATGTTTATTAGGTACTCAATCATGCTAAAACGATTCAACGGATCTGAGGGACTAAAAAGGCCACTTTATTGGAATCGTATTAGGACAATATTTTGTCTTGCGGCGATATTAACACGAAATTGGAATCTGCTCAGTAATTGCATTGCTATATTTCTGCTCAGAGTGACCATTTAATTAATTTTATAAGAATCTATTGAGATCTAGTGGAAATTCATTAAGATACAAGTTTTTAGCAGAATCGCTCAAAGTGACCTTTTTAGACCCGCTGTATGCAACTTAAGACAGAGATAGATTATCTGTATAGCATATAGGCATAGAGTCCTGTGGATCTGTATAGCACACAGGCATAGAATCCTGGCTGCATTACACTGTTGATAAAATGATAACAGCCCTCCGCTACAAACGGACAAACACGAAGACACACAAACATTACATTGACAGGCTTGAAGGGTTACCTTCGAAACGACAAATGCGAAACAAATCTAAAGTCTAATCTAAATCTAGGTTTGGGAAATAACAACTAAAATATAAACCTAGATTGGAGCTCGTGCCTACTGCTGGCTAGGCAGCGGGCAGAGGCGAACAAACAACACAACGCAACAGTCTCGACCAAGACGAGACGCGATTAGCCAACAACAAAATAAGGGTCTCTTCACGTGGGACCGATACAACAAGCGAGTGCTTCTTCTCCTCGGGTGGTTCGGAAACCGTAGTGGGATTGAATTGACTAACTGGCCACCCATCTAACGCGGCATGAATCCAGGACGGTCCACCAAACCACAACGGGTGATCCAAAATTTGCGAAGGAAGCAATCCACGAGAGAGACAATCGGCTGGGTTGTCGGTGCCAGCAACGTGAAAGAGATTATGTGGCGCCAATTCAGATTGAATTTTGCCACTCTATTAGCGACGAATGTGTCCCAACGATGGGGCGAAGAGTGGGCCCAACACAAAGCGACTGTTGAGTCCTAAAAGCTAAAATTCTACTAATATTAATGCGAAAATTTACAATTATATCATTAAGCGACACGGAAGTGCTAATCTTAGCACTGCCATCCAAAACTACACGGAGTTTTAGTAGTAAGCTTATCTTCTCCAATAACTCCGCGGTGCGGGACAATGTACGAAGGCTGGGTCCCGCCAGTGTCCGCAGGCGCAGGTGAGATGTAACCTTTATCTAAATATTCGTTAACAACCTCATCATAGGCCCGCTTCGACTTTGGGGACGCCTGCATCTTTCGTTCCAAACAAAGAAAGCGTTTTTCAGCGGATACACGGGAGCCACCGAGCGAAAACTTGCGGATGGTAGACTCCAGTGGCGGCTCGACGGTGCAACAGAACGAAGCAGTCGAGTGACTAAAACTATCTATAGAAGCGGGTGCGGAACCAATTATAACAAAACCCAGAACTGTTTCCAGGGCGTGCGGAGCGGGGTACGTCGGTCCCCCTTGAACCTTACGTGATAGCTGGAGGTGCGGGAGAATCGAAGCGCCGATCAATATATCGACGACTCCAGGAACAGCGTAAGTCTCATCTGCTAAAGGCAAATCTTTAAATTTCGTTAATAAAGACGTGTCAACCGGGACGGTAGGCAACTGTTCAGCTATTCTATCTATAACGAGCGAATCCATGTCAAACCAAATATTATTATTAAAACGAGATCTAAACCTTGTTTTAACGGTGCCACGAACAGCTGACTGTAAGCTTCCAAAACCCTTCACCACTGAGCGGGTTGAACGCTTATCAACATTGAAACCAAGACGCCGACAACAATCTTGAGTAATAAAATTACTTTGCGAAGCGCCATCTAACAGCGCTCGAACAATGCGCGGCTTACCTAATGCATCAACAATAACAACGCGAGCGGTCGCAAGACACACAGTAGTGAGTGCAGCACTAGCGGAGAACGAACACAAGGTGACGTCATCCGCGGCGGTCACCGGGCGGGCTGGAGCGCGCGCGAGCGCGGGCTGCGGCTGCGGCGCAGGCTGCCGTGTGTCACCGCTCGACGAGCCAACCGTGCTCACATTGGATGCGGCATTACTATTCTCAAAATGAAGCAAAGTGTGGTGTCTCGCTTGACATTTGCGACAACTATTTCTACTATTACATAAAACAACGCGGTGTTTAGTACCGAGACAATTAAAACAAAAATTATTAGCGCGAACAAATTTATAACGATCACTAGGCGACAATTTTAGAAAACCAGGACACCTGTACAGTTGCGAATGATGAGTGCTACACAAAGAGCAAACAGGTGACTGTACACGTGCTGGTGCGGTACTAACATAAGTATGAGTTGACCTCAGTGACTTCGATGACGCATCTACTTTGCGTGCAGAATCAACAACTGTCTTCGCGCCTTCATGTTTCGATGAAGAGCGTTGCAATACCTTTATATGCTCGCGAACAAAACTTTCTAAGTCTTCGAACTTAGGAATCCTATTGCCGCGATGATCCGACTCAAACAAACGAATGGTTTCGGAATCTAATTTCCTTAAACCCATATACAAAAATACGAAGTCGCAGAGGTCATCGACCTTTAGGTTCTTTACGGCGCGAACAGCTGACGCGAAAGTATCTAGAAATTTCTCTAAGTTTTGATCGTTACATGCCGTAATAGATTTCAAATCAAACATCTGATCTAAATAGGCGTTAGCTACCGATCTTTTATCCTCATACCTAGCTTTCAAAGTATTTAAAATTAAATTATAATTCTCGGCACTAAACGTAATTCCAGCGCAAACGGTTATAGCTTTACCAGTCAATTTTTCAACGAGATAATGCAATTTTTCGTGATCTGTCAACGAATCGTTCTTATCTATCGTATTCTCAAAACTATCTATAAATAGACACCAATTGCGAATGTTACCATCAAATTCGGGTATTTGAATTGGTGGCAACTTAGGTCGGTCGCGAGTGGGGTTGGGTAGGTCAGCCGGTTTCTCCAAACTCCTAGCGACGCGTTTGATACGACAATACAAATCGTCAAACGACGACAAGGCCTGATAACTCACTGAGTAATCGGGATTCAAATTCAACTCTAAAACGTTGATGTCATGTACTAAGGTTTCGAAATCCGCGCGTAGACTATCTAAGTTTTCTATAGAACACAAGAACGAATCTCTGATGACCAAATCAGAGGTTTTAAGTGCATTATCATAAATCGATTGTACGCGAGAGTAAATCATTTCTTTTTTAGCGTTTAAAAGTTTCAATTGAACCTTACCGGTCCTATCAACCTTTGGGGACATGTTTACAATTAAATCTCGAACTAAAGTGAGGTAAACAACAAATATGAAATGACTTAATCTTAGCGGCACAGAGCAGCGAGGCGGCGCGAGCGACACTCGGCAGATAGGTAGGTACCTACAACTGTGAATGCACGCTTGAACAAACGCGCATAGCAACAAGGTCGTACGTACCTACGCGATGGTCGCTGTCTAGGTTCAACTATTATTTCCGAGATTAAGTATTGCGTAATATCTATTCAAATTAAAATACTTTCGTATGAATTGGGATGAGATGCGAGCGAGGTAGGCACAGCCACGTGTCTACCCACGCAGGTACTAGGCAAATACGACGTGAGCCGAGAACAACGTAATTGAAAAAAACAAAACAAAGCCAAATGCGTTAGGTATTACACTGTGCCTATGCACTAGGGTGTCTGAGTATACCTAAGATCTAAGCCTAAATGTCTGGATGCGGGGTTTTCTACTAAAATAACCAGGCACTTAGGTGCGATGCGAAAATTGTGAACTACGATTAAGTGTTGATATGATACCTAACCTATTTATGTATTAGGTAGGTACAATGCGAGCCAGCGGCGAACGGACAACAAATTCTAAGCCTAAGTGTCTGGATGCGGGGTTTTCTACTAAAATAACCAGGCACTTAGGTGCGGTGCGCTCATTCCCATTAGAATAATAACAAAATACGAACTACGGCTAAGAATCCGGCTCGATCCGGACCAAAAATGGTGGCGCGTGGGCCAACGTATGCGAGTGGACTGTATTGCGGAGAAGCAGATAACTGTTCTATTGACACTTTACACACAAAACAAGACAGGTGGCCGGGCTGCCGCGGATTCGATCCAGGCAGTGAATGCAGCCCGAGAATGTTCGTATATGGTTCGAAGCTCTTCCAATCATTTCCCAGCTTGTCTCTCATGAGCCTGTACACCTGGAACTGGTAGTCGCCCACGGCGTCGAACAGCGACTCGTCGGCGGAGAGGTCGTTGTACAGCGCGGCCGCGTCGCCGCCCAGGCGCAGCGCCACGCGCGACAGCGAGTAGTCGATGACCGTGGCGCGCACGCCGCTGCGCAGGATGCGCACCGCGCGCCCGCGGATCACGAACGTGGCGTACTTCTGCTCAGTGGGAGCTATCAAGACGTTCCCCCAGTGGAGATCACGATGTTCAAACTGGAATGCCTCCTCGGCAACAGCCAGACCATACGCCACCTGTAGAAACAAGGCATGCGCTTGTTCAGCGTTATTGAACTGGTAGCTTTCCAAATCCTGGCCTGCGTTTGCGAGCTCCAATACAATGTACTGCTGATCTACAGGGAGGATTGCTGGATTGTCGTTCTCGGATCCCTTGCACTCGTCATAGAGGTCCCACAAGTCAAGCAGGCGAGAAGGGTAGCTGCCGTATACGCACCTTACTGCCAGTACTGTGGATTGCGTAAAAGGGATTAGTATTTCTTGTAGAAGTTGTAGGTAACAACAAGTTCTAACAAAAAGCAAACGCCTTTTTAACAAACAAAAGCGTCATCTTAAGAATGAAAATATACCACACATACAATAATATAAAAGATAATCAACAACACGAGACCCTAAAACAGCTATATCCGGAGCGGTGGCCGCCATCGGCCCGGGTAGTGACGTGTGAGATTACATCCGTACCCAACTTCAGGGTGCAATCACCCGAGAGAACTTCATTCGTATCGTATTATAGTACGACAAACGACACGTGATAATTTCAATATGATTACATTCTGTTATTTTCTTATTTATTAGCACATTATTATCATAACTATTTAGTTTTAGTTTGTGTGTAATGTAAAATCTCTGAACTCTTTTTTTCAGTCTTTTCAAAATTAAATTGAAATTTTCCACACTTATCAGAGATCAATGACGTAAGACGTAACTAATAAAAATAAACAATGGATAAAAAATTTAAAATAGATCTCGAAATAATATTCATGCTCCGTCATTGTGTTTTTTTTATAATTCTTTTTGGTTTGAGTGTAATAATATTCAAAATCAAACTTAGTTTGTTTTTTGTTACATGTTATTTTCTCTCGATCATAATGAGCAGCTCAGCCGAGTTGTGAATTTACGTGTATTATGAAGGCTTTGTATAATTGAAATTTTAAATTGAAAGACTTGATTAATATGCCAAAATTTTCCCGAGTTAAATCCATGTTGATGCAGACACACAATTTTTTAAATGGCGCCACAAGGTAAAAACAAAAGACAGTCAGATGAAACAAACTGTATTCTACAGCCAAAGAGTTCTATTTTCAAATGTTGTAATAAATTTTTAAATATTGTTTATGTAAGTGGCCAGTTCCGGAAACTTAGTGTAACCTATGTATTCTCTTATTTTCTATACTGTTATATAATTGTAATGTAGTCGTTTCTTTACATTGTGTTATATATGTATGGACACGACTTAATATATCATATTTGAGTTAAAAAAAATTGTGTTCGGTATCGTTATAATGAACAGAAGAATGATATTTTGAAGTTCTTGTCTTTATAATAAATAAAAAATAAAAATAAAAATCATTTATTACCAAAAGCAAAACAATTGAAGTTATCCGTTGGCCCCACACTAGGCATGCCTGTCCTGTGGGTACCATGGGTATGGGTTTATGTCGGCTAAGAATGCAAAAACTACGGAACGATTCCGATTTATTTTTGTTATAAAGGTTTACTACACTTATAATCTTTCGTAAATTTGATCGCGAATTGTTCAGTAAATTAAAATAGAAGTGAAAAAAACTTTAATGAGTAAAGGTTACTATAAAGTGGATGAGTACCTTAATGATGTTAATGCGTGGTCAACATAAGTCTCTTGCTTGCTCGCACAAAATAAATTGTAAACCAAAACAAATTCAAAAAAGAAAAATAATCTAGTTCTAATGTAGTTCGCTGAGTTTCTTGCTGGTATCTTCTCAGTAGAACTAATCTACCGAACCAGCGAACATTTTCCAATGGTTTATTTTTACTTTATTTAATATTTTTATATCATTTCTTGACATACATAATTGTAAAATTTTGACGTTCATATGTGCTCTTTATGTGCCTAAACTGAATAAATGAAATTGATTCTTTGATTCTTTGATTTTCTTGGAAAGAAAATATGAATTTTTCTTATATTCAACTATGATTTAGATAACATAAAAGAATCGTAAAGTGTGTGCCTGAATTTTAAATCGATCAAAATTAAAATTTAATATCAATGATTGTAATCATTCATTGGTTCCGATAGTTCCTACGAATGTTGGTAGATGGCTCCCTCTGTCGCCCGAAGACGGATAGATAAGATAATTTGGATGGCTTCAGATGTAGCTCTTGGCTAAGTGGTCAGAGTGTTCTCCCTATAAGAGAAAGATGACAGACGGTTTCGAATCCCACCTAATAGGAAAAAGGTACTTTATGTAGTAAACTAAATCATCAATCTCTCTCCCAGGACACCCCCACTTCTTCAACCAGCTGTCCTGCGGGCTGGACATCATCTCTCTGGCCGGCGAGTGGCTGACGGCGGCCGCAAACACCAACATGTTCACCTACGAGATCGCGCCCGTCTTCATCCTCATGGAGAATGTGGTGCTGGAGAAGATGAGGACCATGATCGGGTGGAAGACTGGAGACTCTATCTTAGCTCCAGGTAAGATAGGAAGTACAGGCATACATATGCACGCCTGTAAATCCTCAAAGAGGTAGGCAGAAGTGTGTTGGTAGCCAAATTTCGTCAATTATGATATTAAGTCCTACATAGCTAGGGAGAACCTGGTATAATGACGAAATGTGAGTGTCAATATTCTTCTGACTCCTGCTTATCCTTTATTTATGTACAATTACTTACACAGAGCTGGAATCAAATCTACAACCGCCCCATCTCTTCCCATGCGGTGTCGTACAAGGCGACTAATGGATAGGGCTGTTTAACATGTTCACCAACATACATATAATCACGCCTTTATAACGTAGGGTTAGGCAGAGGTGAATTAACACCCACATTACACCCATCATTGTATTCGGTCCCACGTAATAGAGGGTGAGCCTATTGCAGTATTCCGGGCACTATTGTCGTCTCAAGCCATGCACTGAAGATGAGTCTGGACTGTATATATCTGTCTGATATTAAACAGCCCTATCCCTTAGTCGCCTTGTACGACACCGCATGGGAAGAGATGGGGTGGTCTGAATTCTACTCTGCCGGAACCACGCGGCTATTTAAATTCGATGATGATTGTCGAAGATGTCAGAAAAGAATGTTAATACCATAATACTATCATGGCGGTCCATAGCTTAACGGCCTCATCAGATGTTTTTTCATGTCCCGCTTAAAAGACCCATGCAGGTAGGACATAACGTGTGCAGGTAATCTTCACATTCCCTTCTTCCCACAGGTGGCTCCGTGTCCAACCTGTACGCTTTCCTGGCGGCTCGTCACCACAAGTTTCCGGAGTACAAGGAGAAGGGGCTCAGCTCCATCGGGGGACACCTCATCATGTACACTTCGGACCAGGTCAGTAGATAGCTGAGGAAACAGTGAGAAGAAGCTCGGTGATCCTTTCTTAAGTAATACACACCAATTGGACTTCCACGCGTCTGGTGTCAAGCTCCAAGACTGCATATATGAGATAATAAATAAATAGATTCTAGGATATTCTACATAGCGCTATCGAAATAAGCATTTTTTTATTGAAAGGTTCACTAAACTGGACACACGCTACATAAGTCTTGAAGGTTAGTGCCTGACCTTCTGGAAGATACAGAGGAAAATTAACTACGGAGTCCTCATACGTTATTTAGTCTATAACCATCGCTTCACAGAAAAGATCCAAGTTCAGTCGTTTTGGAGCTAGACTAAAGTTTCGACCCCAACTTAGTCGGGAAAATGACATGGCATGGAAATACCCAGACCATATATGGAATCGAATCCGTGACCTCTGCTTTAGCAGTCGTATACTTTACAACTACACCATATCTTGGAAATAAGCTCTGAATGAAGAGTTTCCCATCTTTCCCATCTAGTGCCACTACTCCGTGAAGTCCTGTGCGTCAGTGTGCGGGCTGGGCACCGACTACTGCATAGCCGTGCCATCCGACGAGCACGGGCGCATGATCCCCGCGGAGCTGGAGAGGCTGGTCAAGTACCACAAGGACAGGGGCAATGTAAGTACCTACCTTCAAAAGAATTTTTAGCAATAAGTAGTAGGTTTTACTCATACAAACAGAATATCTACTTTAAGTTATTGAGTTCTGTGTGTATAATTATAACATTATTTAGAACAAAAATATGAATGATAAAAATTAAATTGATTAAGATTGGTTCAGGCAGGATTCGAACCCGCAATCTTTCTCTTACAGGGGAAATGTTCTGACGACTAAGTCACCGAACCTTGACTGAAATCGGTGGCTTAGTGGTTCATTCCCCCTGTAATCGATCTTTATATTTCTATTCTAAATAATTTTGGTTGGTTGACTGGTTGTCCAGTTCAGCATGTGCCAGGTAGAAACCTAGCGCTGGTTTTCAGCTGGAGCCCAATTGGGAGAGCGATACGTCTCGGCAATCTCATCTACGGCAACCGAAGACCTACATTATAAGTTAGTAGGTCCTATTTTACCAGTGTGTGTTCGTGTGTAGGTCCCGTTCTTCGTGAACGCCACGTCAGGCACGACGGTGCTGGGTGCCTTCGACCCGTTAATGGACATCGCCGATATCTGCCAGAAGTACGACCTGTGGATGCATGTGGATGTGAGTCTTTTATGTCTTTTTTATCTTCTTAATAGCCTTTAAGGGGGGTGGTTCTGTGGTCGGATCCGGTCATCTGCAAGCTGGCACACCTGCTGATTGATAGACGAGGCTTTAAATCTTTTTCTCGAGATTGAGAGGTATGGTCTGACCTCTCCAACAAGGTATAAGTAAACCTAATGGTGGAAGAAGCCGTTCTCGAACTTCAAAATTAAAACGGCCACAACGGCGGTAAGATTATAATTTTGACACTGTTTTCCATGATAAAAAGTATCCTGTCTTTTCCACTTTCCTGAGTAGACCTGACAATGTATTCTTTGCGTGCAGGCCGCGTGGGGAGGTGGTCTACTCTTCTCAAAGAAATACCGTCACCCGCGTCTCACTGGCATTGAGAGGTAAGAGATTACTAAAGTACATTAAACCTACACAGGGTTTTTATTTACATACATACATACATATACTCTCTATCCCCGAAGGGTTAGGCAGTGGTGAATAAACACCCACATTTCACTTATCATTGAATTCGGTCCCACGTAATAGGCGGTGAACCTATTGCCGTCTTCCGGGCGTTATTGTTGACTCGAGCCATGCATTTGAGGTTGAGTCTGGGCTATATATATCTGTCTGATGTTAAACAGTGCTATCCCTTAGTACAACACCGCATGGGAAGAGATGGAGTGGCCGAAATTCTACTCAGCAGGAAACTACGCGGCTTTTATATGGTTCACAAAATCGAATACAATCGTTATTTTATCATAAATGTTTCCGCTATAATTGCAATATAAAAAACCTCTTTACAGCAATAGATGAAAGATTAATGACTATATGAGAATCTAACATTTATCCAGCAGTACTAATGTAGGTGCACCAAACTTTACGTGATCGAATGCTTTGCTCAAATCCATTAGAAGCAATTTGTAGAACTCTAAATATTATTGACTAATATTCGGGTTCGTAAAATCTGTATTACAAGAATTAAAAACAGGTTCTTTCCCGGCGCTTCAACAAAAGAAAACCGAGTTTTACATTCCTTCTCAATTAATTACATTCCCGTGTACAGCGCAGCTCGAGGGCCCCAAAAAACAAGTAGGTCCGTACATTGGATGTTAATCCGGCAGTCATTAGCGCCCATCAATCATGAGTGTTCGGCGCTAAATGCCACAGGCATAAGCCGCGAGAACAGAGCGACTAGAGAGGGGACGACGACGTTGTCGATATTTCTTGTTGATGTGAAAAATGAGGTTAATTAACGAAAACGTCTGTCTGTAAAATAACTGCAGAATATGCTATGACGGCAATATATATAATTATTATGCCATCACATACTGCCTATATGACATGTTTTTTATCCTTCTTTTTTTGACTTTCACTAATTGTCGAAATATGTGTGACGTTTTTGTATGACAATCTGGCTGAAATATGGTGGAAACTAAATGTTGCCTGTAACCTGTATAGGAGGTAGGACACAACGGTATTTCCGTCCAATTGAGCAGTCCAACTGGGGAAGTACCTCCACCCTACAGAATACCGTAGCCATAATAACCTCTTGTTGTGTTCCCGGCGGTGAGTAGGGTAGCCAGAGCTCATTGGAGGGTTTTTGTGCTGTCAATAGAAAGACCAAAAACTTGTCCTGCTTTGTCTTTTACTCGTACATTGACGGCACAGAAACTCTCAATGCTTGCAGAGTTGGTAGCGCGAGTGTGACTCCCTTGGTTTGGCACGCGTCCGTATGCCACGGGGACCACTTTCCATCAGGTGGGCCGTGTGCTTTTTTGCCACCTAAGTGGTATAAAAAAACCTGGGTATCTATTTATCGCAATAAATTGATTTGATTTGATTTGTAAGTTTTAATAATGAACTTTGACGTTTCATATACCGAACATCCCATGATAGATCATACTTTCTTTTCACTTGCTTTTATCTATTGGAGTAACAAACATGTTAATTACAATGGCTGCGAGGGATATGCCTGTCAACCTCACCTTCGGCAACCAAAAACGACCCACAGGCTGCGTGCGTTTTGGTCGGTTGGTGTCCGACATAACCTCTTCCACCGGCTCCGGTGGGGGGATATCCGTGGGGATTAAGCGCACGTAAAAAAAAACATACCATGGCTTACAAAATCTACACCTAACTACATTAAAAAGGAAACCTATTGTAGTAATATATTGTAATGATTCTGATAGTAAGTATGTATTGAGATTGACATGGAAGAAAGAATTGTACACTATTCATGATTCTAATAGTGTACAATACAGACCTCCCTTTCGTGTGGAAATCCCCTTGGATGCCCCCTGCTCCCTGCGACCGACTACAACTGCACTACACCCATATCGGGTGTAGATGTGGGTGTGTAATATTGCCAAGACAAGTCACATCGATATGTCGGCATGTGTAACAATGGTCATCACTACAGTAAATGCTTCAGATGTGAAGTGCGAAGCAGTGCGGATCAAAATCAAGCTAAATGTGGCAGACGCGTCCGGCGGTGCGTGCGACACTGACATAGGGCTGTCACAACTGTATTTCTAGAATGATGTGTTCTCATATCCTAGTAATATTATAAATAATGTAAAAGTTTATGAAGATGTTGTGTTGTTTCTTACTCAATTACACAAAGAGTTCAACCATGAGCAGTAGTTAGTTAAGTTTTGTTATTATTAATATATAGTATTATTCTCACTTGATCTACTCAATACTGAATGGAAAAGTGGATCCTCATGGCGATTTAATAAACACATAAGTGTGCATACTGTACATACATGTTCGATCGCGAAGTCGCTATAAAGAGTTATTAATTTTCTCCGCTTGCATATAAATAAATAAATATTCGACCCATATTTAAAATAGCTTAACTAGTTTGTGTTATGTAATCTAGAATTCGGACAAACATACTTAAATCCTTTCTTTTTTGTAAATATATACTTATTTTTCATATGCATAGTAACAGTCCGATAATACGCCCGATAGACTACAATAGACCCATCCCTTTTACAAGAGACCAAAAAATATTATTAGTGAAATGTGAGGGCAATAAACACCTCTGTCAAATCCTTGAGGATTCAAAATCATATTTTCTGGTTGCATGTAAAAAACACAAAAATGAAATGTGGCCAAAATTGTTGACAACCCTATCGCCTATCACGTCAGAGATTATCGGCTCGTAGCAGGTCTACGGCTACGGCGTAGCAGCCTGTGCTTCCCACGTCACGTCAAACGGCGTAGACCCTCAATCCGCCTTGGATCACTGCTTTTTCCTCTCCTTTTGATCCGAAGCTGTGAATACTTTTACTGAAATTAATGAACATTTTATTTTTGTTGAATATGCTCCGAAAATTTTACTAGTAACATAGAACGTAGCTAAGAGATAACCAAGTAGTTTAACAAATTGCAAAATTCAGTAATACATCTTTTTACATACGGAAAGTCCCCACGAATACCCCCACCACTAGCCAGTGGGAGAGTTTATATCGGACTCGAATCGACTAAAACGCACGACGCCTGTGGGTTGTTTTTAGCTGTCGAAGGTGAGGTTAACAGGCATATCCCTCGCACCCCAGCCGACCCAGGACCATCTCTCTCAATCTGGCCCTATCCTCGGGTGTGGGGACAGAGTCCTCAAGTTCAGTAATACTAGTCAGGTCAGTCTCTGGATAGAGACACCTCTGTGCTTAGGAGAATACGTTAAGCCGTCTGTCCCGGTTGCCATACGAATATCTATGGCAGTTATTATGGGTAGTAAGAGCCCTTGATTCAACTAAAGCAAAACCAGTAGTATACCACAGACACTGCAAAAAAAGGGGCATTAAATTTTAGACCTTATTCCTATACGATAGAGTTTTATTACACTTTTTCATTCGCTCTGCAAAAAGCCTTTTAATTATGGACTTATTGCATTGCTTTAAAGTCCACAATTAAATAGATTTTATAGCCTGGCCCTGGTCTAACTGCAAAGCTTCGATGTCACCAGTGGATTGTGGAGTAGAAGTGTAGCCATTTCATCAATTGGAATATAGACGTGACAAACCCTTTCTAACAAAAATAAATCGGAATCGTTTCGTAATTTGTGCATCCTTCGCGGACATAAAGATAAGAACTTCAAAATATCATTTCTGTGTTTAATATAACGATACTGAACACAAAAATATTTTTAACCCAAATATGATGTACATTAGTTGTGTTCGTATATATAATATAATGTACAGAAAATAAGAGAATACCTCTAAACTTTTTCACACAAAAAAGCAAAACAATGTGCCATTTTTCACCGAAAGTTGTCCGGATCTCCCCTCGAGAGCGTCAGTATTAAACCTCTTTTAAGATTAATTAAAAGTCCCTTGGCTGCAAATTGCGAGGGTCTGTGCCTCTGTAACAAAAAATAAACGCTGTGTGCGCGCCCGCACGGGGAGCGTGCGTTTTATCACTTGGTCGTTTTGTGGATGTCTGTCACACCGTGATGATTTCGTATTGTTGAAAGTGCATGCCATTATAACTTTTTCAAAAAGTATTTGGGTGACCCGAATTCTTGAAAGCAACGGTTTTCTTTCAATAACATTGTAAATCTCTGGAGAGCGTGGAACCCGCCTTCAAGCCCTTATGGGTATAAGAATAATAAACTTTGGACATAGGTCGGCCAAAGCAGGGAGAATCGGTCCAGATGGTTTCTCAGATGACGTGGACCTGCGATACCCGCTTGCTAACGTGTGTTGCATGCCCAACTACTTGTACATCGGAGGAACTTATGAGCGACTCCGAGAACGCAAGCAGCACATTGCGTAATTAAAATTTGAGAGTGAAAGCTCCATCGAATCGACATAAGAAGAATTGTGTCAAGTAATAATATTGTGCTTCTTTTCTTGGTAGAAAAACAGCTTGGCAGTAATTCAAAGATTAGAAGATCTTTGATTTTTAGGTTATTGAATCAAAGTTTCTTACAAACACACCATTTAGTCTCTTAGATCAATAAAATCGCTGCAAAATAAACTGCAAATCGATTCATTATTATGCAATGATTCACAAAATACCTTGTAAATTTTAAATTTGGTTAAATGTCAAATCAATAAAACCTGTGCCTGGACCTTTTTCATCTAACAGCTAGCGCACCAGTCTGAAGGTGAGGTTAACTTGACTTAGAAGGCTTTCGTGTAGCTCCAAACATCCTCAAGTAGCCCGTGTATTTAATTGAAAACAACTTAGGTACTCTAATAAATAAAAACCATTGCTACACTACGGTGTAAAGACATTCCAACAGGAGCAGTGCAACAAGGGATTACCCCTTGGGAGCCGCGGACTGAGTCAACACGAGATACAACGCACTGTTTGAGTTTGTACTTAACAATTACACTGGAGTGTTTCAAAATTTGACAATTATTCACTGAGTTAGTTACTAGACTTTTTTTTTTTGTACGTGCGCAAAATCCCCACGGATACCTCCCCACCGGAGCCGGTGGAGGAGGTTATGTCGGACTCGAACCGACTAAAACGCACGCCGCCTGTGGGTCGCTTCGGTTGCCGAAGGTGAGGTTGACAGGCATATCCCTCGCACCCCGGCCGACCCAGGGCCATCTCTAACGATCTGGCCCTCTTCTCGGGTGTGGGGACTACAGAGTCCCCAACTCGTCCCCGGAAACGGGGAGGCGCGCCAGTCGCGCTACCTCCGCGGTACTTACTAGCCTTACGCATCTTGTTGTACATTGATTTTCATATGTTTTGTTTTGTGTTTTTGTGAATATAAATATTTGATTTGATTCAATAAAGACAACAGCTAAAAGGCGGCGTAAGATGGGGTAACAATTCTACTAATAATAATAGATCGTTACATATGAAATTGGAGGAAACCCAATTTTCAGTACTAACATTTTTGCATTTTTTTAGGAATGACAAATCCAAATTGTATGATTTTTTTTTGTGTATGAATGAGACAACATTAAGCTAACAAACACTAATATTACATTTTTGAAAAGTGACAGCTGTTAAAAATTAATAGCATTTAGGAAGTACTGCTTTTGAAGATCAAATTTAATTTATCAAGCGGCCAATAAAAACAAAATTTAATACAGAGTTGTAAAATCTTGAAATCTACTTTCAAACAAAATATAAATAATGGAAATAGCTATTAAATTACAGGAATAACGAACTCATGAATCTGTAAGAAAATTTCGGCAATTTCATAGCTAAAGACCTAATATAAATGGGTTTGTCAAGATGTTTGCATGTTTCTTATTCAATCACGCTCTAATGGTTATCATCTGGTAAAATGTAAAAATAATACAGATATATATTAAGTATTGTCTAGAATAACTACTTTTTATTCCTCGAATAGGTTCCCATGGGTTAGACACCTTTAACGGGTTCGTCCAGACTTATACCACACTGTGTTCCGTCCACGTGAGTCTTTTACCAGGGACCCCGGGTATATCCTATGAAGAAACTCCCCAGAATTCATATAACCTACAGTTTAATGTATGTTTCAAAACTAACACTAGTCAGTTAACACACTGCACGACAAACACACGACCCACTTGATGGAAAGTGGTTACCGTGGCCTATGGGTGTGTCCGTTAGATGAAGTCGTCAGTGCAGAAGATACAGCAGAACAAACTTTTGGTCTTACCACTGACAGCGCAAAAACTCTCCAGTGAGCTCTGGCTACCCTACTCACCGTCGGGAACACAACACGAAGTTATTATGGCCTCGGTGTTCTGTAGGGCGGAGGTACTTCCCCAGTGGGACTGCTCAATTGGGACGAGAATACCATCGTTTCCTATCTCCTACGCATTTGTAAATATACAAATATGCACGGCTGTAAATCCCCGTAGGGATAGGCAGATATGTATTAACACCCACATTTCGCCAACATCTTATTACTAATGCCTCACCTGACTGTATTTTGTATGATAGTAACCTATCCTCTGACCAGCAACTAGGCAGAAATGCTTAGGTGACAAATAAACACATTTCCCAGTGAACAAAACATGTACACAAAACAATCCTGCTCACACCATATTGTTTGTAAACCGCAAGATAATATGTAAATCAATTTCCCACAGCAAACAGAAGGGGTGAGCAGGGGTGCTGATGTGCAATTGATTAGCGAATTATGTAAATGACCCCCGGGGGTGACATAGGACCCCTCGAGTCTGAGTCAAAAATCAACATTCAATTTTACAATCAATTTATTTAAATTTGTTAGGGATGAAGGTTATATCTGTGCCGAAGTAGTGCAGCGGTGAAGTATGTATGAAGTGAACGTATAAAGTCTCAGGTTTGAGTACGTACATTTGCAAAACAGACATCGATTCAAAATTAATAGCTAATAATATAATTTGTTTTTATGGATAAATGTCAATTTGTTACTTTTAATTGCAAGTCGTTGAAGCGGTCTATTGAGGGGGTGAGATCACTGTGCCAATCAGCTGATATAGTTGCTCTACAGGAGACATGGCTTCTCCCAGAAGATATACCACTGCTGGGTCAGGTGCACACAGATTTCAATTATACAGGCAAGTCAGCTGTCGACACTTCCAAATGTCTGTTAAAGGGAAGACCCTATGGTGGCGTCGCGATACTCTGGCGGAAGTGTATATTTAAATCAGTTAAGGTTATAGATTGTCAAAGTGATCGTCTGGTGGCAGTACAGGTGTCGCTCGATAATAGTTCATTCATTGTGTTTAGTGTATATATGCCAACGGATACTAGCCATAACTTAAATGAATTTACGGAGTGCTTGGGTGAAATAAGCGCTATTGTGGAGTCTGGTGACTGCGGGACGGTTTTCATGCTCGGGGACTATAATGCACATCCCGGTGAGTCATTTTGGATAGAACTTATGAACTTTTGTTCTGAGCAAAGCTGGTTGTGTGCTGATGCAGAGATACTTGGCGCTCAATCTGAGTGTTACACCTACATCAGTGATACGCATGGGTGTCAACGATGGCTGGATCACTGCGTTGTTACACAATCTGCATTTATGAGTGTCGAAAATGTAAAAGTAATAAATGATGTGTTTTGGTCTGACCATTTTCCTGTCATTCTAACTAGTAATATTGATACTATGAAGTCCTTACCGTATCCAAATAGTGGTATAATTAATAAAGCCATCTGGGGTGACAGGAGTGATGAGCAGAGCAAGGAGTATTGTAGACTTTGTAATGATGAACTGCGGCATATTCATTATCCTCAAAACTTTGCAATGTGTAGTAATTCTCATTGTAACAGTGTGGAACACTGTAGGACACTGGATAGTATGTATACAAAAATTGTGAGTATTCTGGCGTCCGCAGCGCAACGGACTCACCTGATGAGACCCCAACCTGCTAAAGGGCAGATAACAGGGTGGAATAAATATGTTCGAGAGGCACATGGGGTAGCGAGACTGAAATATCAAATGTGGTTATTATATAATAAGCCCGTACAAGGACCTATATATGAGGACATGTGTACAAGTCGCAAGGTATTTAAAAGTAGATTGAAGTGGTGTCAAACTAATCAACATCAAATAAAATGTGATAAAATGGCTTCACATCACTCAAATCAAAAATTTAAACTTTTCTGGAAGGCAACGGGCAAATTTAATGTCAAACCAGGGTTACCGGACACTGTAGATGGCGCGAATGAACCCCTGTCCATTGCTAACATGTTTGTTAAGCACTTTAAAGTGCACTCACCTCTGAACGTGTCGCGGGTGGTCGACGATGAGATCTGTCGTGACAGTGATTTCATTCGTTTTTCGTCCAAGCAAGTTACAAATGTGATTAAAGGTATGACTAGAGGGAAATCCCCTGGTCACGATGGTCTCAGCGTCGAACACCTGCGGTACGCAGGACCTCATTTAACAAGAGTCCTGTCCATGTTCTATTCGCTGTGTATGTGCCACTCGTATCTTCCCGCTGATCTTATGCGTACTATAGTGGTGCCAATAATTAAGAATAAGACAGGTGATGTAGCGGACAAGGGAAAT
This sequence comes from Eilema griseolum, assembly GCA_963662185.1. Taxonomy (NCBI): domain Eukaryota; kingdom Metazoa; phylum Arthropoda; class Insecta; order Lepidoptera; family Erebidae; genus Eilema; species Eilema griseolum. Next base: position 13,358,973 of record OY759258.1, read on the forward strand.
TATAGACCGATTTCACTGGCAACTATTGTTGCGAAGGTGCTAGACGGCCTGCTGGATACACATCTAGATAGTTACTTGCAGCTGCACGATGCACAGTTTGGTTTCCGGTCCGGATTGTCAACAGAAACAGCTATTCTTGCTTTAAAACATACGGTTAAGTATTACACGGACAGACAGACCCCAGTATTTGCATGTTTTCTGGACCTCTCTCGTGCTTTTGACCGCGTTTCCTATGACGTACTGTGGAGAAAGCTTCGGAATAGAAAAGTACCAGCAGAACTGTTGCGCATCTTCCAGTACTGGTACCTCAACCAGGAAAACTGCGTGAGGTGGGGCGGTAGTTTCTCACAGTCTTATGGCGTGAGACAGGGCGGCCTGACTTCGCCTCGCCTATTTAATCTGTATATAAATGAATTGATCGTTGAACTCAGCTGTATGAAGTTTGGTTGTCGCGTGGATGACGTCAGTGTCAACAATATCAGTTACGCAGATGACATGGTGCTGCTGAGTCCAACGATCAACGCCACTAGGAAATTGCTTCAGGTGTGCGAGCAATATGCGGAAACACATGGTCTCATTTATAATACAAACAAAAGCGAATACTTGGTGTTTGAGGCCGTTGGCGGAAAGTGTCCCGCATCTGTACCTAGTATTAAACTTAACGGGACAGACCTTAAGCGGGTACATAGTTTTAAATACTTAGGACATTTTTTAACTAGCGACCTCAGAGATGAAGTAGACATCGAAAGGGAACGCAGGGCGCTGGCGGTGCGCTGTAATATGTTGGTACGAAGGTTTGCACGCTGTAGTACGCCAGTAAAACTGACATTATTCAGAGCATACTGCCAAGTTTTCTATACTTGTAGCCTCTGGTTCAACTATAGGCAGACGGCCATCAGTGCACTGCGTGTCCAATACAACAACGCCTTCAGGATGTTGATGGGGTTGCCTCGATTTTGCAGCGCATCAGGCATGTTCGCCCAGGCTTGCGTGGATAGCTTCCAAACCATAATGAGAAAGAAAACTGTCTCATTGCTCTGTAGATTGCGGGGCAGCTCCAACACCATTCTGAAAACTATGGCAGATCGATGGGACTCGCCTATTATAATTAAGTGGATCCGTGAATGTATCTCGGACACAAAAATAGTGTCTAAGTAGGGACAGTGGGGGTAATGACACTGATAAATAAGCGCAAAAATTCACAATATAATTAAAAATATAATAATTCTATTAATTGAATGGCGGACTTGACATACTCGTATCTTAAAAATTTTATATTGATTTTAATAAATAAATTACAAATTTGACAAAATAGTTTAGATTTTTACTGCGTGACATTACTTCTATTCCTCTATTTTGACATTAAATAATTTTGACAATAAATGACAAACAAAGACAATGCAAATTTATTTTATTTATTTTAATAGCTAATTAACTACAATTGTACATTTCTACTATATTCTACAACATTCTACACATCGCTATCTATACCCAAGGCATAGTTTAACTACAAGCTAGTGTTATGGAATCTAGAATGCGGATAAACATACTTAGATGCTTTTTTTTGTAAATGCATACATATTATACATAGAAGCACCTAAACCAATGCAAATATACATATTCATGCATACAAATATTTTTCAATTCAATTCAATTTATTTATTTGTGGATCATAGGTTTATGTACAGTTCTTAATCTAGGTTACATTAATTCTTAATATGGTGTACAAATTATAAAAAAAATTATTGAGCAAGAATCAAACCCGCGGCCAGTTTTGGTATTTTAAGCAGCAGTCGGGTTTTTAGGATTCGGTACTCAAAAGGTAGAAAAATGGAATCCTATTGGCTATCACTAAGGCCCCTATTCCAGAATATTCTTGAATCCTGTATCTCGGTTCATAACTAGTACTAAGGATATATTGAAATTGACAAATCTATCAGTGAAAATCAAGATACAGTGGGTCTAAAAAGGCCACATTGATTTAGCTAAAAACTAGTAACTTTTTGAATTTACAGTAGATCTAATGTATTCCTATAAAATTCGTTAAATGATTACTAACATGAGCCGAATCACAATAATACAAATACTATGCATATCTTTATTTATTTTTTTGTACATAAATATTAATCTACTTTATTAAATAAATCAATATGATACAATTATAACATTGTCTACATTTTTGTTAAGTCAAAGTGTCAGTCTAATCTATTAACCCACCCCACATCACATCGTACCTGGTGCAACGGTGCCCATGACGCTGGCGGCATTGCCCCGTTGAACAGCTATGGCCAACCGTTGCCCCAGGTACGAGCCGGAGCGAGAGTCACCGGTTTTGTCCCTCAACCTGCGCCCTAATTTGCTCACCAGATTCTTGGCATCGGTACCCCAACTACCCATTGTCTCGACCGCAAAGGGAGCGAACATATATTGCTTATTTCGTGTAAATATTGCCGCAAGACAAAATATTATTCCAATATGTTCTACTAATAGTTTTACTGTAATCTATTGGTGTACAATAAATACCTAATTATCTATCTGTCTAATATGATTCTCCAATAAAGTGACCTTTTTAGACCTCCAGGACTGAGTACTTAACACTCCGCTGTCTGTCTGTCTGTCACCAGGCTATCTCATGAACGTGATAACTAGACAGTTGAAATTATCACAGATGATGTGTATCTGTTGGCGCTATTACAACGAATACTAAAAAGCAAGGATTTGTTTCCCGGTGGTTCCCGACAGAGTAGAATTTGGGCCACCCCATCTCTGCCCATGCGGTGTCGTACAACGCGACTAAGGGATAGGGCTGTTTAACACCAGACAGATATATACTCAGCCTCAGACGCATGTCTCGAGATGGCAATAGGCTCACCACCCATTATGTGATTACTGATGATTGTTGAAATGTGGGTGTTAATTCACCTCTGTCTAATCCTCCAGAGATAAGAGCGTGATTGTATGTATGTATGTATGCTTCCTTTCGCGCGCGGGTCCGACTTACACTTGGCTGATTTTTTAGTAACATAACAAACTCACGCCTATATCCCCAAAGGGGAAGGCAGAGGTGCTAGCACCCACATTTCGCCAGTTTATGTTTAGGTCCCAATGTAATAGGATGCGAGCCTATTAAACCTGCGATTTATTATCATACAATATATTGGTATCTTTAGGTAAGCTGGTGAAGGTGTAACGCGAACGGTTCTGTATGGAAGATTTAGGTACTTAAATAGATGCCAGTAGGACCTAAAAATTAATTGAAGTTGGTTTACTTCTCTTGTTCATGCTGATCTGTTTGTCCCCAGGGCCAACTCCGTGACGTGGAACCCCCACAAGCTCATGGGCACGCTGCTGCAGTGCTCCACGGTGCACTTCCGATATGAGGTACACATTTTATTTATTTATTGTAAAATTAACCAGTTATAGTTCATAGTAGGTATATATGTCTCACCTGCTCACTAGAGAGTTTTCGTACTGTCAGTGGGAAGACCAAAAGCTTGCTCTGCTTTGTCTTTTACACTGACGGCACAGAAACTCTTGTACTTACAGGGTCGGCAGCGCGAGTGTCACTCCCTTGGTGTTGCACACGTCCATACACCACGGTAACCACTTTCCATCAGGTGGGCCGTGTGCTTGTCTGCCAACCAAGTGGTATGATAAAAAAACCTCTGACAACATGCGGCTCACTCAGTTGGCGTGCGTTTTAGTCGGTCCAAGTCCGACATAACCTTCCCCACCGGCTCCGTTGGTGCGGGTATCCGCGGGGATTTTGCGCTCAATAATAAAAGGCACATAAAAATAAATGGATGGTATTTAAACGTATATCAAAAAGAGTACATTTTGTATGACAAAATAATACAAATTCACATCAAAAATACTGATTGAGCACCAACAAACTACTGCAAGTAGGTAGTTAGTTAGCAACCAACCAACCAACCAATTATAAAAAAAATTACCACAAAGACATAAGGCGGGAGCTCCGCTTCGCTTCGCTCCCGCCTTAGTCTTCTAACCTAACCTATCCATTTCGGGGTGGGTGGTGATCATTCTGAACTTAATTAGATGCACAATCAGTATTTTTACTGAACGCAAAAATATTATGTATAATAAATATGTTAAATGCACAACTGACATCAATGTCCGCAATGTAATATTATTTTACTTAACTGAATAGCTAAGCATGCGAGTTTTATGTCAAATAAGACAGTTAGCAGTATGACTATTATACAGTAGATACTGTATAACTTTATTTGCCGCTTCTTTTAATTCAAAGTATGAGTTTGCAAATATGTCTATATCTTCTAGGTGTGTGTTGTACGTCTCCAAAAGATGGCGAATAGGAGCCCGCGCTCCGTGCCATTATTTCTTTATACAACTTAGTTTGCAGACAATATACAAATCTATGCACTGAGCAGGGATCGAACCTGCGCCCCCTGCGTATCAGTTGCTTTCACTACCGCCACACTACGAAAGCTGAATAATTGGACAGACAATAAGGCTGATTTTGAACAAGAGTTAGTTGAACACATTGGGTGTACCCTCCCTAGGTAACACATGTACGAAAGTGTTCGTAAAGGAATTTTAATTAAATGTACCGCGTTCCGACTGTTGGCCGTAGTGATGTGACTGGTGTATCTATCGATGATTTAATAACAAATTGCCGGTTAGAAATTGACAGGCGTGTTTCAACAGTTTAAAAATAGTGTAGGAGACCCCAGACTTCAAAGCACCAGTTTTAAAAATTAGAATTCAGCGGCGACACTCTCACACTGTGAAGAGTATACGAGCAAGAACCAAGCGGTTCGAAGACTCTTTTCTTTGCCGCACCACCAAAACTGGAATTTATTACCAGCTCACATGTTTCCTTCTTCCTAAAGTTCCGGGTCCTTTAAGCGGGCGTGAAAAAGCATCTGATGAGGCCGTTAAACTGAGTGTCACCATTGTAACATTACTTAGTGTCTGTAATGGTGACCCTCTTTACCGAGACTTTACCTTTGGCTTATCATCAGACGAGGTGAAGACAAATTTGTCTTAGATAAAAAATGGCACTTAAGAATTCAAGAATTCTAGAAAATTGTATTTAATCGCTTTCGATATGATCCCTTCCCTAATAGGAAGTACCCGTGTAGGCGGGGTCCGTAAGAATTTATCACGAAACATATTGTGCTGACGGGCTATAGCCACTTAACTGTTACGAACAAACACTCTTATTACAACAGCATAAGGTATACAATAGGCCGCATATCGTGCTATTGTTGTAAACAATATTTGTTCTCGAGTGGTGAAATTGGCAGTAAAGGGGAATGGCGGGAAAGTTGATATTGACTTGGGAATATTAATGACGAGTACTACAGGAGCTCTGTGGCGTAGTGGTAAACTAACTGCTATAACGGGATTGTCGGGTTCGATTCCCGCTCGGTGCGAATATTTGTATGCATGGATAACGTGCGAATAATCCCCACGGATACAGTAGTCGGTGGCAGAAGTTACATCGGACTCGAACCGACTAAAACACAAGGCGCCTGTGGGTTATTATAATATATTTAAAAAGAATTATTAATGTATATATTATAATAGATTTAATTAGTGAATATAGATAAATGAACAGATAAAGATGTTGATGATTATATTAAAAAAATATTAGTTACTGAAATTACTACCATTCCCTCTTACCTCTCCAACTAAGCTATTGCTTGTGTTAGGAGTCGGTTCACAGCAGTAGTGCAATGGCCAGGATCCGAACTCAGACCTCTTGAACGTAATGTCGGCTAAAATACTCACCTATCAACTAAAAAATACCTTCGGTATCCCCTCGTCTCTATGCATAAACAAACAGGAGGTACTTATATTCATAGTCTGTGGTACATTATGTTGATCTGTGGTTATCTGTCGCGACCAGATGTTTGTCTGTGATTTATATGCTAAATCGGTCTGTCGGCGCTACCCTCACGAAGTCACGAAAGGGTAGACTGAGGGTGTTAAAACATAAATATATCTTTATTGTCTATATTGTAGCGTTGTTTCGGCGTCAGTCAAAAACATATAAATCAATAAAAGTAGTATTAACATGTTTTAAATATTAGGCACGTCAAAATGAGTTCAACTCGCCTTATAATAAGTTTTTTTTTTATACAACTTAGGTGGCAGACAAGCACACGGCCCACCTGATGGAAAGTGGTTACCGTGGCCTATGGACGTGTGTAACACCAGAGAGTTTAAAGTCTCATGAAAGAGGGTCGCCATTAAAGACACGTAGCATATTACAACGAAAGAAAGAAAGAAAGAAAGCATTTATTCAAGAACACACAATGTACAGAGGATCAAATAAATATATAATAACATGATAATGTAGATACAATCAATTCACATCGTGCGCACTCAAATGGGCCACCATCTCAGCATGAATGCTTCGCACACCAGGGTATAGGAGGGGCAGGTTTTCAGATGGCGCCGCTAGTGGCTCCACCGCCACGCAAACCGAGTCAGTATCGCATCAAAATGGTGGCCCTCAGCTTGACGGCCTCATCAGATGTTTTTTCACGCCCCGCTTAGAGAATCCAGGACTGTAGGAAGAAGGAAACACGTGAGCTGGTGAAGAATTCCAAGACTTTATGGTGCAGCAAAGGAAAGAGGCGCCGAACCGCTTGGGTCTTGATGGAACTCGTATTATCTTATATTGTTATTCCTTCTAAACAACTCCTCCTGTTCCCAGGGTATCCTCCTCAACTGCAACGCCATGTCTGCGGAGTACCTGTTCATGACGGACAAGATCTACGACCCCAAGTTCGACACCGGGGACAAGGTGATCCAGTGCGGGCGGCACAACGATATATTCAAGCTGTGGCTGCAGTGGCGCGGGAAGGTATGTATCGTTGAATGTATGAACCATTGATTGAATGAGTGATTGAGTGAATGAATGCTTGACAGAATGAATAATTGATAGAATGAATGATTAATTGATTGATTGTTTTGTTACGACGGACGTCGATATCTCGGAAAACTAATAATCGATTCTTCAAGAAAAATAAACGCATTGTTAGTGACGAGGTACCTACCTACTCTACCGATTGGCATAGAAAAATCTAGAATCGTCAACACAAAGTCACACCTACCCAACCAACCTACGAGTACCTACTGAATAAAAACAAAAAATAGGTAAATATCGAGAATAAACTCGAAGGTCAGCGACGGCGGTAAACATCAAACGAGCGTAGGTATTTATCGCTCGCGAATTTTCTAGATGATTCGGCCCACCTAATTGAGAGGTATAATAACACGCTCGCATAGCTACACCATTGATTCTGTCTTGGAGATCGATAACGAACACAGCGAACTTAAGCGACCGAAGAAGATTCTATCTGCGACCTGAGCAACTACTGTGGACTACTGTAAACTACTGAGCGACTGGAACTGTTGAAGAGAGTTCTGTGTATACTAGTGATTAAATTGTCTAGTTTGTGGTGAGCTAATACATCTCTTCTTTGAGTAAACGGCATTTAATTGTACACCGTGCACATAACAGCATGAATGATTGAATTATCACCTACGCTAGTCCCGATTACATCCGAGGGAGACCTTGGAGTTGGGAGTCCGCTTCTTAAATTTTATTTATCCACTTTGCAAGATCACACGTTATTGGACATCCATGGTAGTGATACCATTGGCACGCATGTAGAGGATCTCTACTACGACAAGCCTGCAATTCATGGGTCAACTCTTTCTACCGGGGCCCAGCGAACGCAACATAGCCAGACATTTATTATCCACGTAGCCTGGCGGTCGCCTTCATCATCAGCGGAGGTGGTTCTCCTGCATTGTGAGGGTACTTCACGCGATTCTTACGCGTAACTCCACACATCTGATTCAGATCTGAACAAGCGAATGAATGATTGAATGTGTCATTATATGAATGATTGAATGAGTGAATTTATTTATTTAAAATATTGAAATATAAAAACTGGTCACTACAAACTACAACAGGTTCCGCTATATTGCCTGTTACCTCCAGGGAACCTCCGGCTTCGAGCGTCTAATGGATCGCCTGATGGAGCTGACCGAGTACATGGTGCGCCGCATCAAGGAGCAGCCGGACAGGTTCCACCTCATCCTGGAGCCCGAGATGGTCAACGTCTCCTTCTGGTACCTGCCGAAGCAGCTGAGGGGCATTCCTCACGATGCTAATAAGGAGATCAAGCTTGGGAAGGTAGGTTTTGATAATATTTTTGATTGTATATCATAATTACAGAGGGTATATGTGTATGGAGTCTAAACAAAATGATTCACCTGCTAGTGGGCAATGGACATAAGCTCTCCCCTCGAACTCGGAGGGGTGTCAGACCTCCCCCTCTGATTCTGACGCAGGCTTTAATGGAAGCGACCACTGAGGCTGGATTCGAAGTTGGATATTTGGGGAGAAGAGGTCTGACACCCCCTTTAAAACGCCTGCGTCAGAATCTTGTCCATAACTAAGCAGGTTTTCCAGCTTGCAGGTGACGATAACGTGAACCATTTTGGGGGTAGAATACGCTCTTAATAAACCACAGCGCCCTATACCTACCAATTTTTCTACCAATTTAGATAATTTTTTTGTTATTTGTTTATAAATATACAAAGACTGGCATTGTGCCTATATCCATAAGACTGATTATTTCACTGTGTTAAAAGCTATTTTACTTCCAACTGACCACAACTCTCCAGGTATGCGCTAAGCTGAAGGGCAAAATGATGCAGTCTGGTACTCTCATGGTGGCTTACCAGCCAGACGACCGCCGCCCCAATTTCTTCCGCAGCATCATCTCCTCGGCGGCTGTCACCGAGAAAGACGTGGATTTCCTCCTGTCAGAGATGGACCGCCTCGGACACGACATCGTGGTACAGTAAACAGAATTCTTCACAAGGTCACAAAGACTTGAAGAAATTCTTGTAGACAAGATACCATTAAATAAAATGTCTGTTATTTATCCTTCGAATGGAAATTGAATGTTTTTACTCATAAATGTTAATGAATTACCGTAAAATGGAAATTTATTCAAAATTTCAAACTACTTTTAACCTTTTTTGAATGTTGGCAATCCACCTTGTAAAAACGGACGCGGAAAATGTTTACTTGTTTACTTTACTTGTTTGTTATAAGTATTTATTTTTTCGTGCGATAATCTCCACGAATACCCCGCCTCAAAAATGTATTTATGTAATTAAATTACTATTATTTATTCCAAAATATAATATTTATATAAATATCTAACTGATTTATAAATAAATAAAGTAATTGAGAAATCTCTTCGTTAAGTTGGAGGGAATTTGGGTATGTGCGTTTCCAGTCCTAAAGATATATTTCGATTCAAACAGCGGATATTTATAATTTGTTATAATAATTCTATGCGATTGCGTCCATTCACAAAAGGGATAAAACATATTGAACGTGTGTAATTTAGTGTATGTCAAACTGTAGATGATAAATGTGTAACAAGTTTTCGCCGTTGATGAGTCTATTTAATGTCTGATATGAATAATTATGGAAAAATTTTAGCAATTTATTTATTTAGTTTAATGCTGTAAAAACGCATAGAAAATTATTTAGGAACGCCTGGGATGTCTAAAGAATAACCGAAATAAGCTAAGGCTTTAGAGTCGCCATCTATTGAGGAGTAGCTAAGTAGGAATTACGAATTTTTATTGGTACTATTTTCAAACTGACATTACACAAAAGGATTATTTTTGAATCGTAATACTTATTGTATTCGCCGAATGTGTCTTGTCGGTTCAGTTATGTAACAATTTTAAATAGATTATTTTACATGAATTTAGTTGGCTATTATTAAAGTGCTTTTAGTAGAAAATATTACCGCTGTCATGTAACAACGACTTTTTCTAACTATCACACGTTAATATTTCCTACTTTCACTAAGATTTATCGTTAGTAATCATATCACATTGACGCCATTATAGAAAATATCAAAAATATTAGACTCCTCTATTTATCAATGGTCCACTGTCTTCCCATAACGTAAATGTTATAACTAGTGTGTCTTGTAAGCAATGACGAACCGTCTATCAAATTAATATATATATTGAGTGTTGTTCGTTCTCTTTATAATATATTAATAATATATATCTAAAATATTTGACAATGAAAATATATTTGTAGAATAAAAAAGAAATAAAATTTAGATAAAGCTCAAGTATTTCCATTTGGCTCTATAAGTATGTGTTTGATGTGAGAAAACTAAATTATTAGGATTGTTGAAAGTTGAATATGTATGGATGACTTTGTTGTTTGTATGAGAGGAGAGAATGTTAAAATAATCTAATGTTACATATGTAACTGTAATAATTGAATATGTATTCCACTTAAAGGTCTATAAACTAAATAAGTTCACGAAATAGGCTATGGTAGGCATCAATTATATTCAATATTTATTTTGATCTCTTATGCATTTTGTGCCACTTTTTAAAAAAAAAATATAAATTTTACTAGGTATATTTTACCTATAGGTACGGCAAAATATTTTTAAAATTATTTATCATAAAAGTTCTTTACAATTGGGTATTTGACTGACAAATCAAATTAGTTACTTTTTACTAAACGTCAAAACGGTATGTTATAAAGCAACTTATATGAACTAATTTATTGTGTCGTCATAACATTTAATAGTCAAATAATTTACTATTATTGGTTGGGTGTATTAAAATTAATAAAAATTAAATAATTTATTTTAAGTACATACAGAAAAATACCTAAGCTTTTTTTAAATAGTTGATATATATCTATAACATGTATAGCATATAGCGAGCCCCATATAGAGAGACAGCAATAAATGGAATGTACTTGGGAAGGAAGCCTTAACATTGAAGTGGAGCCTATTGCGACTTAATAAAAAAGCCACATTTATTTTTTGCATCAAATGTACGTTAGATTAGGTATAAGTGACACTTGGCGCTACTCATAAATCCAAAGAGATTGGTAACGCTGATAGTCTCAAATACATTTATATCAGTCTCTTTGTATAAAAATGTTGATTATATAAGTGTAAAATTTTCATATTATAAAATTAAATCGCATTTTATACAAAACATATCTCCCGTTTTGCCAATTAAAGAGTATTGTTAAATTTGTATATGTTATGGAGCGCATAGTAGACAGCTTATTGGTGCTTATTGAAATCTAATAATTTTCGTCGGACTAATGGACAGTCGCCTAAGGCGCGTTTCGGAGACATAAAAATCATATAAAATTAGAATACGACAGTATACACAGTGCCATCTTGTAGGGAGAAGTTTATTTAGCAGTTATAGATTTTATCAATAGATGGCGCTGTTCTAAGTAATCTTTTGGAGAATGTTTTAGTGATGTATTGTTGCAATAATAACGCTAATAAGTTGCATTCATTCGTAGTATATTATATTATATAATAGAATGTAACTCCGTGTTTAGATATAAGTAGTTATTAGGTTTGTTATTTGAGTGAACTAGATCTCTTTGATAACTTGGTAACAACTTACAATACAAGTTCACATCTAACTATTAGTTATCTGCAATTTATGGGTTTACTTTTTTAATTGAATTATATTTAAGACTCTTTACGTTACTCGTTTGTGCTATTAATTTGCTCAAATGTTAACCTTATTTTATTAAACTATAAGTAATCTTAATAAAATAATAGAATAATAATGTAAATATAAGAAAATGCGATGTGGCGACGACAATAAAAATCATAGATTACGTTGATTAAGATATATAGAAAATATAGGTTGTATGTATGGTGTATGGGAGATGGAAATCTCGAATATTTGTTAAAGTAGGATTAAGGATGTTATTATTTATTAGAAGTTCGTGATTTGATAATATATGTTTTATTTCATAATTATTATTATTATAGTTAAAATAGTGAAATTGGAGCCAGCACCATCTAGCAGCCGATAGATATTTTTAAAATCGAAAAGGATACCAACAGTCAAATTATAAAATTATAAATGTAAATATGTAGCGTGTGTGCGTGTTTAGGCGAAAAATAGAGTCGCAATGTACGAATTAAATATTTCATTCGAGTAAATTGTGTTAAAATTATTTTTACTATTCGATACTAGATGGCAGGGCGCTAGTTATGTAGAATCGTTTACTATAAGCAATTATAAGTATTCATAAATCGCAATGCTTCCATTTTGAGTAGTGTGTAGGTAGATTAGAATACTCAATGTTACTAATTATACTAACAACCAGATGAATATATTTTCAATGTCAAATAATGTAATCTATTATTGTTTTTGATGAAATGAGTCTTCCCATATCGTCTTCTTTCGAATTTTGTGTTCAATATAATATTTATGCACCAATATATAAATATTATTTATAATAAAAATATTTAGTGTTTCGAGACATTTAGTGTTTAGATCCAATATACCCACTGTTCACTTTTCGATCACTTATTACGTGTGACAAAATTAGCCAAACTATCCTATATTATTGTTGCTATATGTAAAAATCTGTATAACCAAAATAAATGGTATTGTTGTTAGTTTGTCTTAGTTTTTATTTGAACATAAACCTCAATCCTTTATACTTAAATCGACTAAACTAAAAAAAACGTGATTGTAAATAAGACAGCCCTGAATCCTAATTACATGTTAGTACCGAGTAAAATGTACGGCTACTCGGTACGGCCCCCCGTCCCCCGCCATCCCGCTCACTCTGCACGTTTGCTTTGTCGACAGACTGTATGAAGTATGATTCGTTAGACTGTGACAATATACTAGGGTAGAGTGAAATTAATACTTGATAATAATAGCACCCGCCACCATCCCTTCAATGTTGTCAAATCGTGCTAAATTGACTTAGGATGCGTAATTAAACAGTATTGACAGTCACATTTCACGAAATCTCCGATGCATCTACGCGGATCCGAGGTTTACTTATTAAAAAAAACACCAAAATCGAGTTTTAATAGTTTTATTGGAAACAAAATAATAATTATGCTATATATTGCACGTGACTCGCAAGTCTTAGATCCACACTTTGAGCAAAACCCACTTTCACTTACATATGACCACCGGCGCACGCGCCCCCGGCACGCGAGTCCGCGTACGGCCGGTGTACAGCTTATAAACCACACTTACAATGATATGAAACTTTTGAGACTCTACAGGCGTTGCTGGTTTGTCGATTCGCAAAATATTATCAAAGTTTCTGTCTAAAGAATTTTATGATTGACCAAAAGAAATAGTTATATGAAATGTCACAAGTATAAGTGTCTTGTCGTCGCGGATTTGAATTCGGTTGTAGTAATTAACGCGATATGGTATAGGCGTGTACAGGTCTCGATGTGAAAGATTTGGTACATCGGGAAAAAGAGTGAGTGTTGTGAAGATTTCTCTCTTTCGCACTTGTACAGTTTGATATACTTATTTTTAAAGTAACCCAAACGTTTTAATATTTTTTCTTATTTCATTCCAGTGGCTTCGTTTAGGTAGATTTCTTTGCCGTTATCAAATTGGAATGTAGATTTAATACAATATCCCGAGGTATTTATGAGATGATTGCTTGATAATTTAATTTATTGGCAAACCCGGACTTCCACTAACGTCTGTGGTTACAGTAATAAACGAAGGCGTTAAGTCGGTATTGAAGAATATGCTAGATAACTCTTACAATGATCCCAGCTGCTGGAATGTAGATCTGTATTTATGACATACTCTTTTATAAACAACGGTTTTAACCACTCAATGAATATCAATCTGTCAGTTCGATGTGCAAAAGAGACAACGCTATACAAAACAAAAGCAAGCAGATCTTAACCGAACTCTCTCAGTCTCTCTCTCTTTCCGACCAAATCAAACACCGAATACTTTACAAATCTATTGCATCAATTCTCGTAAAGTTGACTAATTTTTCTGATATGATTTATAAGCTGTGGAAATAACCTAATCAAAATATCCGTTACTTTCAGACACTTATGGTTTTCAAATACATTAAATAGGGCTTCTAGTCTGCTAATTTATGTCATAACATAACTTTTGGCAGTCCGAGTTTCGCCGACATAAAATTAGCAGAATCGATGCCTACGTCACATGGAGACAACCGACAAGCAGTTAACTATTTCTTATAGTGCAACACTTAATCGCATAGAAACAACAGCTAACAATAATATAACAATCAATAAACAATATGGAATCATTTAAAATACGGCCGTTATTATTAGTTAGCCATTGTTTCGGTACAACTCATTTACATTTTTAGGTAAAATATGTATAAGCATCTGTTCACCGAGTGTTGAATATTTATAACTTTAGTCGGTACTAAACATATAGATACCGTAAAACCTGTTGAATTGTTAAAAGATATTTTTCACTCGGTAGAAATATCATTTAATTTTTAAATATGACCACAGAGTAAAAAAGTTCACAACTTCAGTGTTGCCAGACAAAAAAAATCGTCAAAAAAATGTTGACATGTCAAATAATATAAAATGTACAGTCAAGATGGTTTGTCGATATTTTTTACCGTAGGTACAATAGATGTTAACAGATGCTTATGGGAATAGTACATGGGGTTTTACACCTAACACATGGTCCCTCGAGATGGGAGCTATAACATGGTGGGCACTGTGTTTGTTGCGGTGCGAGTGACGTCACTAGCGCGAATGTGATCAAAGTTTCGTTAAGTTTGCACGACTTTTGTGCAAATGATGTGCACGAAATTCGTTGCATATTCTTTGCACAAAACAGGTCCGAGAACGATAAATAAATGCATAGAAATCTGGTTTTAGACACGTGATTCAAATTACACATACACAAATGCATTACAATAGAAAAATTATCTACTTATTCAAGAATGAAATAAGTAAACTTAAAAATTAGTAACAACTTTATTATTTCTAGTAAATGCCCCTGGCAAAGCCCGGCGATATAATGAAATGCCACTTTGTTATTTTCTTATTCGAAAACATCTCAAGGATGTAACAAACTTGAATTATTAGTACAGGAATGCATAACGGAACAACAAATATTAATTTAAATAAATCTCCTTTGAATCAGTTCACTTTGCATCATTGATCAAAAGCGTCTTCAGATCAACTAAACGTCGCCATGTTGGATCACTCGCAGCGCAACAAGCTCGCTACATCGCCACATAATATCCAATTATTCCATTTCCTCAACAATACATGATTGATCAACAAAAAATGCAATATAATCAAAAAAGGCTTAACATATAAACCAGTACAAAAAGTTCCTATAACCACGCGTTTGTTGGGGCTCGTCGAACGAATCTCTGTGGCCTGTGATAATAACACCACTTTCTATGCACCCCCACAAGGTTAATACTTATATTAAGATTGACAAGACTCCATTACAAGCGATTTGTGGGCGAGTCTACCTGATAATACATTAATTCAATGCATGTTTTGACAGGTAATGTAGCACTTAAAAATATATGATAACATCGGACAAGTAAGCTCCTAAGGCTACCGTAGACGTTTCGGACTTGGGGGTACCACATCTTTAGTGAAATATTGTCAGTTTTTTAACATAAACATGACTCAAACTTGGAAATAATAAAAAAAGAGCATTATTTATTTTAGATATACGACACTTCACAGGGACGAAAGAGATGGCAGTATATTTTCACAGACCAAAGATATTGTTGATAATTATTATGTTTTGTCATGTGACCATCTATGCCTACGTAACAGATATAATAAGGGCATCACTTAAAACCTAAACCACAAACTATGAATTTTCAAATATCGATAGATTAATGGTATTAGTCCCAACACTACAGAGAAGTATGGTTTTGGACCCACCATGCCACCAGTGGTACGGCTTGTGGTACGGTGGGTCTAAAAGGTACGAATCTATCGATATTTAAAAAAGCGAAGTAAATGCCAACAGAGTGGTACATCAGCGTTTCGTCACCTAACGCGTCACGTCACGTCGATACGATTCACAAGTTACTTAGTTTTCACTTCTATCGGCAGTTTCCCAACATGCAAGCTTGTCTTTTTGCGGTAAATACCTTTTTTATATTTTTTCAACAGATCACCCTTTCAATCTGTTTTTTTTAATGTGATGTCTGCAGATCATAAAGTAACATACAATTGCTAAATTAATTTCAAATACGTATTCATTTAGAGAGCTTACTAGCAAAATTATACTTTTCTTGTATTTTAAGTCCAACTGCAGACAACAGGCAAGATCATAGCATATACGGTCACAAAACTAAACGTAGTTCATAAAGTTGCCCGTGGCAAAAATACAAGACGAAAGTGAATGTTGCCATTTAAAATATTTGAGTTAACTGTACAATACAGTAATGTTTTAGAATGTATATAGTATACGTTTTTATACATAAAATGTAGCATAAAAATATGCTTGTAATATGAAGTTCAATATATTATTTTCGAGAAAATAATCACTGAATTCTATAGGGCTAACTTGTTTTGTCTTTGCAAGGGAGCTGTAATTTTGCCATATTTAAAAAAATATCTAGAATATCTTAGACAGTCACACCCAATCAAAAGCTTGGAAACCCCTGACGTATTTTTTTTAACTTCTCCTTGCATAGACTACACACATGCAATTCATTTGTCAATATTTTGTATTCAGACTTGTATTTCGCTCTGGTCACACTGAGGTTAGGTTCTGGTCATTTCATTACCGTTATAAGTTTACAAACAGATTGGAATCAGCTAGTTCGTCCTCTGATATACTTGTTCTTGTTACACAATGGACATTACCGGTTCATATACAGTCGACAATACAAAATATTGGAATACAAAGTTATTTTAGATATTAATTTTGATATTCATTATAATTCGAGTGTTGTGGAAAAAGGGTTTAAATAACTCTTGTCATAAATCGAGATTACATAATCAGATATTTACGAAAATGAGGGCGTTATACAATTTAAATGTCAATCAACGTAAAGAGTCGCCATTTTTATTTACCTTTTCAAAATTGAAATGTTCGTTGACATTTAAATCATAAACACAAAAAGGTTTAATGCAACTTCATTAAAGCAGTATTTCGAGTTTAAATGATGGTTCTATTTTGTACTAATTTAAAAACAACCAATTCATTTATAGGCATAGAAAAACTATATTATTCAACTGAGATTCTGTTACATCATTCTAGAATCACATGCACTTAAACAAAATGGAAAACATACAGCATATAAATAACATTTAATTTATGGCAACACTGTTTAAGGCTCATTGTGTTGCCTGAAATAAAAATAGTAGCATTTGAAAAAAGTACACATTGATATATTTTTATTTAAAATGCACTATTTTCTAATTTTGCATTATTTCTTAAATGAGTCCTCAATTATATGAAATTAATTCAATACATTTCGATTCAAATGTTACAGAATCGGTATAATTTCCCACAATATTAAGAATATAACACATGTATTTTTATCAATAAAAGCAGCCACATCAAGCAGTATATAAACTGGCAACATTGATACAGTGTTGCCACAAAGTAAACGGACAGACGACAGACCAATCAGAGAGTAAATTGGTTGGAAAATACTGTCTTATACTGTAATAGACACAGACGAACGCGACGCAGTGTAGGGGCTAGGCAGGGTTTGTAACGATGTATTTTATTTATACAAAGAAATAATAACTGATGCCTGTCAATTGTGAGTTAATTTTGCATTTACTTATGTTGAAAATAGATACGAAGGTCACTTAGTGCAATTTGTCTGTAGTTTTCTAAATTTCAACTTTGATATGATCAAAACTATTAGGCATAACATAACATATAACATAAACTCACGCCTATATCCCCGAAGGGGTAGACAGAGGTGCTAGCACCCACAATTCGCCAGTTTATATTTAGGTCCCAATGTAATAGGTGGCGAGATTATTAGGCTTTATTTCATTTTTAATGTTCCGTAGCTCCAACACGCACTTGACCGGCTTTTTTTTGTTATTGGCTTCTTGCAGGGCATTTAGCCACTAAGATGGTGAAGGACTTTGGAACCAGCAGGAAAAGTAACAATTCATTGTAATTTCCTACACTTGTTGTCAAAGACGGTATGTCTAAATATCCACCATTTTTACACATAAAAACTTGAATTCGCACCAATTTAGGAAAAAACATATACCGCGATGCGCCCTTCTTCATTTTGGCGCCAAAACACCCGAATTTCTTTATTCAAGCAAGCGATGTGTCTAGATAATAACTAGACTCGTCATGACGAGGTGTCCTGCCCGGCAATAGCCCCTACACACGTAGTACTAGCATATAGAATGCTCTATCTCGCACTCACACAATCTGTTTCGCTCACACACCACGCACAACCACTTGTTTATATTTTTTTATTTATTTATAATAATAACTATCACGTCGACGGCTCGTGTTGGTCTCGTGCTTTTCGTTTAATTTTGTGCGTATTCTGATTTTATATATAAATTAATATATTTTCGTCGAGTTTGAAAAATTGTGTGGAAAGAATAGATTTTTATAAAATAATTTTTAGTCGTTAACAACCGAACCAAATGATTAATTAACGATTCACTTTCAAGTCAGACAATTTAGATAAACTTTTTAAAAGTTCTGATAACAATTATTTTTTTTGTGTTCGTTAAAGAAACTATACAATAACGTTTTGTAAGTTCCGTTTATAGAGAATAAATGATTTTTAACTTTGACTTTGAACGCGCATTTAGGATCGTTGAACAGATCTCTATCAGAACAAGTGTAACTTATACAATAATAAGACGTGTTCGCCTCGAGTGCCACAAGCGCAAGGCGACACTTGCAGACCGACACGAGCGCGCGCCGCGTGTACTCGCGTGTACTCGCGAGTGCTGCACGTGCCGGCCGGCGCTGACACGTGCAGCTATAATACTAGAGCGCGGAGCCGCGCGCTGCCGCCCGCCGCACTAACGACATGATACTTGGTACGTTTTATTGCTTTTGTTTTATAATTCTATTTAAGACTAGGAAGGAGTTTCGAATTATTAATACTCTTATTAAAATCTCCGGAGCTAGACGCTCGTTCTACGTGTTGAGTGGAGTCAGTATCGCGGCCGTGATAAGACGTGAGCGTGTTTCTATATTGGGTTTTGTATGTGGATATTTAGGATAAGCTTAGAATTTACCCGCAATTCTCTGAAAAATCCAGAGGACTTAATGAATTTTTTTTTTATGCTTTGTTCAAAAATATAACAAAGTTATCCACATGCTAAATTCAATATCATTCAAACTTAGTTTGACCATTAAAGTTGACATTAAATGTCAAAAATGCTCACGACTGATAAGGCCATTACACTGAACAGTACTAATACATAAGAATGCAGATGGCTTGTAATTCTTATATTTCGCATTTAAAGTAAATACTACTTTCGTGATTCAGAAATACAATTAGATAGTCGTATGGTAGTTACAGCAGGCATTTCGCATGTCATCACAGTCAATATCATCGGGCTACTACTCACTGACGTGGCCTCACAACATCTAAAACTTTTTGTTTCTGCGTTCCACAGTAAAAAAAAAACTAAACTTACGTATACATGTCAACGCGGCCATTTTGTGAACTGTTCAAAATGGCATCCGAATTCCAACATGGATGACTTGTGGAATTTAGTTTTTAATTATTTATATAGAGACGACCAGATATCATAGTATTCTTACATTTTAATATAACTGAGTCTAAATTATGATAAATTTATATCTACGGCATAAAGATTTAATTGTGTAGAATGCTGACATATAATAATAGGTATGTTAAAAATACCACAATACACCATTATCCCGCTGGTAGAGAACTCCAACTGAATTATTGCCATTACATGACATTACAAAGACGTCTACCGCTAATATTATTGCTTTCTGAACTAAGTTTAGTGCGAGAATAGGTGATGGGTCGTCTCACCGTAGTTGATCTGATAGGGTGCAGGTTCGATGTCGTTACGGTGACCACGTCGGTAATTAGCGAACACGAGTGTTTAGCGCCAGCTGTGAAAATAAAATACAAACTTAGGAATTTCAATCATTTCAACGAAACATTTCTTGCAAGAATTTAATATGTCAGTGTTTGTGTAATGTGTCTCCATATATGTGTATTAGTGTTTCATGTGTTCATGCCAAGAGTATCAGCATTTATTTAATATAGCTGACCCACCCCAGCTTCGCCCGGGGTATATTTTGAAGCTTCATATTCCTTTGAGCCCGTATGTTTTAGTCTTCAAAATATGTATGAAAAATTGCCGGATTTGTTAACATTTATTATAAATGCTCCGCTCCCTTAAGCCTAAAACCTTCCTCGATAAATGGACTACCCAACACTGAAAGAATCATTCAAATCGGACCAGTAGTTAGAGAGATTAGCGCGTTCAAACAAACAAACAAACAAACTTTGCAGCTTTATAATATTAGTATAGATTGTGTGAGTTGTCGTGTAAAATGTGTGCCTGTGTAATGTGTGTCAGTGGTTTTTGTAACGTGTGTCAGTGTTCGTGTAACGTGTGTCAGTGTTCGTGTAACGTGTGTCAGTGTGCGTGTCTGATAGCGGCAGTAGGTGTGGGGACACTCACAGCACTTGGTGCGGCTGTATGGCGGCGAGGTGCGCGGGCGAGGGCGGCACGCCGGGCGGCGCGGGCGGCAGCAGCGTCTGCGCGAGCCCCTCGAAGCGCCCGCCCGCCTCGAACCCGTTCTGGAAAACGCACATGCAACCTCCATCATCATCTGAACCCTACATTTAGATTGGAAAAGGCACATCTATAACATTAATAAAAATGGGCATTTTAACATTACTTTCGTGTCTAAAAGTGAGTAATTTAAATAAAATCACTTTTAATAGATTCTTTCGCGATTTATTGGTTATTACCCTTAGTCACCCCAACCCCGCTAAGGTAGCAGCAGCTGAAAAGTAGCTGAAACGTCGGGATAATGTAAATAATGGCAAATCGTGATAGAATCCGTTAAAAACGTGTAATTGTAATACGTACGGGTATCATGATGGTAGGTCTGAGCGGCTGTATGGAGGGCTGCACGGCCGTCGGGTAGTACGGGTAGTACTGCACCGGGTACCCGATGTAGCCGGGGTAGCCGGCCGCCGCCGCGTACATCGCCGCTGCGGGGCTGTACATTTGCTGCGAGGAGATAGAACATCGCGTCATGGATATGGCGAAAACTTCTGAAGGTGAGCTAGGACTGTATTTTTACAGTAAAGATTAACGGAGTTTAGGATTCTAGTTATGACTTTTTTAAATAAATAAATAAAAATAAAAATCATTTATTTCGGACCAGGGTCCATAGCGTGTTAGTAACAATAATCTTAATACTAGTGTTAGTAACAATATAATACTATTAATAGGTACCTAACAAATATTATTGGTAGTTTGAGACCGCTACAATACTAGGACACTGTCTACATTGCGTGCAATCGTACCCAGCGCCCCAGCATCGGACTGTCCCACCTATCGCACAATACGCCCACGATACTGTGTGAGCTCGCCCGTATTCTCCGCAAGAGGGATGCACTACGTTTGCGGATGATGGCATGGAAGCCATCGACACTCGCCTCCGCAAACATCCCCGACGCACTACAAAAGCGTGGCAGCCCAATTAGCATCCTGAATGCATTGTTATACTGTACCCGCATGGCGTTGTATGCCCCCCGCGTATATGCGACCCACAGACTGCACGTGTAAAATGTCTGGCAATACGCCCTAAATAGGGTAACTTTTACATCCTTGGTACATCGTGCAAATCTACGGATCAGCATATTGCACCGGACAGCCAACGCCCTGCGTTCTCTTTCTATGTCTAGATTGTCATTTAGATCATCGGTGACCCAGTGACCCAGATATTTAAATTGTGTTACTCTGGTTAAGGGAGCATCACCAATAGTGACTTGAGGCACGTGAGAGTAATATTTGGTGCGGGCCTTGAAAACAAGAAGCTCACTCTTTTTGGCGTTATATCTGAGCCCATGAGCCACCGCATAATCTTCACACAACTTTAGAAGCCGCTTGAGACCACTGATCGATGGACTCAGCAACACCATATCGTCAGCATAGCTTATGTTATTTATAGCCACTCCATCAATATGGCAACCGATTTTAGTGTTGCTGAGTTCAACGATCAGCCGATTAATATACAGGTTGAACAGACGCGGTGACGTAATTCCCCCCTGTCTCACCCCGCATTGCAACCCGTATACATCTGATAACGCTCCCGCCCATTTAACATTATTAGTCTGATTTTTGTACCAGTATTTAAGCAACGAAATTACTGAACCGTCAACGGTACTTGCCTGACGAAGCTTTTCCCAGAGTGTGTCATACGACACCAGATCAAACGCTTTGGAGAGGTCAAGGAAGCAAGCGTTAACTGGGGTCTTCCTTTCTGAGTAGTACTGAACAGTTTGCTTGAGACACATAATGGCTGTCTCTGTTGATAGGCCAGGCCTGAAGCCAAATTGAGCATCGTGAAGTGGAATCCGACTCGCCATGTGTGTATCAATCAGACAGTCCAGCACTTTAGCTGTAATGGTAGCTAACGAAATCGGACGATAGTTAGCTTGGTCCGCCGGGTCGCCTGTTTTGTTCTTTTTAATTGGCACTACTGTCGTTTTCATAAGATCACCAGGCAAGTACGAGTGACTCATGCACAGCGTATAAAACATAGATAGGACCCTCGGCAAGTGTACCCCGGCATATCGCAGATGCTCAACACTAAGGTGATCATGTCCTGGAGACCGTCCTCGAACCATACCTTTAATCAATTCAGCAATGTCTCTAGCAGAAAAAGTTATGTCAAGCCTTCCAGGAATGTCCCCCGTGTCAAACCCCGACGACACTGCTGTCACGGCTGGCTCCAAAGGTAAATTAACATTGAAGTGTTTCATAAACAGATTTGCTATATCTGTGGGGTCACATAGTCCCGCTATACTCACTGGGAGACTCTGCTTGGGATTCAATTTATTTGTATTTTTCCAAAATTTTCCAAAATCTTTTATTTCATGATTTTTCGCAATAATATCTAATTTAATTTGTTCTTGATTTTTGCGACACCATTTTAATTTTGTTTTAAAGGTATTACGTGTTTCACACATTTTATCGTAAGTATACCCCATGGATGGCCTACCATACAAATTCCACATTTGAAACGCAAGCCGAGCCTCGCAGTGAGCACTCCGTACATGTTTATTCCATCCTATCAATGATTTATACCTTCGGTTCTTAACTAAAGCACTATGCTCGGCAGACTCCGTGAGTATACAAATTATATCTCTGTACATTTTATCCAACATGAGTCTATGTTGTGGATCCCTACACATTGTATCTGAACAATTACAGAACTCAAACGGAAAATCAATTTCTCGTAAGCGAGAATGACACAATTCCTCATATAATTTTATCTGTTGGCAATCTCGGTCTCCCCATATCACATTGTTTCGATCCCCCCAATTTTTTACAACGTTAGGTGCAATTAATTTGAGATTGCACTCAATTAACAAAGGTAAATGGTCAGACCAATAGCAGTCGTACAATATTTTCGCGCTAGTGATCGTACGCCGTGCAGCCTCTGTGACTACGCAGTGGTCGAGCCAACGTTTGGACCCCCACGCCTCACTTACATACGTATACGAATCACGCGGTAGAAGTTTTATATCCGCGCACCACCAACGCTGTTCTTCACAAAAATTCAACAATTCGGAGTAGAATAGTTCATTTTTATGAGCATTATAATCTCCCAACATGTATACACACTGAATATCACTATTATTATCTATAATTGCACAAATTTCGCTTAAACAGTCTGTTAGGTTTTCATTAGAGTCGGTCGGCATGTAAACCGAGAATACAAGAATGTCGCGTTCTAAAAGTCGCACCTTTATCGCTGTAAGCCGTACGCTATTACACTGGACAACACTTACCGACGGTAATAATTTTTTCCTCCAGAGCAGGGCCACACCTCCGTAAGGTCTACCGCGAAGTATACCAGTCGAGGTATCGACGGCCGAGGTTCCCGTATACGCAAAATCATCGTGAATGTTACCCAGTATATCCAAGTCATGTGGCAGTAACCATGTCTCTTGCAAGGCGATTATATCAGCTGATACACACAGCCGCCTAATACAACCAACCTTTTTTAATACACGTGCACGGCTTAGACGTCACCCCCATAGTGACTAAACAATTTCACCAAGAACCAAGCGGTGCGACACCTCTTTGCTTTGTTAGCTTGAAACCCTTTACCAGCTACGTGTTTATTTCTTCTTACAGTCCCGGATTCTTTCAAGTGGAGCGATGAGAACTTCAAGCTGAGGGACACCATTGAAACATTGTTCGTGTCTGTATTGGTGACCCACTTTTTAAAAACAAAATCCAGATCCGAAAATGGAATATGAAACTAATTCAATATTTAATTAAACAAGGTTCAAAAACTCAACTTACTGGTAACTGCTGACTCAAGGCCGGTATGGCCTGGTGGTGCTGCAGCTGCTCGTAGGGCGGCGGCGCATACACGCCGCCGGCGCCTGCGCCCGCGCCGCCGAACGTCACGCCGTACGGCGAGCCGCCCGCCACTGTGGTGTACACTACACGTCACCGATGGTAGTGGGCGTCGGAAACACATTGTGCTAAATGCAGTACGCGATTCGATACTGAGTTGAGGGTAGAATAACTTTTTAACACTAATTAAGGGGCCGTTCATTTGAGAAAGCATACGCAGAAGTTGCATTTTCTACGTTTTCTCTTTTTTTTATCAATATTGCGTCATGAAGGGAATATGCCTTTCCAGTCTATCTGAGATGCAGCTGAATTTCGAAGTTTACCTTGAAGCGACTGTCAATACGTGTTACAAAATTAAAATGGCCATCATCAATGTTTTAAACATTTTTGGTCCTAAATTAAGTGCAGGTCCCACAGATTTGATGTTTTAAGTAGGATAATTTCTAACAGAGTATTGTATTTTTATTGTTTGGCCCAGCAGTTTCGGATTTGGACCAAAATGGATGTCTTCACAGTATTACATTACTTCTTTTTACCCTGTAGCGAGGTGAAGTGATTTTGACGAGTCTAAAAAAGTTCCTAGGGGAAAAATGTGTTTCATTTGCTGGCAGTTCCCATTCCTTAGATCTCCATTTCCATTCCTATAAGTGTGAACGTATGTTTTATGAACGGCCCCTAGGGAATCGTTAAGAGAACGGCCCGATCCACTATTAGCACAATATAGTCCCGACGTGCATTCCCAACCAGTATCTTGTCATTACTGGGGGGCTACTACCATCTCCAACAATATTTCAATCTTACTTCTTTTTTTAGATTTTTTTGTCTGTTTTTAGTTTTTTTACTATCGCAGTATAAATTGGACCGTTCGGCGTACGTCAGGATACTAGTTAGTCTGACCAACGAAAGATTAACAAATCATTTTTTCAAAACTTTTATATGGGAACATTTTTACCTGTCAGATAGTATTTTAGTCTTCGATCTTTTATAGTCGTCTTGATACCAAAGTGCTCATAGTTCATGTAATATTATAATTTTCGGATAATTTCTCAGAGAAAATTGATTATTTGATTTTTTTTTTCTTATTTATTTATTTATCTATTTACACTCAAGGTATTTTAAATCTATGCTAATATTATATAAATATTAAATGCAATAAAACTAAAATAACTATTATACAACTTATAGCTAAGAACAATTAAAATTCGTCATGGAATTCCTCAGCATCGCATGCCTCTTGTGGTAGCGTTCCCAGAAGACTGGCAGCATTGCCACATTAATGATTTAAATATCTAATATTTTATAAAAAATTGCCAATACTTTTTCTTTACTATGGGTCTTGTTAGTGTTGTATAGTACAAAAACGTAAACATTTTTCTGTCATACAAGTCTGCTAACCGTACACTGCACAAAGTATCATAGTATCAACGTCGTTTTGTCGGTGTATACTAAATATTGTAACCTGCTGATTTTTCAAATTTGCCGCCGCTTTTTTTAACCATATTTCGCTGGTCAGATACTTTGTGCTCAAATTACATTTGTATGTATGTATCTTTAACTATTGCGGATATAATTTATTTATATTGTTAGATTTACAAGACACACATCCCGGCGCACGATAACAATCCAACTAAGATCCAGATTCACACTATGAAAATAAAGTAAGATTGATTATGGCTCTAAGCCCTGTCATTCTAGAATGATACAGTTCTGAATCCTGAGGACAGATTGAATAGACAATCAAATCTGTCAAATGTGTCTATACAATCTTTCCTCAGATAAGTCACGATTCAGGAACGACACGGTCTAGAATATGTGCCTTAGAGATGATAGCAGGCCTCCTGACCGTGACTTGCTAGATTGTACAGTAAACTCACCTCCATACTGAGGCGCGGCCTGGTGCGGGGGCGCTGGGAGGAACGGGCCCTGTGGCGGCTGGGGCTGCGGGTACGCGCCCAGGGGCGGCGTCACTGCAACAACTCGAAAGTTCTACACGCGAACGATGCTACTGTCTCGCGCGTCCGTCACTACGCACACAGTACATCACTATTCGATTTAGTAACATCGATTCAATAGTTTAATAAAATCGATTAATACTTTTTTAAATTTGAAAATTTAAACCAAGGAGATTTTTTTTTAAATTTTATTCACTTCAGAAAGTGAGATTTCAATTTTATCAATAACACTGCAGTGATTTAAGTGTGTGTATGTGGAGGACGCGCCGTGTCGCGCATTGCGCGCCGCAACCCAAGCCCGAGCATTCACGCTTGACGCAGTGTGCGCCGTGCTAAACGTATGTATCAATTATATGCCTACGTCTCAAGAAAAAAACTAAACAATTATTGAAAATTTATATTAAGTATATACCTTTTTTTACATTTCAGTAGAGAAATGTAAAAAAACAGTAATATTTAGCACGGCGATGAACATGGATCAAAGTATGTATTTTTTAACTTAGTATTATATTTTACGAATAACTAATAGTAATTTAAAATCATTATAAAGTTTATTTTAATTATTTGAATTTGACCCATGTTATATTCACTCGCGTCAGTGTTAACGACAAGCGATGCCCATACAACGCGTTACCACTAAACAGAGTCTTTCAAAACTAACATTTAAACACAAATATTTGAAAAACTCGTCGGCGTGGCACAACTCCCGGACCGACAGGCTAAAATATTTCTGTATCAAAATATTTAGGTCTTCGATCCAGAGCACGAGAATACAATAAATTTGGTAGGATTCGTTATGTTTCAACACGACTGTGAGTGCTGAATACCTACCAAATTAGTTATTTACAATGCATTCCTTATTTTTCATGGTCACCCTAGCTTGACTGACCATATGATCAATGAAATCATTTAAATTGCTAGCTCATTACATTTACAGATGACAGATGTTTCCATATAATCAGTCACATGTCAATATAAAGCTCTGTGCAAAAAGCTAGTGTGACCATCCAAATAATATTTCATTAAGAAATCTTAAATAACAAAACAATCATCACACGATAAGGAACCTTTTAAAAATTACAATATTTATTTATAATTTATGATTGTGAACTTTGACATTGCACATTTGCCATATAGCAATAAGATAATAATCTTACAAATAAGAACTTTTTTATAACTATTTCAAAGTTCAGAGTCACAAATGATGACAGCCAAGATTGGCTCTCAAAACGTGTATACAATATGTGAACATTCCTTGAAATAAAAAAATATTCATATTCTATTATAATGACTAACTATTCAACAAGTGTAAGTATACCAAGATTTTTTGTTGACTTTTGTTTAATTTAAATATACGATATTTTGCTGTTCAAATCTAAAAAGCGTTTAAATGCAGGAGAAGCATAAAATAAAAACAAAACTATGATATTAGTGCGTTGAAGGACACAAAAACATGCACAGGTGACAACACAAAAGTTTAAAAAAAATACTAGACATGCATCGACAAACACGTCTCAAATTATCCAAAATACCCTACGGCTAAGAGTAAAATATACTTCAACATCTATATCTAACACTGAAATGACAAACAATAATCTACTGTAAAGCGTCAATGAACAAAATCATCAAAATCATGCCCATCATAAAACAAACACTCTAAACAGCTGCTAACAACAGCAAAATTGTCATATAAACTGATGTCGAACCACAAAAAACCTTGTAACAGCCTTCACCTAAACATTAAACACTAAATTATAACCAACACTGAAAATATTGCCATTTATTTTTCCAACTGGCAAACTTTTCAGTGTGGCCAGACACAAAATACTTTGAAGTAGTAAAAGCTTAACTTTATCGTTTGCATTAAGCAGGGCAGTTTACTGCTATACTGGTATAACAATAAACTATTAGAACGCATATTGTGACTGCTGTGAATAAATTTAGTTTAAAATTCATTTGAAAATCCGGATCCCTGTAAAAGACTCGGAAGACCACAGAGAAGACAAAAAGAAAGTCGAATAAAAGAAAAAATAAAACTGTATAATAAGAATGTGGAGCCTATATAATTGGTGTTGATATAAAGTCCGTGTTTGAGGTGTTTGCACTGTACACCAAGTTATTTAACGACTCTCAGAACTGGCATACTTCCCTGTCCTTCAATTAAGCTTATAATGGCATGCAGTATTGCTTTCAGCATTGGGTTAATGCTGAAGACAAAATTTAACAAACATATATCACATCTTGTTATGAAAATAAAAATTACAATTTTGTAATTCATTGTAATTATAATAAAATTGTAATTAAATCATATTATTTATTAGTGATATATATTTGCTCACTTATATCTTATCACACACGCACTAACATTGGTGTCATTCCTGTTAACATATTCAACTGGTTTTGACCTAAAATCCAAACATCTTATATTTTTCTTTAAGTTTTAAAATAGTTGATTTGTAGGATTTTAAGTCGCATCTTAGAATTTGTATCTGTGCAAACGAGATACATTATCTAAAATTGTTGTTAAACATCTGTGTAATTAAACATACAACTCGAAAAATTGGCAATAAACTGTATTTTTGTTTGTATTTAATTATATTTATTTAATGAATATTGTCAGTGCCAATTTTACCATCACCTTACATAAACATGACCACAAAAATACATTTGTGGACAGATAAACACTAAATAGTGTAACCACTATTAAAAAATTGTTTGAAATTTCTTAAAATTTTATACACTATTTTATGTTTATTGATGTTAGTATTAGTAAACACACAATCTTATTAAATATTAGATACGACTTTTTGTTTTAAGATTAATAATAATTTTGCAATAAAATTCAAAAGTCGAATCTGTCTGTAACAAAAAGTAGCTAGCTTTTTGTGCCATTGTTTTAGAATCCTTTAATAGATAAGGATTCAGAACAACAAGAAAATAAATGACAAATTTTTAATACCAATTCATCTGATTTCAAATTATTAATTAATTGAACCGTTTAATTATTAATTAACAGATATTTATATTTAAAAAAATAGCGAAATTTAATATTTGTCATTTGTTTTTATAACATTAATAATAAAAAGTTAGCTTTTCTATAGTAGGATAACGAAAATTAAACAAACACAAGACATCCCTATTTAAAAAATTGAAAACAATAGGGAAGCTCCGCAACTGATGACGCAATATTGATACTCAGGTTTTGTTATAATTCTTCAACATATTGAGTCATAGTTATATAAGGTGCATGAACTAGCAACAAATTAATAATCACTGGTACCTTGAGAAAGAAGATTTTTTACTGAGATCAATTGACTTGTTACCAGTAATCATTATAAAATAAAAAAATAAAGTGTTAAATAATAAAAAATAAGCTGTGTAACTAAATTGTTTAAAAAAATGAACCAAAAATAATTAGCTAAGACACATATTAAGAAAGGAACAAGTCCTGTCTTATAATAGATTTAAGTCTTTAGTATCCGACAGCACTTGGGTACTTAGAACAACTTATTTTTTAAGGTAATGGTTAACTAAGAAATGAGACAGGCATTTGTGTGTCCTATTTTTGTCACAAATCATGGACTTCTTAGTACACAAATAGTATCAAGCAAAGACATCTACTGTACAGCCAACCACTTAGCTCAACATCAACAAGTCCATTAGGATCTGTGTAGCAATCAAAACTTGTACCATATAAAAAAGTAACAAAATGCTATTGATGTTCACACAAGTACCTGTCACATTTTTTTAGAAAAACAATAACGACATGACTGCTATAACTTTTGTACTCTCAAATATTTTAGTAACAAAAACTGTAATGTATAATATAAAAAATGTGAATGCTGTTTGTAAAAATATTTATTGACGTAATCGTTACAGCAAGCAAGTCAATAACGAACAGGTTACAATCGAATTAATAACACATACGATCGTCCACACGCCGATACGCACATATCATATTTGTCTCTCTTTTACTATGTTTCCAAAAAAAAGAAAAATAAAGAAAGAAAAATTCTATGTGATTTCATTACATGATAGCGATTAGTCGACTGCCGCGCGGGGACTGCGCCGGCGCACTCGCGGCTCCTGTAGAGGGGGGGCGGCGACTGGGAGGGGGAGGGTGTAGGTAACTTGTATTATCATCATGTCTCAGTGTTGCACGCAACAGGCAAGACTGTCTCACACATCCTATGAAAAACACCTTGCACATCTGCCAAAATCTTAGCATGAATGTCCTGTTTTCATTAAATTTTATAGAAGCTCAGAGGACATAACTATGACTGAGTCATGCTGAGTCATCACTTATCTTGATGCTATAGATGTGCTAGAAATTTTTCTTAATTTATTGCAGAAATAATTTCAATAAATACCATTGAGTGTCCAGACTCAAAAGATTGTATTACTTCAGAGTTGGTCTTATAAAAAAGTATATTATTTTAGAAATGCAATGATAACTATTTAAGCTAATCTCAACATTTTGACATTTGTAACACCATCAAGGCCATATTCTGATGGCTATGTATTATGAATATGTACTAAGATCACAGACTAAAGATAATTAATTATAATTCTAATTCATTTACAAAGTTGTTATAAGGACACAGGGTCAACTTCTTTTCATGTATTTAAGAAAAGCTGTTGTTTCATTGTATGTTAATCTGCATGAAAAGATTGGTGAATCAACTGGTCAACTTGTGGAAGGGATTATAAAGATGGGTGTTTAGAAATTTAACTGTTAAAACATGTTAAACAGTTTAAGCCATTGTGGCATTGAATATTTAATATATCCTATCCTGGTAAAATTACCATAAATCTCTCAACAAATAATATAACAGGACTGGACGGTGATTGCATTAGGTCACAAGCTGAAACATTTTTCTGTTATGATTAAAACTATAAAACTTGTTCAATAAAAACACTATATTAAGCGTGTCTTAATCATGTCCAAGCCCCGAGTGACCATCTAACTACGAACATAAGGCTCCTGTTTCAATTGCAACGATAAACGGGGCTAAAATTAGAACAATTTGTATCCCGCCTGAGTTAGGGGTAGTCGACCATCTTGGAATCTCGTCATTATCGATCTACCGCGCCTTACTTCTAAATCAATATTTCAGCCATTTTTTAGCAAAATAAGCTTCCTTCGACGCAGTTCTAGCTAGTTCGAGGATAATATAATCGTTTTATTAACTATAACTTGTATTTCAAGGCCTTTCTATGACGTTACACATGTCAAAACGTATTATATGAAAAGAACAAAGAATTAATAATTAAAGTGTATAAATACCTTTTTTGTCTGCCATTTAATATAAACTATGTGTTTAATAGTAAAAACTTTAATATATTGGGTACAGTGGCAAACGTAAGAGCAAATTTGCGATCAAAATTTAACGCAGTCGCAGGCAAATGCTTCGTAACGATTCTCACTCACGACTGCTAGTGGTGTGCCTGACATTGACAGATGAATTATCACAAATGACTAGACTATTTACTAAAACATAGTAGTACATAATCAATTCTATGCACATTATAGTAATACAATTTTCGTTTCCCTCTCCAGAATACATCAATATCCTATTTCTTATAATTTTATAATATACCTACATAAATGCAGCAGGTACAGAAAACCGGCGTCGTATAACGAATAAAACCTTAGTGCCTGTGATTTGTGTGTGTTTGTTTATAAACTATATTAACCTTTTACAATGCCTACAACCCACGATAAATATGTTTATGATTTAAAAAGTACATTAATTAATAATTAATCTTGCACATAAATATATTTCCCTTTGTATCTTCGCAAATAACATCTATTTAAAGATGAGAAGAGTCGATTAAGTAGGTTGATGCATTTAAATCGACTATTTTAAATACAATTCACTTTCACCGGCGGCGTCCAATTCACAAGCTATTGATTAATCCTCGTTTATTGCCATGATAATAATTCATTAATATATTTTAGGAAAGTAGGTATGGAGTTGTTTTTAAACATTATAATTACTCCAAATCTTTTTTATGTATGGGATTTGTTATATGACGAATTATTGAAGTGTTCTGCAAAAATAGGCTATAAAAGTGCCTATGCGCGTTGGACTATTTTTGTAGATTTTTTGAGATCAAGAAAAACCATTGATCTTGCGACGTTATTATATCTACTCTATTTGAAGATAATACGAATTTGGTTCTTGTTAAAAATAAGGGAACGTTTGCCCAAACAAAATTTGCTATCTTCAGTAATTAGAGCGCTTTCCCTCCAGATAGGGTTTCAAGGTACGGTACTTTCTTGCTGGGATAACAATTAACATACACTTAAAAATCAATCTGTATGTGATAATTTACACAATTACTAATTAATAATTACATTAATTAATATACATAATTAGCACAATGCAGGAACTGTAGTTCCTGAGTAGTTTAACTTGCTTTATATTACAATAATGTTAACGGGACTTAACACGATATTAATACCATGTACACAGTACAGGTAATAATCGCGTTAATTCCCGGTTACATATGTGAAGGAAAGTCAAATTGTCCTCCGTGTTTTAACATCATTTTATATCATGGAAGGCGAGAGTTCAAATGTTAGTTTAATTTACTGTCGCTAGGTGGCGCTGGATACATTTTTTTATACCACTTAGGTGGCAGACAAGCACACGGCCCACCTGATGGAAAGTGATTTGTAACACCAGGGGAGTCACAGTCGCACTGCCAACCCTGTAAGTAGAGTTTTTGTGCCGTCAGTGTAGAAAACAAAGCAAGACAAGCCTTTAGTCTTCCCACTGATAACACAAATTCTCCAGTGAGCTCTGGCTACCCTATTCACCGCTGGGACCACAACACGAAGTTATTATAGCCACGGTATTCTGTAGGGCGGAGGTACTTCCCCAGTCGGACTGCTCAATTGGGCGGAAATACCGCCGTGTCCTACCTCCTATAACCCTATACTTTAGAATATTTACATAAGAGTATATCATCCAGCCATATACTCCTAGGGAGTCACCACACACACAGAATAATCTTGTCATTGAATTACTATAATTAATATTTAAAAAGGGAGAAGCTTAAAAAAGCTGGCTTGACGTCACAAGGAATGATATTATATCGCGCGAAGTGGACGCAAGCGGGATGAATCGCCGGGGTGATGATGTTGATAAATAATACTTCAAATTTAAATTGTTAACAGAATTTATTTTATGTACATAATACTTTATACTTATACTAAAAGAGATTTCATTACTTAAATATTTGAGAATAGTGTCCATTTTCCGCCACACCTGAAAAGTAAAAAACCTAGGTTAGAGAACATTCAAAAATGTGATATGATAAATACTCTTGTATTTTTATAAAATTCTACACAGCGCTACCTATACTAGTCTGGCCAACGAAAGATTAACAAATCATTTTTTCTAAAATTTGATATTGCAACATTTTTTTCCTGTCAGTTGTATTTTATAGTCTTCAAAAACTTGTTGATAGTCATAAAATGTCATTTTCGGATAATTCGCAAAATGAATTGATAATTCTTTATACTGGCTAATTATGGTTTAATAAATTTATAATTTTAAATATCTCATATTTTATAGTAATTTCTATAATTTTAATTTCCAAAATTAGCAAGAAGACCAATTATTATTTATTCTATATGAGGCATTAAAATTGATGTTCACATAACTTTAAAAGACCGTATACCTGTATGATTACTCATGAATATCTAAAAATAAATTGCATGTTTTGTAAAGTATAAACACGTCAATTTTTTTCGGTTATTTTTGCTACATAAACACATGTTTCTTTTTCTTTATTTTTCAGGACTTTATGCATAATGGACTCTAAACACATGTCAAAAGTAGCATGTAGGATGGTTTATATGTGTACCTAGTAAAAAAATGATAAACAAATTATAGTATCAACTCCGTTTTATCGGTGTATAGTCAGTGTGACAAACTTTTGACATTTCAAATTCGCCGCCGTTTTTTTGAACCATCTTTCATTGGTTTAACTAGCTTGTGTCATGGGTTATAGAATGCAGTATTATAATACAAATATTATAGATTGTAACACTCAGACCAATGTAAATACATACACGAAAATACAATAAACAACAACAACAAACTCGCGATTTTTAACCCAATATTCAAACGTACCGCTACGCCACAGAGGCAGTAGAGCAAATTATAAGTTAAAAGATCTGTCAAAAAAATAACGTATGACGGAATTTTGGTCTCCCTCGGACACTTGCAGATACATTGTATTCGACCGTGTTAAAGCCATGGTTAACTTTAGAATCTAAGCATATTTTTACTAGAGTTTAATTACATTACTTGTCACTAGATGGCGTTGTTTGGTTACGCCTATTATTTCTGCATCGCGCCGCAGTATATTTAAGTTTGAAGTGAAATTCAGTTCATTATAAAATCTTTACCTACCCTAACGCTTACGTGTTTCTTTTTTGATTCCTTATTCCTTCCTTACTACCCCGGATCACCCAGAGGTTCCCTGTACAATCCCCACAGCTCGCACACACTAGATGCAGTACGTACCTGCAGGCCTGCAGGAAGCGCGCGTCGCTCGCCCTCTGCAGCGGGTGGCGCGCGGGCTGCGCCGCGGGCAGCGCGCGCGAGCCGCAGCGCGCGCACTGGCGCCAGCGCGCCGGCCGCGCGCCGCCGCCCAGGAACATGTACCTGCCGGGGGCCACCGCACGGTATAATATACCGCGACCGTAATCACCTAGTGTTGTGACAGCGTAGCCTGAGCTCACTGGACACTTTTTGTGCAGTCAGTGGGAAGACCAAAGACTTCTCCTGCTGTTCGGTTTAATGCTGACACCGAACACGTGACGTGCGCAGGCGACGCGACTCAATTAGACAAGAAAGTTTAATTACTTAGTGTACTTTCGGTTACAGTCGGGACCGGGTGCATTCACCTAACATTTCCAACAGTAACATCCTAACATTAACATACTTAACATTTCATTTAGTTTAACATTTATTCTACAACCATACAGTGTAATTTCTGAGTTTAACTTAACAATAAACAATTTAACTTCATAGCAAAAAATCTCATGATTTCAAACCCACTTCCGATCGTATCCCGAACACCTGCTTTGTTTTCTGCACTGACGGCACAGGGACTCTGTTCTTACAGGGTCGGCAACACAACTGTGACTCCCCAGGTGTTGCACACGTCCATAGGCCCCGGTAACCATTTTCCATCGAATGAGTCGTACCCTTGTCTGCTGCTTAAGTTGTATAAAAACAAACAGGCGCAGCACATAACTCGCATTACAGATAAAATTTCAAAATTGAATTTTATTTACTAGTCGAGTATTATCATCAGCCCAATGAATGCATTGCATAGGCTCGATGATCGTAGTCACGCGGTTTTCAACTCTCGGATTACGAGCGGAAGGTATAGATTCTGGCCAAGAAAAGATGAACAAGGACTTTTTTCAAAACTTTGATATGGCAACAATTTTTTGATGTCATTTGATATTTTATTAAAGTTATAGTCTTCAAAAACTAGTTGATACTCATAAAATGTTATCATTTTCAGATAATTTCCAAAGTTAATTGATTATTTTTAAAACTGGTCAATTATATAAGATTGATGAATTATATTATTTTATATATTCAATTTTATAGTAACTGACAGAGTATATTATCTAAATCTTGTGTCTGCACATTTACAACGAATTTCGGCAAGATAAATCACGTTCAAATAAAACATAATTCACAAGAAAATTATGAAGACAATGTAATAACATACTTATTAAAGAAATGCAGTTCATTGACATACGTAAACCGTGTAATTGCATGGATATTGCGCGCCACTACAAATATGCGCACTAAGTCGAAATCAGACTCCGCATTCCTCACAACAAACGAACTAAGCGCAGCGAGTAGAAAGATTATAACACACGTGCAGCGATCAACATTCAATTCCGAATACAAACAACTTAGCAAAATGGAATTAGTGTCACAAAACAGCGCAATTTTCAAACTGAATCCGTACATAAACGAATACGGGATCATGTGCGTTGGAGGTCGTCTTAAACACTCAAGTTTACCAGCTGGAATGAAATACCCTATGATTATCCCACACAAGGGACGCTACACACAGCTACTCATTGAACAAGCTCACTCAAAAACGATGCACGGTGGAGCACGGTTGACACTAACTTACATACGTCAGCGGTTTTGGATTGTCGGTGGTAACCGGGCTGTCAAGACGCAACTTCGAAACTGTGTGCGTTGTCATCGGTTCAACAAATCAGACAACCACCAATTGATGGGCGATTTACCGCAACAAAGAGTTACTCCATGCCGCCCCTTTACGCGTACGGGAGTCGATTTTACGGGTCACGTAGATGTCAAGCACAACAAAGGAAGAGGTGTGAAAACTTCGAAAGGTTACGTAGCCATATTTATATGTATGGTGACGAAAGCTGTTCATATAGAGCTCGTCTCCGACCTCACAACAGAGACATTTATGGCAGCATTCCAGCGACTCTGCTCCAGGCGTGGCACCCCTCGTCACATGTACTCAGACTGCGGCACAAACTTCATCGGCGCTGCAAAGGTACTCCACCAAGAATATGAAGAGTTCAAACAACTGCTGACTCCAGATATATTCAATGAGTCAGCCAAATTGAACGGGGAGTGGCACTTCAACGCTCCTTCATGGCCCACTGCTGGGGGTCTGTGGGAAGCCGCAGTCAAGTCGATGAAGCACCATTTGCGACGAGTACTTGGCGAACAAAAGCTTACCTATGAAGAATTCGCAACAATGTTAACAAAGATAGAAGCCTGCTTGAATTCACGACCTCTGTGCCCACTAACGGAAGACCCAGAGGAATTTTACAACTGCTTGACTCCCGGACACTTCTTAACAGGAAGCCCAATTTTATCTATGCCGCTCTCCGATTACAAAGACGAAAACAACATCGATTTGCGCCGCAGGTGGCAGCTCACCGAGCACATATGTCAACGATATTGGAAAAACTGGTCCAATGATTATCTCGCCACATTGCAAACGCGGTCTAAATGGAACAAGCCCACGAAGAACGTTAAGGAAGGCGACGTGGTACTGCTAAGAGAAGACAACTTACCTCCGGCAAAGTGGGCCTTGGGTCGTGTGTTGAAGACTCATCCGGGACCCGATGGATACGTTCGGGTTACAACCGTCAAAACACAAGCAGGAGTCATCAAGCGCCCTATAACAAAACTATCTCCTTTGCCATTAAACACGGAAGTTGAGGAAACCACGACAGGTGCTATTAAAGAAGATTCTCAACGTCATTCTAAAAATAAACTTACAAAGAAAGCTACACGGCCTATCTCAACTTTATTGCTAATGCTATCATTGTTTACATTAGCAAGTGGAGCTCAAAGCACCACAGAGAGCACGTCACTAACGCCCACATCGGCTGCGCAGATTACAAGTTTGGAGCGCGAGCGGCCCGTGTACTACGATACCGTGGGAAAAATGCAAGCAGTTCACGATGAGTGGTTACTAGTCATGTACTACAATTTGACTAATTATTGGGAAGGCACTCGTTGCACTCAAGCTTACTTTCGCAACATGAAGAACTTATGCATCAAAACTGAACTAAAACAATGTGAACCAGTAATGGAACAGCTAAGTCATGACATGAATCATTTGATGTATTACAATACCATTTTAATAAACCCGCATAAGCACCTGAGCAACAGAAAGAGAAGAGGCTTGGTAAACGGAATTGGTTCCATTGCAAATAGTCTATTTGGAATACTGGACCAAAGCTTCGCAGACAAATACCAGGACGATATAAGGTCACTTCAAACAAACGAAAACTATCTGTTACAATTGATAAAGAACCAAACCACCATTGTGGAACTTGAGAACCAAGTCTTGAAGCGAAGCGAAGATAACATTCAACGTCAATCTCGCTACCTTGACAATTTCATCAATCAGACAAACACAAGCTTCAAATCTATCAAAACAGAGTTAGAGATACTCTCCGCCACTACTTACATCAATTCGACTGCTCTAACAACATTTCTACTGATTAACAGCTTAAAAACGTTCCAAGAAATGCTGTTTAACACTTTAACAAATGTCTATCAAGGCCATGTAGACGCACATTTGATTACTCCTGTTCGACTAATGGAAAAGTTGACTGAAATTTCCGGTAGCCTGCCAAAAACTTTATCGCTACCTGTACAAAATTACGAAGAAAACATCAAGGAGATTTACCAGATAATCAATGTGAAAGCACGGGTCACCGAACAATACTTCATATTCGAAGCTCACATTCCGCTAGTATCAAATGATGAGTTCAACTTATATCAAGCAATACCGTTACCAGTTGGAATTGCTACAGGAGCGACCTATGTACATATATCAAACAAGTACATTGCGGTCAATTTTCAGAAGAATGTCTACGTTTCTCTATCAGAAAATGATCTAAAGGGATGTACACAACAAAGGTCAACAAATTTTATTTGCAAGAAAAATATGTTATCCTTTGACTTACAAAGCAAAACAGCGCCATGTGAAGCGAAACTTTTATCGCATAAGAACACCGGGCCCTGTGACGTCAGCCGCACGTCATGCAGTGACGCTTGGATCGAATTGCAAGCACCGAACAGCTGGCTAGCAATATGTTGTCATTCTTTCAATTTTCGAACAATATGTGATAACGAGGTTACGTCACATGCAATCACTTCTTCGAGCATCGTAACCCTGTCTCCGGGATGTATACTACAGTCAACCGACGTAACTATACACACTCAACGACACTATAGAAGTCGCATGAAAATGGATTACGAGCTAGCAGCGCCAGTGTTTGATACATCGATAAACAAGATTGTGAATTTGACTTATAGCTACGCTCCAACCAAGCTTCAGAACATGGCCACGAACCAGGACGCTGCAAGGATTGATCAACAAATAGCATTTCAAAGGCAGAGTGAAGGCAGCCTGCCAGCGATGACAACTCACGACATTCACCATTACACGATTAGTTACTTTCTGCTGGCATCCGCAGTCGTGGCTCTCCTTGCTGTGGTTGGGAGGAAATATTTTCATTACTGTCGTAAGAACAATACCAGGATACGAACGACAAACAACAAAACAGAGGAGATTGAACTTCAGATTATCCGGAACCCAGAGCACCAGCGAGAAGTAGCCACTGCGCAACCATCAAGGGACATGGATTTGGAACCGGAAACCGAGAATATTTCTTTTACATTTGATTGATATTTTTTACATTTTTATTGTTATTTTGTACTAAGTACTTTACCGTTTTTACTTACTTTTTACATTTACATTTTTGTACTTTTAACGTTTTTACTTATGTACTATTTTTACTTATACTTGTGATGGCTCTTGCTTTCTCTTTTGGGGTTGCCAAGATGTACAGTCTTGTACTGTGCATATTTGGCTGACGCAGCAACCTGCCTGTGTCATCATTACATTTTCATGTATAAAACAATTTAGTAGTGTAATTACTGCCACGCGGTAAACACATTCGAGAAAGGAAACGCCAACTCACCATTACTTTTATAACCATTACATTACTACGGAATTAAAGTGATTAAAGTGAATCAAGGTATCTTTTCTCTAAGCACTCCTCAACTACAAGCTTAACGAGCAGACAAGTGTAGACACTCTACCTACAGTAACTGACCAATAAATATTATTTAAATGTGAGGCGTGGAAGCTAATGTTACTCATGAATATCGAAAAAATAAATTGTTTGTATTGTGAAGTACAACACGTGATTTTTTTCCATTGTTTTTGCTGCATAAACAAATGTCTCTTTTTCTTTATTTTTAAGGACTTTATACAAAAAGGACACTAAACACATGTCATTAATACCCTACATTTTATATGCGTACCTAGTAAAAAAATGATAAAATAATCATAGTATCAACTCCGTGCTATCGGTGTATAGTCAGTGTTGCAACTTGTAGATTTTTCAAATTTACCGCCGTTTTCAAATGGTTCAAAATCATCTTTCGTTGGTCAGTTCTGCTTGCAGTTATTATTGTCAAGAGAGGTATTGTCGCTCTTGTGGTGTATCTGTTACATTGTTATTATTATCTAATCTGTAATACTAGTATAATGTTCAGTATATAAAGTTACCGTATTGAGTCCATAGTGGTGGAGGGTATAGTCTCACACTGCACGTACGCTGGCGGCTCCGGGTTGTACCGCAGGAACTCAGGTTCAACGCCGTACTCCAGCTAAATAGACATATAGATGATACTGTAAGATTAATGTTTATAACAATTCTTTGCAGGTAGCTCGAATTGTGGAGTTTCTAAAATGTGCAGATATCTGTCATAAAAATGAGCCAGAGCTAAAAAAATATTTTACAAATGTATTGGTTGTGGGAAGTACCTATTTCATTGATGGTTGACTTTTCGTCTTTTACATAGTTTAACGTGTTAGGAAAATTTTCTATTTAAATAGTTTTGTATTGTATCGATTAAAATTTCCAACAGTCGATTTTTGATGCACTTCACTATCACATACGAAAATGAGGAAAGGATTAATTTCGCTCAGAGAAACCTTCCTACACCAAAATCCCATTCAGTCCCAGTTTGGATGACATCTCGAGTAAGGTCAAGGGACGTGTGCCCCCCCCCCCCTTCTCCACGCGGGACCCTGCGAAGAGTGGTTATGTCGAGCTCGAACTGACCGAAACCTCACGGCCGACTCGTGTCATCAGTTGCCGAGCATGAGGTAGTCTCTGGCATATCTTTCACTCCCCGGTTGCCCCAGGGCCGCGGTGTGTCCATCTTTCCCCTGATAGTGGGAAGACGCACATCGCGTCGCAAACGCGGGCCTGATTCTGCAAGTGACACTACCCCTACTGTACAGTTATCATAGCTTCGGTGGCTATCAAGACAATGCTAGGATGAAGAAGTGTACGTGAGGTGCGGTGATGTGAGGTGAGGTGAGGCGGGGTGAGTGGAGGCGAGGTGAAATGAGGTGAGGTGAGGTGAGGTGAGGCGAGGCGCGTTACGTACGTAGTGCGGCCAGGGGGCGGCGTGCGGCGCGGCGACGGCGCAGCGCGGCAGCGCCTCCCAGACGCGCGCGCCCGCCCACGCGCTCGTCAGCGCGCAGCACTCCTCTGGAACACACCGAGCCACTGCGATGTACTTACGTACTTGGTGCAGGCCGCTCTGAGCCCGAACACTACGGGACTCTAACTGCACGTATATTACACAAAATTTAATGTTTGCGTGGGTAGTTATATATTTTATTATACCTCAAGTAAGTTATGAATACATGATAAAAAATATGGAGACGGTACATTGATCCTTATTGCTTTAAGCGATTTCTTTCACGTTCGGGACATATATTTTGGACCTAAAATACTTTTTACACAGTACATGTTTCTTGAGTGTCTTTTGATAGTATGGGGTATTACAGCGGTGGTAGAGTTCAAATTCATCAACCATAGATTATTACAAAATAACTCGAGCGCGCCAGGGCCTCGATTGTCTTCGCGTCTTAGGTCTAAGACATGTATCCCGGGGTATAGAAAGATACAAGACAGTGATATGCTCATCAGCTGATGTCGCTGTCAGTTGCGATCCGGAGCTCGGTGCGGACGCACGTGCTCGTTGGTTGTAGTACCCGGCCTATTTGTGTAGTTCAACATATTACAGTATGGGCGTGTATGATGTGTTATAGACTATTACAGAAGATATAGGTAACAGACAATTTGAAATGCCGCTTAGAGTGCTTTGGGTTTTTAAAAAACGACATAAACAAGTCTCTGGCATTGCGTACGTCCATAGGTCACGGTAACAGCGTTCATTCAAGTTATCTGCCATCTAAACGGAAACGGAAAAAAATCAGAGCTCACTGGAGAATTTGTGCTGTCAGTGGGAAGACTAAAGGCTTGTCCTGCTTTGTCTTCTACTGACGGCACAGCAACTCTGTACTTACAGGGTTGGCAGCGCGACTGTGACTCCTCTGGTGTTACAGACGTCCATAGGTCACGGTAACCACTTTCCATCAGGTGGGCCGTGTACTTGTCTGCCAACTAAGTGGTATAAAAAAACAAAAAAACGGTATAATCAAAGGGGGAGTAGAAAAGGAGCATCCGGGGCTCCAGAGCACGCGGTCGGGCAGCAAGCAGAGCAGTTCCTGGCAGCACTGACCGACGAGGTCGGGCTTGGGCGCGCCTCCGGCGGCCAGGCGCGCCAGCGGGCGCAGCAGCGGCTCGGCGCCGCGCCCCGCCGGCCGCGCCGCCGCCGCCAGCCGCCGCAGCAGCTGCACCGCCGACCCGTCCGCCCACACCTCGTACCTGCGCCGAACGGGACGGGTTAACTAAATGTTAACGGAACTCCATATGTACGGGACGGGAACAAGTCACATGCAAGGCGAGAAAATTCTCCCCGCTTACATAACATAAACTCACGCCTATATGCCCGAAGGAGTAGACAGAGATGCTAGCACCCACATTTCACCAGTTTATGTTTAGGTCCCAATGTAATAGGTGGCGAGCCTATTGCCATTAACCGGGCACTTATGAACCTGCGATAAATACACACACAACTTCGAAAAGCATCGAACAGTCATTGGCGTGTACCGTGGTAAACTTGGAATCAAACTCGAGATCTCATCTCAGCAGTCCATTACCAATACCGCTAGGCTACCGCGGTTATTCCCCCCCCCCCCCCCCCTCCCTTCCACATCATTTCTTGTTCACAACACTACTACGTTAGATTCGAATCACTGTCACATATACATATACACGTATACATTAACACCATATTCCCGTTATCAACCGATAGCCACACGCCCGTCCCGTCCTCGTCCAGGCCTGGATTTTATCCCGTTACGTATGCCGCGACCTTTAAACCATTGTTACATATAGCCACTAAGACCCTAGTTACTTAGGCAACTAGGGCCAGTGAAACAAAGCTAGCGTTTTTAAATTCCACCATTGGAATTTCAATGTTATGTCAATGACATTAAGGCATGTTTTTCTTCGACATATAATATCAGGCAGCGTCGGTCCCTCGGGGCTGCAGCGCCGGCACTCACGAGTGGTGCAGGAGGTGCTGGTGCTGGTGCTGGCACAGCGACAGCAGCGCCGACAGCGCGATGTCCAGCGCGCGCTGCAGCAGCAGGCGCAGCGGGGCCAGCGCCGCTGCCTCCGCCGCCGACTCCAACTTCGCCTCCAGCACCAGGAGGCTCTGCGGGAGGAGACCACTACACTGTTACTACACCTATGCCATGGGAACATATTTGCACAGCGCCTCCAGCGCCAGGAGACTGCTAAAGGAGAGGACTTGATAACACTAGAGCTATAGAATGTAGAGATACTTGCTCAGCACCTTCGGGAGACTGAAAGAGGAGAGGAGGCGGTTCGATGACTCTTTCCTCTGTCGCACCATTAAGGCCTGGAATTTTTTACCAGCTCACGTGTTTCCTTCTTCCTACAGTTCCGAATCTTATTATACCTCAAGTAAGTTATGAATACATGATAAAAAATATGGAGACGGTACATTGATCCTTATTGCTTTAAGCGATTTCTTTCACGTTCGGGACATATATTTTGGACCTAAAATACTTTTTACACAGTACATGTTTCTTGAGTGTCTTTTGATAGTATGGGGTATTACAGCGGTGGTAGAGTTCAAATTCATCAACCATAGATTATTACAAAATAACTCGAGCGCGCCAGGGCCTCGATTGTCTTCGCGTCTTAGGTCTAAGACATGTATCCCGGGGTATAGAAAGATACAAGACAGTGATATGCTCATCAGCAATTTTTTACCAGCTCACGTGTTTCCTTCTTCCTACAGTTCCGAATCCTTTAAGCGGGGCGTGAAAAAGTATATGATGAGGCCGTCAAGCTGAGTGTCACATGGTATGTGTAAGTAGTGGTGACCCTCTTTTCTGGGACTTTGCCTTCAGCTTATCATCAGGCAAGGCGAAGTCTAATTGACGTGTTCTATATATATATAAAAAAAAACCTTGTCGTGGTCGAGCGCGTGCGCGTGGTCGTCCAGCAGCGCGGCGAGCGGCGCCGCGTCGGGCTTGTCGTCGGCGCGCACCGCCGCGCTCACGCACGCCCACGCCGCCATGGCGCTCTGCAGGCACACCAGCCACGAGCAGGAGCTCTGCGCCGCC
Organism: Eilema griseolum; assembly: GCA_963662185.1. Classification (NCBI taxonomy): domain Eukaryota; kingdom Metazoa; phylum Arthropoda; class Insecta; order Lepidoptera; family Erebidae; genus Eilema; species Eilema griseolum. The sequence goes on from OY759258.1 coordinate 13,403,533, forward strand.
GCCACCGACCTGCAACACACACACACACAATCTACATACATATTCTACAACTATATGTGTGATACAGTGTATGGTCTAAGGTACATATTGTTTAAATACCCTGAAAACAGTCATCAAATTCATCCCTTTACCTGCACAACGCGATCCGTAGCTTCAACCAGTTGTGGAAGTAGCACTGTTGGAACGTCGCCGGCTGACGCTGGAACGTTTCTGTCAGTCTGAGAACAATACAAAGTTCAATCAAAACACCGGCTCGAAAGACCATAAATGTACGATTTGAGAACTACCTCCTCCCCACCGGAGCCGGTGGAGGAGGTTATATCGGACACGAACCGACTAAAACGCACGCCGCCTGTGGGTCGTTTTGGTTGCCGAAGGTGAGGTTGACAGGCATATCCCTCGCACCCCGGCCGACCCAGGGCCATCTCACGATCTGGCCCTCAATTTTATAGTAAGCTTATATATTAAAATTTGAATTAAAGAGACATAATAGACAATTTGCTGGTCGCGGACAGTGTAAGGACATTTTCTTCAGTAAATTGTCCGGCTCGAAGGACCAAATGTACGGACAGGATAATAAATGAATAACAATACGTAAAGCCCAATATTTTTAACAATACTTAATAATAAATTGAAATGTACACAACCCAGGAAATTAGTATACTCCTTACATGCAAAGTGTAAACATACTCGTATCTCTGTGGCCGTTATACTAAAGGCATTCTGAGAACACTCACCTCTCATAGATAAGTTCAACGACGGTGTGCTTGAGCGTCATGATGACGTCGAGGCAGTCCGCGCCGGACACCATGGCGTACTCCAGGAGGCTGGTCGCGTGCTGCACCGTCAGGGGAGTCGCTGGAACAATCAATCTTGACATATTATTCGTTGCTAAATATAATGATGCCATATTTTTATATTAGCCATCGAATTCATTACCCTACATAGTGCTATAAGTAGAGTAAGTGTATGTTTGGAAATAGACAAAAAGAAATGCCCGCTGAGTTGAACGATTGAGTTTCTTGCCGGATTCTTCTCAGGTCGGGGCCGCGTTCGATGGTTCATTTGCTAGACTAGTTTTCATATTTCCTTTTGTATTGACGTTTTGTAGGTTTTTTTTTTTTTTTTTTTTTTTTTTTTATATAGGACACGTCAATTGGACTTCGCCTTGCCTGATGGTAAGCTGAAGGCAAAATCCCAGAAAAGAGGGTCACCATTACATACACATACCGTGTGACAATGGTGACACTCAGCTTGACGGCCTTATCATATGCTTTTTCACGCCCCGCTTAAAGGACCCGGGACTGTAGGAAGAAGGAAACACGTGAGCTGGTAATGAATTCCAGGCCTTAATGGTGCGACAGAGGAAAGAGTCTCCGAACCGCTTGGTTCTTGATCGGATGTTTTGCACCGTGTGCGGATGACATCTAAGACCTCGAGTGTCTAAGGTGTCGATTTAATGGTCTATACAGAATAATTGATTTTTGATTTTGACTATAGGTGTAAAAAAAACTAACAAAAGCAACTGGTGAGTCTACTCCTTTGGTAGACCAGAACTGAAAAAAGATCAGAAATAAAAACTGTAAATCCCGATTATGAAATATCTAAACGGGACCGGTGCGCCAGTGAAGAACCTCAGACGTTACAGGCAATAGGCAACTCCACGCCCTCAAACCGCGCCTCGTCGTGTTCTACAAAAAAGTCGAGTGGACTCATTATTGGAAGATATTACACACTAGATGGCGCTGGAATCACCAGACATGTACTGAGCGCCATCTAGCGCAATGAGGCTGAACTATTACAGAACTACCGATTCTGCATCGCGCAATTGAAGTTCACGCGTTGGATAGTGCATTTATATAACATCCTGACGGTAACCGTTTACTGGCAGCCTGTCAGGAGAATCCTCCCTTTGGGTTGGAGATAAAGCTTGCTCCTCTACAGTGAAATGTGTAAAGTGTAACGAGCATGGCATGCATATGCATAAGCACGCACGTATGTCGGCCCAGGGCTGCGGCAGCTTGTACACGTGCAGCTGCGCCTGCGTGTCCACGCACACGGCCACGCCGCCCAGCGGAGACATCTCCACGCACGACACCACCGCGCCGCCCGCGGCCCCCGCGCCGCCGTTCTAAAGAAGTGGAAAAAAGTCAACATACAACATGTGATTTATATATAAAGTGCATATAATTCGCACAGGTCGCTCCCTCCTCCTCGCCAGAGGTGGCGAGTGTGGTTATGTCGGGCGCGAACCGTCTAAAACCGCACGCTGTCTCGGGTTTCAATTAAAGGGATGCAAGACATTTTTCCTGCAATCTGCTGATTCTAGATCTATGGTTTGGAAATGGTCCCATTCTACATCAGAAAGAGGGGGAATCATCTAAACAGTTTCTTTTCTTCATCAAATCAATGGCTGACACCATTCTGGCATCTAGCTTAGTTATGTCCGCACATTAAAAATAAAAGAATATTAGTAATCAAAATTACTAAAATTCCCTCTAACCTCATCAGCGTATCAAGCCACCGGGCCACAGCTTCTCTAGTAACATAAATAGAAGTCAATAAATAGCAGTATGGTAACATAGTTGAATACTCACCGCCACTCCTGAACCATATTTAGCCTTCTTGGGCGGCGTGCTGGCTGTCTCGGCCAGGTTCGAACCTACACCATCACTAGTGATGACTGGGCGACTACATAACTGTAAAAATATTAATGGTACTATGAAATATTTGACGTTTGTTCAAGAAGTTAACCGGTAAGAGAACATACCCATACGTGACACATTTCTTAAAGATTTGTGAACCCTTCCCACCCCTTGGTGGCTACTCGTAGTACATGCCAAAGAATCAATTTCATTTTTTCAGTTTAGGCACACAAAAAGTACATATTAACGTAAAGAATTTACAATGATATCGAGAAATAATATTAATAGAAGTATGAGTCGTTACACTGTGGTAGTACTTTGAAGTCACGCGTCAGTGCCCCGAGCACGATAATTTGTCGTAATGGTATCGAAAGAACAGAGAGTATTACGATTGGTCGTCTGCCTACTGTGAACCTCTTTTTTTAAGTGAGGAAAATCTTCACGGATACCCCCACCACTGGAGTCGGTGGGAGAGGTTAAGTCGGACTCGAACCGACTAAAACGCACGACGCCTGTGGGTCGATGATGGTTGCCGATGGTGAGTTTAACAGGCATATCCTTCACACCCCGGCAGACTCAGGGCCATCTCTCTCGATCCGGCCCTCTCCTCGGGTGTGGGGACCACAGAGTTTCTAACTCGTCCCCGGAAACGGGGAGGTGCGTAAAGCACACCGCCGCCGCGGCCTGCCTCTGCCAGGGGGACAGGCGGCTCCACCCGTCACCACCAGGCTTGCTCTCACCTGCTATGAATCGGTGTGCATGTAAAGCCGGCCAATCGCAATGGTTCATTCTATCGATACGGTTACGTTACGTTTGCTGTAGCTTTTCGTGGTCGAGGTAGGATGGCGTAGTAGAGGTGATGGTAGTAAGGCGTACGTACGAAGTGCGGGTTGTCCTTGGCCACGACGTGCAGCGCGCGGGCCGTGGCCAGCAGCGCGTGCGGCGCCGCGCCGGGCGCAGCGGCGCGCGCGCAGCACACGGCGCCGCCCCCCGCGCCACCGCCCGCGCCCTCCAGCGCCCACGCCGCCGCCTTCTGCCACGCCTGCGGTCACATATACAATCTGTCACTGCACTGCCGGGGGTGGGCCTCTCCCACTCTCCCATACACGATGATCTTTTGTCGTTTCGGAGCGAAAAATTTTGGACCCAGTTCCGATAGTAATATCGTCTGGAAGTATTAATTTGGCCAAAAAAAAAATTTACATACATACTAGTCTTCCTTTCGACTGCATTATTCCCATACCTTTAAAAAAAATCTTTGTATCCAAAACGACTATACAATCCAGATATAGACATAAAGCTCAAAATTAAATGAAACAGCTAACTATATTTTTGTATTCACTCCACAAGATACTATTTATTTTTAAACTTTAACAGTATAACGATAAAGTCTAAAAGTTTAATGCCATTTTTTGCAGTGTCTGTGGTACAACAATGGTTGTCAATTAGAAGAATAAGAGTTCAGGTTGATTGGCCACCTCGCGAGGACACAGGAACATCTTAACACATTCCTTCACATATATATTTTTAACTCGAAATCAGCGAGCATGTATGATAGGTTTAATGACAGTAGAGGGTGGTGGATCAACAGCTTCCGTGGCATAACGGTAGTGAACGCGTAGCGACTAAGAGAGAGACGCAAGTTCGATCCTCACGCAATGCAAATATTTGTTTGCATGAATATGGGTATTTGCATTGGTCTGGTCGTTAAGCCGTCGGTCCTGGTTGCTATACGAACTTCTATAACAGTCGTTACGGGTAACTAAAGCGCTAAAAAGTTCAACAACTGGTCGAGGCGCAATGCCTTTGGGTTGTGGAGGTCAGATGACAGGCGCTTAACGAAAAATATCGAAGTTCACTCAAATCCGCAGTTAGACTGGCCCCAAATTCCGAGGTGAAAGTTTGAAATGCGACTGGGAATAACGTTAGGATGAAGAGAAGTGGATAGCGGGCAGTTATTTCCGCCTGCATTGGAGAGAGAAGGCGTGACACATTCCAGAACTCGTGTTACAAACAATGTATTTTTAATTTAGTTTTAAAACTGCGCTGTTAAACTTAACCTAGAATCACAGCATAATAAAGACTAAGAAGGCTTTGATGGCTTAAGTTTTCTAATAAACAACTGACATCTAATCTAATTGTACTTCATTTTAATTGATAAATAATCATACAAACCGATAATAAGTGTTGACAGGCGATAAAAATTAAAAGTTATTATACGTTTGTCACTATCGCGTTTCAGAATGAAACAGCGCCATCTATCGAGCAACATTCTGAGCAATAGCTTCTAAAGTGATTGCCTGTCGCACGGTAGATGTCGTTTGTTTATATTAGAATTCAACTCACCAATGTATTGAAGCAGTCCGCTCCCGGTTTCGTCCCTCCACCAGGAGTACTGCTGCCTTGTAATGGTCCTAAAAATGAACATTTCAAAGGATTCATATTCGAAAATTCATGAATCGTCAGCATGGGAGATCCAAAACCACAGTAGACCCAATGAAACTTTTTGAAGTGAAAATTTCTTTACACGCGACCACTTTTTGGCCGAACAAAAATCATGGAACTCCTTCATCGCCACTGAATGTGTCACAAGTTACTTAGTTTTTACTTCTATCGGCAGTCCTCTAAGACAGTCGCATATATGCTTTTTGTTAAATAATTTTGTCATTTATTTTGGGTTATCGTGTGCTCTCTGAAATCGATCGGTTTCTTTATTGCTGATGGATTCACTTTCATGTAAGGATAATTAATATGGAACAGCAGAAACCACACCTGGAAGGTTTTTGTTCAAAAACGAATAGTGGTTACCTTTAGAGAACAGCTTGTGCACCTGGTGCGAGCGCTCAGTGCACTTCCACAGCGACAGCGTGCCGCACGACACCAGCAGCGAGTCGGGGTCCTCGCGGTGCCACCAGCTGATGGACACTGGCGAGCAAACGGTGGTGAGGTTGTTAGGTGTGTGGCAAACACAGATCCTGTCTATCAAACGTGTATGTCGTCCAAACAGCCCTCCCTCTTGACGTTGGGTGGTCCAGGGAAAGCCAGGATTGTTACAACCCTTACTTTTTTTTTATCTAGGACACGCCAAATTGACTTCACCTCGCCTGATGGTAAGCTAAAGGCAAAGGAAAGAGGGTCACCATTACAGACACTAAGTAATGTTACAATGGTGGCACTCAGCTTGACGGCCTCATCAGATGCTTTTTCACGCCTCGCTTAAAGGCCCCGGGACTGTAGGAAGAAGGAAACACGTGTAATGAATTCCAGGTCTTGGTGGTGCGGCAAAGAAAAGAGTCTCCGAATTTAGCGTAATAAAGTTTTGATCCTTCAGCTATACAGTGGTATATGATAGGTATGTAGTGACAACATCAAAATATATCCCCCGATTTTCTGTGTGTGGTATGTAGTGTGTGTGTGTACGTACCTGTCTGTGCAAAGTTGTGGTGCGGCAGGTAGATGGTGGGCAAAGGCGACAGCGCCAGGCGGGGCGCCGGCGCCGCGGCCGTGAGCGAGCACAGCGCGCACACCACGCACCACCGCGCCGCACCCGCGCGGCACACCGCTGCCACTATCAGGCTGCCGTCTGCCGGCAGGTGGGCAAATATATACATTGCACACTGGTACGTGAAAAGCTAGGGAGAACTTCTGATGATACGGTCCCCCATTTCAGATGCTGGTAATCTCTATATCGGCAGCCTCGACAAAGGTCTGACGCAGGCTTTCTTCTCAGTAAAAGTCTTGTCCATCAACCAGGGTAAGGATCAAACGGCAGTTACTCCAGGAAACTAAATTGTGGATAGGAGGATTACAAAAGCAGATCACGGACGAAACAATAATTATCTGCTCATGAACGTAGCCCCTCTTCCCAATTAAATATATTATACACAAAACGAAGGAGGTAGAACACGGCGGTACTTCCGCCCAACTGAGCAGTCCGACTGGGGAAGTACCTCCACCCTACAGAATACCGCGGTTATAATAACTTCGTGTTGTGTTCCCAGCGGTGAGTAGGGTAGCCAGAGCTCACTGGAGAATTTGTGATTAAAGGCTTGTCCTGGTTTGTCCTCTACACTGACAGCACAGAAACTCTGTGCTTACAGGGTAAGCAGCGCGAGTGTGGCTTCTCTGGTGTTACACGCGTTCATAGGCCACGGTAACCACTTTCCTTCAGGTGGGCCGTGCGCTTGTCTGCCACCTAAGTGGTATAAAAAAAACATCGTTTTACATTCTTAAAACAGCTCCCTCTCCTCCCAACTAGACTCTGGCTACGCTCATGGCGTTGCTGAATATTTCAATAGCTCTTTTCCCGAACAGTGTCCAGAATACATCACTTACTTTTGTGCGCGATGCTGGCCGTCGTGATATGGTCTCTAGTAGGCCTCAGACAGTCCGTAGTCATTTGGGCTCTGATGCTGTCTGCGTTCGAAGGCGGGGTTAGGGCTCCGATTAGGCCCGTAGCTGTTATAATCAGCGCGCCTTCTATAGGTACCCCACTGAAACAATTGTAATTAAATGACACTATATATTCAACCGCAACGTTTTGTACATACTTACTACTGCTATAAGGACACACGATATGAGACCAAATGTATTTTAGTAATATTATAGAGGTTCTATCATTACGAGTACATCGACCGCCATCGATGGCCACAGGCAGGGAATTCATCCTCACACGTTACAAGAGGAAACGATGCTCAGAGAGTTATTTCTTCGAACTTCATTTCACGGGCACTAAAACTATAGATCTCCCTCTACTGTTTTCATAACATAACATATACTCACGCCTATATCCCCGAAGGGGTAGGCAGAGGTGCTAGCACCCACATTTCGCCAGTTTATGTTTGAGTCCCAATGTGATAGGTAGCGAGTCTATTGCCATTAAACGGGCACTTATAAACCTGTGATAAATACACACATAACTTCGAAAAGCATCGAAAAGTCATTGGTGTCTGCCATGGTAAAACCTGGGATGGAACCCGAGACCTCGTCTCAGCAGTCCATTACCCATACCACTAGTACCACTACTAATACTACTGTACTTTTTTCAAGATTACAATATGGGTTATGCAACGGTTCTGGTGTAGCACACCTCAATAGACCGCAAACAGTGTCCTATCAGGTGGACTGTTTGCTCGAGTCTTGGAGCCCATTTACTCCTGTATCTGTTGTTAATCAGTAACATAGGATGCAAATGTTACTTACCCAAACCCTTTCAGCGTAGGAGTGGACCTCAGCACCTGTATCCTCTCAGTGATGGGGACATCAGGTTTCTTCTCCACCGCCACCACGCGTCGCCCGTTGTGGAAGAATATGGATCGTATTATGTGCTCTCCTGGAGAAAGGAATATATAAAATAGCGTAACAGCTTAGTACAGGACCGTACCGATATCTTTGATGGCGGTCCCTGTGGCATAGGCAGAGGGCGCGGGTTCGACTTTCGGTCGGTGTAAATATTTGTATTCATGAATATGTATATTTGCATTGGTCTGGGTGCTTCTATATCTCCATACTAACATTATAAATACGAAAGTAACTATGTCTGTATGTTACTCTTTCACACCTAAACCACTAAACCAATTACGATGAAATTTGGTACAGGGGTAAATTAGACCTTGGAAAAAGATATATAGATATAAACATAAGTCATGTTTGGTCGCGATAACCAACATCCACGCGGGCAACAGCAAAAAAAAAAACTAAATATGTTTTTCCGCATTCTAGATTCCATAACACAAGCTATTTTTACCATGGGTCTAGATAGCGTTGTATAGAGAGCTGTAGAATATTTGAGACCCAAGTTCACCAGCTAAACAAAGAACGAGAATCAGGCACTGGTTTTCCAGGTCGAGAGGTCAGACGGCCGTCGTGGCTGGAAAAGCCGACGTGCCAATTAAAAACAATAAATGTACTTGGGCTCTCAAGTGCAAACTTTGTACGAGTCTGGACCCCAGATTGCGACACCACAAACCCTGTAGAAAATGCCATATAATTTTCAAATGCTATGCAGTTAAACATAACATAACATAACATAAACTCACGTCTATGCCCCGAAGGGGTTGGCAGAGGTGCTAGCACCCACTTTTCGCCAATTTATGTTTAGGTCCCAATGTAATAGGGGGCGAGCCTATTGCCATTAACTGGGCACTTATAAACCTGCGATAAATACACACATAACTTCGAAAAGCATGTATATGCAGTTAAAAGTGTAAAATTAAATGGCATCTTATGGAGTGAATGAGAAAATGATATGAAATCTTTTTCATTTAATCGAACTTTAAGACTATATACGTACAGTCTAAAATTTAATGCATTTTTTCGTAGTATCAGTGGTCCTAAATCGGGGTCCTGAGCAATCGCTATGAGGGTGAAATAATATGTTATTTTTAGATCGACTCATGGTCAGTGTGGCTGATAAAAACCCATTATAACCCGAAAAATCCCATTATTACGGCACGGCCTTAACTTTGCTGTCAGTAGGAAGACTAAAAGCTTGTCCAGACGGTACAGAAACTCTCTGTTCTTACAGGTTGGGCAGCACGGATTTGAGTCCTCTGGTGTTGCACACGTTCATAGGTCACGGTAACCACTTTCTATTAGGTGGGCCGTGTGCCTGTCTTTCACCTAAGATGTATTAAAAAAAAAAACTTAAAAACAATTCTTGTACAAAGTTTTTCTTTGCAAACACTTGCGTGATATCTTCACTTGGAATATTTCTGAGCACTTATGTAGGTACGTAATAAAGCGTGAAGAGGGCGCGATATGACGTCATTTGTTAATTGGTTCATATCAATAAATACATTAGGGTCGACAGTTGACACCAATGAGGACATAATCGAACTGACTAAATGTTTCCTATAAATTCCTAATTAAATGTCGGTATTTTCGCCCAATTGAGCAGTCCGACTGGGGAAGTACCTCCGCCCTACAGAATACCGCTGCCATAATAACTTCGTGTTGTGTTCCCGTCGGTGAGTAGGGTAGCAGAGCTCACTGAAGAGTTTTTGTGCTGTCATTGGGATGACCAAAGGTTACTGCTTTGTCATCTGTACTGACGGCACAAAATCTCTGTTCTTACAGGGTCGGCAGCACGGATGTGACTCCACGGGTGTTACACACGTTCATAGGTAATGGTAACCACTTTCCATCAGGTGGGCCGTGTGCTTGTCTGCCACCTAAGTAGTATAAAAAAAATGATTCCAGGAACAAGAAGACTTCTAAACAGTGTTCACGAGATTTAGGTGGTCTATTTTTATTTTTGGTGGGGCACTATTCAAACAAAAAAAAAGTGAAGATATGATGTTTGTTATTCATTCTGCTGAACGTATCCGGCCGAAATTTAGTACAAGGATAGATTAAAATCAATAGACTGCTTTTTATCCCGGGAATAAGTTCCCATGGGTTGCAGGACCGGGACAAGAGTAAACCGTTTTAAGGCCATTTTTAATTTTAAAAAATTTATACCACTTAGGTAGCAGACAAGCACACGACCCACCTAATGGGAAGTGGTTAACGTGGCCTATGGACGTATGCAACACCAGGAGTGTTACACTCGAGCTTATTTTTTGTACAGGAAAGCATAACGAACTGATTGCACCACCGTGTGACCGCTGACGCGACCTTTCTATAGGTACGTCTCGCGACTTGCTGGAGCCCGTACTTTTTCGGTAATTCGCATTTTAAAGAAACAAGGGGCACCAGCTAGTACCTCATTCTTATAAGCCGCCTAGGTGGCAGACCACAGCAAAGAGTTCATTCCACAGCTTGAGCGTGCACAGGATGAAGTTCATTTCATACCACGCAGTGCGCACCGTTTCCAATTGTAATATGTGATTTTTTATGGTTTGTGAAATTCATTCCAGTGGTTTGATCCCAGCTGTACCGCGAAAAACATGAATAAAAAAAACCTCTATTAAATTTATTTATTTATTCATTTAACCAACTTATACTTACAGCTAACTAGTCATATAAGTTATAGGTCACCTACATAGTTTCTCATCCGAATCATTGACATAGTGATCACAGTCATCATTATAATATCAATAATATTCCATTTAAATATAGATCGCAAAAAAACATAAAATTTTACCATCTTACATTAGGTGATAATTAGGATGTCAGAATAACATATTGTGTCAGTATAAAATAATAATAAAACTAAGTCTGAATACAATAATATGGATGTCAAACACTGATTATAGAGATCAATGATACCAAATAAATATTGCAAAGAGAATACATTTTAAATGGCAATGCGGATGTCAAAAAGAAAATCATTTAAAATAAAATAGCAATAAAATAACCTACACACACCGGGCCGTTTTCCGGGCACTATTGTTGACTCGAGCCATGCATCTGAGGGTGAGTCTGGGGTGTATGTATCTGTCTGATGTTAAACTACCCTATCCCGTAGTCGCCTTGTACTACACCGCTTGGGGAGATATGGGGAGGTCCAAATTCTACTCTGCTGGGAACCTAGATTAGGAAATGTCGGTCTCTGATTTATACCACTGACTTGCCTTGTCCGTAATCTTAGCTAAGGAACACTGGTCTTCAAGGGCTGCGAGTAAGAACACTCCAATAACATTCACCTATTAGAGTGGATGGATTTGCCAGTAGACATTTTGGTCCTCATCTTCGCACGACATTACAGTTAAAGAAAAAAGCTGGTCAAGAATGAGTTGGGCTCGCCCAACGAGGGTTCCGTCCAAAATTGCATTTAGAATCGAACTTAAGCTACATAAACTGCAATATATTTTGATTGCGCTTCGTTACAGTCTATTTTTATTTGTTCCTCGACACTTAAGTAGCTGTTCTCAGTAATTACGTTCGAGTACACGAGTGGATACTTCTGGTACTCATGCCAGGAGCACAGTCTTCAATCGCATTAGTTTCTTCAACTGCTCTGCACGATTACTGACAAAACTATCACATAACCAGATTGATGGAAAGCGATTACCATGACATCGCTTACCAGATTACTGGTGCTGTATTGTGGGCTCGTCTGCGCACATGCAAGCGTCATTTCCTTGGGTTCAAGGTAGGTTAGATTTTAATTTCATTACAATATTATTGGCTACATAGAAAATTAGTTATTGCTTGAAAATTTGTAGTTTTTTTTTATAACTCTTAGGTGGCAGACAAGCACACGGCACACCTGATGGGAAGTGATTACCGTGGTCTATGTACGTATGCAACACCAGGGGCGTCACACTCGCGCTGCCAACCATTTGTTATTATATTTTTATTATTATAGTTATTGTAAAAAAGGTCCAAAGTATGGATGTCATGAAGAATAGGTAGACTCTGGGAATAGGTGGACCCAAGAATAGATGGGTGGATTGCATGAAAGAGCAAATGGCAAAGAAGGGAGTGACTGAGGAAACCGATCGAGGGCATGCAGATGATGTTATATAATATGTCGTGGTCTGCTATACCAAAGAATTAAAAAGTTCAATTTTAGCAGATTGGATTTTTCGATTAAGAAATATAACATAACATAACATAACATAAACTCACGCCTATAACCCCGAAGGGGTAGGCAGAGGTGCTAGCACCCACATTTCGCCAGTTTATGTTTAGGTCCCAATGTAATAGGTGGCGAGCCTATTGCTATTAACCGGGCACTTATAAACCTGCGATAAATACACACATAACTTCGAAAAGCATCGGAAAGTCATTGGTGTGTGCCATGGTAAAACCTGGGATCGAACCCAAGACGTCGTCTCAGCAGTCCATTACCCATACCACTAGGCTACCGCGGTTCTTAAGAGATTAAGAAATATTTGATAGAAAAATCCAATCACAGAGTCTGCTAGACGACAATCGGCTTGTTCTTTTACTAAACACTGTACTTGATTTATTTTTCCAGGACTCGGCCAATAACGGAAAGATGTAGAAAGCACTCGAAGACGCCTGTTTCATGTGCTAATGTTACTTCGCGGTCGGCAATCCCGCATCCTGACGACTGCCGGCTGTTCTACTACTGCGTTAGACCTGACCACCGTCCCATTTGCCATCAATGTCCATCCAATATGCACTTTAGCCCTACCTTTCGTAGGTGTTATTTCCAACATAAAGCTGGCTGTCGCATACCAACTATAGACATTGTCCTCGATCCTTTAAATACTACTGCGTCAAACACCAATACACCAGAATCATCTATAACGGTAAATACACCTAACTCTACTTCAAGAAACCTGACAATTGAAACAACATCTGTATCTCAATCCAGTACTAGAAAACTGACAAGAAATGAAGTTACGACTACAACTAGACCTATCACCAGTGAGTTGACAAGTATTGAAACACTGACTATACCTGAAACCACCATCAGCGAACTGACAAGTAGTGGAACGTTTACCACTACTGAATCAACAACCAGTGAACCGACAAGTATTAAAACGCCTACCACAAGTAAACCAACTACCAGTGAACGTGCAAGTATTGTAACGCCCACCACAACTGTACCAATTACCAGTGAAATGACAATTATTCAAACGTCCACAATAACGAAACCAACTACCCGTAGACCGAAAAGTATTAAAACGTCCACTACAACTAAACCAACTACTCGTAGACCGAAAAGTATTAAAACGTCCAGTACAATTAAACCAACTACCCGTAGAACGAAAAGTATTAAAACGTCCAGTACAATTAAACCAACTACCCGTAGACCGAAAAGTATTAAAACGTCCACTACAACTAAACCAACTACCCGTAGATCGAAAAGTATTAAAACGTCCAGTACAATTAAACCAACTACCCGTAGACCGAAAAGTATTAAAACGCCAACCACTAGGCTACTGACAAGCACTAAAACCACGACTACTGTCAAACCAACCACAGAGCTAAGGACCACGACTACAACGACTACCACCACCACCACCACTAAGAAGAAGAAGAAGAAGTGTCGTAAGAAAAGGTGGCGATTTTGGAAGAGGTGTAAATAATTACTTAGTCCGGCAAAAAAAAAAATAACTTCTTTCAAATGGTGGCGCTTGGCAGCGTGCGGTAATGGACTGTATTGCGGGAAGTAGCTAACTGTTCCATTGACGCTTTACACACAAAAGACAGGTGGTCGGGTTGCCGCGGGAGTGATCCAAGCAATGAATGCAACCCGAGAAATTAGGAGAGGATGCACTAACCTTCACGACACACGTGTTTTCATCGCAGCCGGTACACGGATCTTCTCTTCCTTGCTCAGGAGCTGCCGTCAGCATCACTAGATCACTTGAGGAACACACGAGAGGCACAATCCGATCGGTAAAGGTCTATGAAGCGGTAAAAATGTAACAAATATTAATCATTTTTGAGAGACGCGAGCGCGGTCCGTCATTACGCTGGCTAGTTCAAAGCGAGACTGAGTGTCTATATTTCACAAATGGCGGACGGAAGCCACATCTATGGTTAGTGCGGAAGGGGAGACGGGTATAAAAGGAGTGTGTTTCCGTGTCAAAAATACAGTTTCTACTTCGGCGCAACCATTCCCCCCGGCTTGAAGGGTTACCTTCGAAACGACAAATGCGAAACAAATCTAAAGTCTAATCTAAATCTAGGTTTGGGAAATAACAACTAAAATATAAACCTAGATTGGAGCTCGTGCCTACTGCTGGCTAGGCAGCGGGCAGAGGCGAACAAACAACACAACGCAACAGTCTCGACCAAGACGAGACGCGATTAGCCAACAACAAAATAAGGGTCTCTTCACGTGGGACCGATACAACAAGCGAGTGCTTCTTCTCCTCGGGTGGTTCGGAAACCGTAGTGGGATTGAATTGACTAACTGGCCACCCATCCAACGCGGCATGAATCCAGGACGGTCCACTAAACCATAACGGGTGATCTAAAATTTGCGAAGGAAGCAATCCACGAGAGAGACAATCGGCTGGGTTGTCGGTGCCAGCAACGTGAAAGAGATTATGTGGCGCCAATTCAGATTGAATTTTTGCCACTCTATTAGCGACGAATGTGTCCCAACGATGGGGCGAAGAGTGGGCCCAACACAAAGCGACTGTTGAGTCCTAAAAGCTAAAAATTACTAATATTAATGCGAAAATTTACAATTATGTCATTAAGCGACACGGAAGTGCTAGTCTTAGCACTGCCATCCAAAACTACACGGAGTTTTAGTAGTAAGCTTATCTTCTCTAATAACTCCGCGGTGCGGGATAATGTACGAAGGCTGGGTCCCGCCAGTGTCCGCAGGCGCAGGTGAGATGTAACCTTTATCTAAATATTCGTTAACAACCTCATCATAGGCCCGCTTCGACTTTGGGGACGCCTGCATCTTTCGTTCCAAACAAAGAAAGCGTTTTTCAGCGGATACACGGGAGCCAACGAGCGAAAACTTGCGGATGGTAGACTCCAGTGGCGGCTCGACGGTGCAACAGAACGAAGCAGTCGAGTGACTAAAACTATCCATAGAAGCGGGTGCGGAACCAATTATAACAAAACCAAGAACTGTTTCCAGTGCGTGCGGAGCGGGGTACGTCGGTCCCCCTTGAACCTTACGTGATAACTGGAGGTGCGGGAGAATCGAAGCGCCGATCAATATATCGACGACTCCAGGAACAGCGTAAGTCTCATCTGCTAAAGGCAAGTCTTTAAATTTCGTTAATAAAGACGTGTCAACCGGGACGGTAGGCAACTGTTCAGCTATTCTATCTATAACGAGCGAATCCATGTCAAACCAAATATTATTATTAAAACGAGATCTAAACCTTGTTTTAACGGTGCCACGAACAGCTGACTGTAAGCTTCCAAAACCCTTCACCACTGAGCGGGTTGAACGCTTATCAACATTGAAACCAAGACGCCGACAACAATCTTGAGTAATAAAATTACTTTGCGAAGCGCCATCTAACAGCGCTCGAACAATGCGCGGCTTACCTAATGCATCAACAATAACAACGCGGGCGGTCGCAAGACACACAGTAGTGAGTGCAGCACTAGCGGAGAACGAACACAAGGTGACGTCATCCGCGGCGGTCACCGGGCGGGCCGGAGCGCGCGCGAGCGCGGGCTGCGGCTGCGGCGCAGGCTGCCGTGTGTCACCGCTCGACGAGCCAACCGTGCTCACATTGGATGCGGCATTACTATTCTCAAAATGAAGCAAAGTGTGGTGTCTCGCTTGACATTTGCGACAACTATTTCTACTATTACATAAAACAACGCGGTGTTTAGTACCGAGACAATTAAAACAAAAATTATTAGCGCGAACAAATTTATAACGATCACTAGGCGACAATTTTAGAAAACCAGGACACCTGTACAGTTGCGAATGATGAGTGCTACACAAAGAGCAAACAGGTGACTGTACACGTGCTGGTGCGGTACTAACATAAGTATGAGTTGACCTCAGTGACTTCGATGACGCATCTACTTTGCGTGCAGAATCAACAACTATCTTCGCGCCCTCATGTTTCGATGAAGAGCGCTGCAATACTTTTATATGCTCGCGAACAAAACTTTCTAAGTCTTCGAACTTAGGAATTTTATTGCCGCGATGATCCGACTCAAACAAACGAATGGTTTCGGAATCTAATTTCCTTAAACCCATATACAAAAATACGAAGTCGCAGAGGTCATCAATCTTTAGGTTCTTTACGGCGCGAACAGCTGACGCGAAAGTATCTAGAAATTTCTCTAAGTTTTGATCGTTACATGCCGCAATAGATTTCAAATCAAACATCTGATCTAAATAGGCGTTAGCTACCGATCTTTTATCCTCATACCTAGCTTTCAAAGTATTTAAAATTAAATTATAATTCTCGGCACTAAACGTAATTCCAGCGCAAACGGTTATAGCTTTACCAGTCAATTTTTCAACGAGATAATGCAACTTTTCGTGATCTGTCAACGAATCGTTCTTATCTATTGTATTCTCAAAACTATCTATAAATAGACACCAATTGCGAATGTTACCATCAAACTCGGGTATTTGAATTGGTGGCAACTTAGGTCGGTCGCGAGTGGGGTTGGGTAGGTCAGCCGGCTTCTCCAAACTCCTAGCGACGCGTTTGATACGACAATACAAATCGTCAAACGACGACAAGGCTTGATAACTCACTGAGTAATCGGGATTCAAATTCAACTCTAAAACGTTGATGTCATGTACTAAGGTTTCGAAATCCGCGCGTAGACTATCTAAGTTTTCTATAGAACACAAGAACGAATCTCTGATGACCAAATCAGAGGTTTTAAGTGCATTATCATAAATCGATTGTACGCGAGAGTAAATCATTTCTTTTTTAGCGTATAAAAGTTTCAATTGAACCTTACCGGTCTTATCAACCTTTGGGGACATGTTTACAATTAAATCTCAAACTAAAGTGCGGTAAACAATAAATATGAAATGACTCAATCCTAGCGGTACAGAGCAGCGAGGCGGCGCGAGCGATAACCGTAGGTAGGTAGGTACTTATAACTGCCAGTGCAAGCTTGAACTAACGCGCATAGCAACAAGATCGTACCTACGCGATGGTCGCTGTCTAGGTTCAACTATTATTTCAGGGACTAAGTATTGCGTAATATCTATTCAAATTAAAATACTTTCGTATGAATTGGAATGAGATGCGAGCGAGGTAGGTACAACCACGTGTCTACCCACGCAGGTACTAGGCAAATACGACGCAATTGAAAAAAACAAAACAAAGCCAAATGCGTTAGGTATTACACTGTGCCTATGCACTAGGGTGTCTAGTATACCTAAGATCTAAGCCTAAATGTCTGGATGCGGGGTTTTCTACTAAAATAACCAGGCACTTAGGTGCGATGCGAAAATTGTGAACTACGATTAAGTGTTGATATGATACCTAACCTATTTATGTATTAGGTAGGTACAATGCGAGCCAGCGGCGAACGGACAACAAATCTAATCCTAAGTGTCTGGATGCGGGGTTTTCTACTAAAATAACCAGGCACTTAGGTGCGGTGCGCTCATTCCCATTAGAATAATAACAAAATACGAACTACGGCTAAGAATCCGGCTCGATCCGGACCAAAAATGGTGGCGCTTGGCAGCGTGCGGTAATGGACTGTATTGCGGGAAGTAGCTAACTGTTCCATTGACGCTTTACACACAAAAGACAGGTGGTCGGGTTGCCGCGGGAGTGATCCAAGCAATGAATGCAACCCGAGAAATTAGGAGAGGATGCACTAACCTTCACGACACACGTGTTTTCATCGCAGCCGGTACACGGATCTTCTCTTCCTTGCTCAGGAGCTGCCGTCAGCATCACTAGATCACTTGAGGAACACACGAGAGGCACAATCCGATCGGTAAAGGTCTATGAAGCGGTAAAAATGTAACAAATATTAATCATTTTTGAGAGACGCGAGCGCGGTCCGTCATTACGCTGGCTAGTTCAAAGCGAGACTGAGTGTCTATATTTCACAAATGGCGGACGGAAGCCACATCTATGGTTAGTGCGGAAGGGGAGACGGGTATAAAAGGAGTGTGTTTCCGTGTCAAAAATACAGTTTCTACTTCGGCGCAACCAATGAATATACACAACTTGACACCATTTTGTTGTAGTTTACTTTTATTTTAGTTGCAACCCTGTATCCCTTCAACTCATTTTTATTAATATTCAAATAAAGGAATAAGTATGTTGCCAATTGGTTGTGGAAGTCAAATGGCAGCCGCACTACAGTAGCCTGGAAAACCGACCCCAAATGCGTTGGGGGGATGGAAGGTACGAGTGCGTAGCTGAGCGCATACAGCAGCGGCAGACGATGTGTGTCGTAGCTACGTGTCCTCGACCTTGAATGAAATTACTTTCGCAATTAACGACACGCCGTCGTCGGACCTATTTCATAGAAATACATAAAATCAGAGGCGCGACGTCACGCGTCTGCTGCTGTTGTATGCATTCGGCTACGAACTTTCACCTTTATGTATGGGAATACCCCGGATTTGTTAACGTGATTACTACTTCGCACCTTTGGGCGTGATTATGATGATTCCTTGATAAACGGACTATGCAACACAAAAAGAATGTGAAGATTGGATGTTTGTTATTCAATCGGCAGAAGATATCTGGCCGAAATTTAGTACAAGGATAGATTTTTGGGAATTCCATGCGGGCAACGCAGGGGGCACCAGTTAGTACGTAATTTTTTTAAGCTAAGCTGCTTAGGTGGCAGACCACAGCAGAGAATTCATTCCACAGTTTGAGCGTGCGCAGGATGAAGTTCCTTTCATACCTGTCTGTGGCACTCCCTGCCTGTGGCGCGCTCGATAATTTAATGTAGCTGTTGGCATCATTAAAACAATTCCCCTCATATCTATTTTCGATATAATTATTTCTTGGTACGTCACGTAATCATACAACGTGCTCTTGAAGTGGGTCTTTTAAAGTGAGTGCTTGCAAGAAGCACTCAAGCAAGCACTTCATTAAAACAGATATAGGTACGTAAGAACAAGAGTTTTAGCAGTCCCTTTAGTTGATTTGTCCATTCGGGGTGTGAGCATCATGAGGTCGTACAAGCTGTGTGTGCTGTTCTGCGTGCTAGTAAGTGCATTGGACTTTGCGACGTGAGTGTGATTTGTTATTCGTTACGACACTTATTACTTAGACATATTAATTATTTTGTAATTATTTTGATAGTTCGGCGACTTTTGTATTTGCCGTACTATAGTCTTTTGGAATTATTACCAGCACACGTGTTTCCTTCTTCCTATAGTCCCAGGTCTTTTAAACGGGCCCGAATAAGCATCTGATAAGTCCGTCAGGTTGACGGCCACTATTGTAGCGTTGCTGGTATCTGTAATGGTGACCCTCTTTCCTGAGACTTTACCTTCAGCTTATCATCAAAAAGAAAAATCTATTTGGTAGTAGTATGATATTTGTACAAAAATATCATGTTTTTTTTTATACTACTTAGTTGGCAGACAAGCACACGGCCCACCTGATGGGAAGCGGTTACCGTGGCCTATGGACGTATGCAAGGGGTGTCACACTCGCGCTGCTGACCATGAAGAAACTTTCTGATGCCCCTCTTGAAGAACCCCATATTTAAGCCAATGTGTATAATATTTGAGAACGGAGAAGGATTTACTAATTGATTTGGAGCGGGGTTGGTCTTCGATTTCCCCAGACCCCTCCGCAGATCATCCTAGAGAAATATAATTTCGTACCCTTATTGGCAGGTCGCAATCAAACGAAACCGATCGATGTGAACAGAATTCAGTGACGCCGATATCTTGTGCTGATGTCGACACCACGAACTCTCTGCTCCCACACCCAGACGACTGCCAGCTGTTCTACTACTGCGTACAACCATACCTCCCACCCGTTTGTCGAGAATGTCCCTCTAATCTACACTTCAACCCTACCCTTAACGTGTGTGACTGGCCGCATCAAGCTGGTTGCCAAGTGCAGAATAGGTGAAAGATACAATAATTTTTCCCAAATTTAGGAAAAGTTTACAGATTCGTAAAAACGCACGAATGCTGTGAATTTTTATAAAAAATTAATGATAGAGGAAGCTCGTATTGTGTACGGATAGAAGCACATGCAGTACGAGAACTCAAATATCGATGATGGTCTTTGGAAATGGTACAACAAGAAATGAACCTAGCACCGACTACTGAATTATACAAATAAATAGGTGTTAGTGAACCACGATTCTGCAAGCACTGTCATACCACAGACACGGCAAAATTTGCCATTTAATTAATTAAATGTCATATAGGAGTAAATGAAAAACTGAAATGAACTCTCTTACACTTAATTTTGGACTTTAAATCTATATGAATAAAGTCTATAATGTAAAAGCATTTTTGCAGTGTCAGTGGTTCTGACTAATTGTGGTTGACAATCAGAATAATCAGGGTCCTGAACCTTGTCAGGAGCAAAAGATTTCTGGGGAGGGTGACGTGTTCTTGACTCCAACTTTTCACACATAAATATTAATATTGTCTTTATTGGCAGGTCACAAGCGAACGAAACCGAGCGTTGTGAACGAAACTCTATAACGTCAGTATCCTGCGCTGACGTCAACACCACGGACTCTCTGCTCCCGCACCCAGACGACTGCCAGTTATTCTACTACTGCGTACAACCATATCTTCCTCCCGTTTGTCGAGAATGTCCCTCTAATTTACATTTCAACCCTACTCTTAACGTGTGTGACTGGCCGCATCAAGCTGGTTGCCAAGTAGGAAATAATTCAGAGGAATTCCCAACCACAGATGAGTCTACGACAGAGTATTTTACGTCCAATGATACAAATACGAGTGGAAACACGACACTAGATGAAACTACAGCAGCTAACAATGGAACTGAGCCGGCGACATCCTGCGAACGTATATATGACCTTGTTTATAACAGCCTGCCTGATTACCTGAAAACTTTAGACTACTCATCGCTTAAAAGTGTGTTGTACGACTGGCTGAGAGACCAACCCGATTTGAGTGACGTCGTAGAGTTTATTGATAAAAATTGTTGATGTTAAAAAATGGATTTGTAACCAAGCAATATATGATTTAAACTACTTGTTTTACTATTGTCTTTTATATTGACATGTATTGTGTTCAAGCGCCTCCTCAATTCGCCATCACAATAACACTCCTCCACTCAGTGAACTACTTACAAAAGTGTTATTCAATTTTAAGCTTTACTTTTGTGCAGTTTAAGTCTATAATTAAAAGGTACTTTGCAGAGTGAACGAAAAAAATGTAATGCCCTTCTTTCATATAATTTTGGACTTTAAGTCTATACCACTGGAGTCTAAAATTTAATGAAGTGTCAGTGGTATGATCCAAGATTAAAGATTGAAGAATGAATTTAAAATACACCCAGTTAGTTTTTTTTAAGTTCCTGATTATCCCGTATAAATCAATCTAGGTATGTATTTTTGAGATGGGTCAGTATGTGCAGGTACCTTAACCGTTATAGTTACAGGAAAACGTTCCTAGAAGACTAATTATAATGTTTTAAGATAATATTTTAGCTAGACTATTCACTATTCTATTCAGATTTCGGATCGATAATCGTAAAGACATGTTAATTTATTTATAATTTATAAACAAGTGATGTTACAAATTACAATGCATTAGAGATATTTACATAATAAACTTAGTGTCACTATCTGCGTGCCCTTGTCCCAATAATTCTCCTTTATACACTCCTGTCAGATAGCACACCAACATTTAGTTAGAGGTTCGGTTTGACTTCCTACTGTTGGCCATTTCCGCGAACAGACCCTCTGCCCCTCTAAGACAAGTGGCAATTTGTTAGCCGGCGTTTAGTAGCGTAGATAGATAAGTTTACCGTGCTTTTACGCTTTCAAACCTCATCAATGTTTATTCTATTATAACTGTTATATATTTTTATCAAACTAGCTGGCCCACTGTGGCTTCACTCGTCACTTACTTTGACCCGTTGCACTCCTTTAACCCATATATGCTAGTAAGTAATTAGTTGGAGCAAACAAGTCCTACAGTGGAGACCGCGAGAAGACAAACGGAAAGTGGGACGCCGCTTAGCCAGATGGACGGACGACCTGAAAAAGGTGGCTGGGACAGACTGGATGCGGAAGAGTATCGGATAAAATGGCGCACATTGATGCCTATGTCCAGCAGTGGACTTTTCTTTTTTTTTTTACGTGCGCAAAATCCCCACGGATACCTCCCCACCGGAGCCGGTGGAGGAGGTTATGTCGGACTCGAACCGACTAAAACGCACGCCGCCTGTGGGTCGTTTTGGTTGCCGAAGGTGAGGTTGACAGGCATATCCCTCGCACCCCGGCCGACCCAGGGCCATCTCTCACGATCTGGCCCTCTTCTCGGGTGTGGGGACTACAGAGTCCCCAACTCGTCCCCGGAAACGGGGAGGCGCGCCACGCGCGCCACCGCCGCGGCCTGCTTCTGCCAGGGTGACAGGCGGCTTCACCTGTCACCCCCAGGCCGGCGCTCATGGAGGGCGGAGGTCGTTGTCCAGCAGTCGTGCCAGCAGTGGACTGTGGTGGACTAATTAATTGATTGACATTTATGATGAGTAATGATTTATAGCATATGTCCAGGGATAGTAGTAGAGTGTACATTTCTAATGGTGTAAGACTTTTCCAAGTGTAGTGATAACGAAGGTTATTCCAGACATATAAACAAACACACAAAATTTGTTATATTAAATAGTATAACTAGCCTAGGACATCCCCTGATACATTATCAGATTGGCCTAATGGTTCTACGGATCGTCGTGAATGCCGAGAGAAATGGATGAAATGGACCACATCTGACAAGGAGACCATCCGCTCCGTCCTCTCCCCGTTGGGAATAATAGAGGTAGTCGTGTTACAAGTGGTGGTGGTGCTGAGTATGTACTGCTATCCTCCATATCTTATCTTGCAACGTGAGCTTTAGAAGGAGTTCTGAAGAGAGTGCTCAAGATAATGGGTCGAGAACTTTGTTATAAGTATAAAGCATGGCATCGCAAACGCTCCGTCAGTCGGTCTTCTGATCGCTGGATGAAAACCATGGAGTGTGGCAAATTGTTGGCGCTGTGCTGTCTCCTTGTTAGTGCGCATGGGCGCATCATGGACTCCAGCACGATGTAAGTGCAATATTTATTTTCGCATATTAAATATTAGTAGGAGCTGTGGCTCCCCGATTTCCCCCGTAATATAATTCGAATCCCCTTTGCATTTTTTTCTGTATAGGCTTTTATGCTTAGATTTAAGGAAATAAATTACTATTATTAATTGCAGGTTGCGACTGAACATGAACGAGCGCTGTAAACAGAACTCATTGACGCCAGTGTCGTGTGCTGACGTCATCACCACGGACTCTCTGCTCCCACATCCAGATGATTGCCAACTCTTCTATTATTGCCTACAACCATACCTACCACCAGTTTGCACGCAATGCCCATCTGGCTTACATTTTAATCCTATCCTCCATGTGTGTGACTGGCCCAATCAAGCCGGTTGCCACTTAGTAACCACCACTACGGGTAAACCAACAGTGGATTATTCAACCACAGAAGATTATAGGACTACAGCGCCTACCACAACTGCGTATTCAACCACAGAAAAATATACGACTTCAGCGCCCACCACAACTGCGTATCCAACCACAGAAGAATATACGACTACAGCGCCCACCACAACTGCGTATCCAACCACACCAGAATATACGACTACAGCGCCCACCACAACTGGGTATCCAACCACACCAGAATATACGACTACAGCGCCCACCACAACTGGGTATCCAACCACCGCAAAATATACGACAACAGCGCCCACCACAACTGCGTATCCAACCACACCAGAATATACGACTACAGCACCCACCACAACTGCGTATCCAACCACAGCAGAATATACGACAACAGCGCCCACCACAACTGCGTATCCAACCACACCAGAATATATGACAACAGCGCCCACCACAACTGCGTATCCAACCACACCAGAATATACGACTACAGCACCCACCACAACTGCGTATCCAACCACAGAAGAATATACGACTACAGCACCCACCACAACTGCGTATCCAACCACACCAGAATATATGACAACAGCGCCCACCACAACTGCGTATCCAACCACACCAGAATATACGACTACAGCACCCACCACAACTGCGTATCCAACCACAGCAGAATATACGACTACAGCGCCCACCACAACTGCGTATCCAACCACACCAGAATATACGACTACAGCGCCCACCACAACTGCGTATCCAACCACACCAGAATATACGACAACAGCGCCCACCACAACTGCGTATCCAACCACACCAGAATATATGACAACAGCGCCCACCACAACTGCGTATCCAACCACACCAGAATATACGACTACAGCACCCACCACAACTGCGTATCCAACCACAGCAGAATATACGACTACAGCACCCACCACAACTGGGTATCCAACCACACCAGAATATACGACTACAGCGCCCACCACAACTGGGTATCCAACCACCGCAAAATATACGACAACAGCGCCCACCACAACTGCGTATCCAACCACACCAGAATATACGACTACAGCACCCACCACAACTGCGTATCCAACCACAGCAGAATATACGACAACAGCGCCCACCACAACTGCGTATCCAACCACACCAGAATATATGACAACAGCGCCCACCACAACTGCGTATCCAACCACACCAGAATATACGACTACAGCACCCACCACAACTGCGTATCCAACCACAGCAGAATATACGACAACAGCGCCCACCACAACTGCGTATCCAACCACACCAGAATATACGACAACAGCGCCCACCACAACTGCGTATCCAACCACACCAGAATATACGACTACAGCGCCCACCACAACTGCGTATCCAACCACAGAAGAATATACGACTACAACGTCTACCACCAGTGAACAGACAAGCACTACTGCTGAACCCACCACAGAGCTCAGGACCACGACTACTACGACAACCACCACCACTGCAAGAGTTGAGACTTGCACCAGGAAATGGTACTGGTTATGGTTATCGTGTTGATATTACTAATGAAATGAAACACTGACTCCGGGCACATAATAACCCTTAAATAAAATCTTGTCAATTCTCACGAGATCGCAAAATCTGCTGTAGTTAATATCAATGTTTTCTATTGGGCTACTTTTTTATTATATATTTTTATATTTATCTATTTACGGTTACTCAATTAAAAGCGTAGCGATCAGCATTAATTTCGTCGAGATTAATCTACTTGGTTGCGCCGAGGTAGAAACTGTATTTTGACACGGAAACACACTCCTTTTATACCCGTCTCCCCTTCCGCACTAACCATAGATGTAGCTTCCGTCCGCCATTTGTGAAATATAGACACTCAGTCTCGCTTTGAACTAGCCAGCGTAAGGACGGCCGCGCTCGCGTCTCTCAAAAATGATTAATATTTGTTACATTTTTACCGCTTCATAGACCTTTACCGATCGGATTGTGCCTCTCGTGTGTTCCTCAAGTGATCTAGTGACGCTGACGGCAGCTCCTGAGCAAGGAAGAGAAGATCCGTGTACCGGCTGCGATGAAAACACGTGTGTCGTGAAGGTTAGTGCATCCTCTCCTAATTTCTCGGGTTGCATTCATTGCTTGGATCACTCCCGCGGCAACCCGACCACCTGTCTTTTGTGTGTAAAGCGTCAATGGAACAGTTAGCTACATCCCCGCAATACAGTCCACTACCGCACGTTGCCAAGCGCCACCATTTTTGGTCCGGATCGAGCCGGATTCTTAGCCGTAGTTCGTATTTTGTTATTATTCTAATGGGAATAAGCGCATCGCACCTAAGTGCCTGGTTATTTTAGTAGAAAACCCCGCATCCAGACATTTAGGCTTAGAATTTGTTGTCCGTTCGCCGCTGGCTCGCATTGTACCTACCTAATACATAAATAGGTTAGGTAGCGTATCAACACTCAGTCGTAGTTTGCAATTTTCGCACCGCGCCTAATTACCTAGTTATTTTAGTAGAAAACCCCGCATCTAGGTATTTAGGCTTAGATCTTAGGTATACTAGACACCCTAGTGCATAGGCACAGTGTAATACCTAACGCATTTGGCTTTGTTTTATTTTTTTCAATTACGTTGCTCGCTCGCCGCTGGCTCGCGTCGTATTTGCCTGGTACCTGCGTGGGTAGACACGTGGTTGTACCTCATTCCAATTCATACGAAAGTATTTTAATTTGAATAGATATTACGCAATACTTAGTCCCTGAAATAATAGTTGAACCTAGACAGCGACCATCGCGTAGGTACGACCTTGTTGCTATGCGCGTTTGTTCAAGCGTGCATTCACAGTTGTAGGTACCTACCTATCTGCCGAGTGTCGCTCGCGCCGCCTCGCTGCTCTGTACCGCTAAGATTAAGTCATTTCATATTTGTTGTTTACCGCACTTTAGTTTGAGATTTAATTGTAAACATGTCCCCAAAGGTTGATAAGACCGGTAAGGTTCAATTGAAACTTTTATACGCTAAAAAAGAAATGATTTACTCTCGCGTACAATCGATTTATGATAATGCACTTAAAACCTCTGATTTGGTCATCAGAGATTCGTTCTTGTGTTCTATAGAAAACTTAGATAGTCTACGCGCGGATTTCGAAACCTTAGTACATGACATCAACGTTTTAGAGTTGAATTTGAATCCCGATTACTCAGTGAGTTATCAAGCCTTGTCGTCGTTTGACGATTTGTATTGTCGTATCAAACGCGTCGCTAGGAGTTTGGAGAAGCCGGCTGACCTACCCAACCCCACTCGCGACCGACCTAAGTTGCCACCAATTCAAATACCCGAGTTTGATGGTAACATTCGCAATTGGTGTCTATTTATAGATAGTTTTGAGAATACAATAGATAAGAACGATTCGTTGACAGATCACGAAAAGTTGCATTATCTCGTTGAAAAATTGACTGGTAAAGCTATAACCGTTTGCGCTGGAATTACGTTTAGTGCCGAGAATTATAATTTAATTTTAAATACTTTGAAAGCTAGGTATGAGGATAAAAGATCGGTAGCTAACGCCTATTTAGATCAGATGTTTGATTTGAAATCTATTACGGCATGTAACGATCAAAACTTAGAGAAATTTCTAGATACTTTCGCGTCAGCTGTTCGCGCCGTAAAGAACCTAAAGATCGATGACCTCTGCGACTTCGTATTTTTGTATATGGGTTTAAGGAAATTAGATTCCGAAACCATTCGTTTGTTTGAGTCGGATCATCGCGGCAATAAAATTCCTAAGTTCGAAGACTTAGAAAGTTTTGTTCGCGAGCATATAAAGGTATTGCAACGCTCTTCATCGAAACATGAAGGCGCGAAGATAGTTGTTGATTCTGCACGCAAAGTAGATGCGTCATCGAAGTCACTGAGGTCAACTCATACTTATGTTAGTACCGCACCAGCACATGTACAATCACCTGTTTGCTCTTTGTGTAGTACTCATCATTCGCAACTGTACAGGTGTCCTGGTTTTCTAAAGTTGTCGCCTAGTGATCGTTATAAATTTGTTCGCGCTAATAATTTTTGTTTTAATTGTCTCGGTACTAAACACCGCGTTGTTTTATGTAATAGTAGAAATAGTTGTCGCAAATGTCAAGCGAGACACCACACTTTGCTTCATTTTGAGAATAGTAATGCCGCATCCAATGTGAGCACGGTTGGCTCGTCGAGCGGTGACACACGGCGGCCTGCGCCGCAGCCGCAGCCCGCGCTCGCGCGCGCTCCGGCCCGCCCGGTGACCGCCGCGGATGACGTCACCTTGTGTTCGTTCTCCGCTAGTGCTGCACTCACTACTGTGTGTCTTGCGACCGCTCGCGTTGTTATTGTTGATGCATTAGGTAAGCCGCGCATTGTTCGAGCGCTGTTGGATGGCGCTTCGCAAAGTAATTTTATTACTCAAGATTGTTGTCGGCGTCTTGGTTTCAGTGTTGATAAGCGTTCAACCCGCTCAGTGGTGAAGGGTTTTGGAAGCTTACAGTCAGCTGTTCGTGGCACCGTTAAAACAAGGTTTAGATCTCGTTTTAATAATAATATTTGGTTTGACATGGATTCGCTCGTTATAGATAGAATAGCTGAACAGTTGCCTACCGTCCCGGTTGACACGTCTTTATTAACGAAATTTAAAGACTTGCCTTTAGCAGATGAGACTTACGCTGTTCCTGGAGTCGTCGATATATTGATCGGCGCTTCGATTCTCCCGCACCTCCAGTTATCACGTAAGGTTCAAGGGGGACCGACGTACCCCGCTCCGCACGCACTGGAAACAGTTCTTGGTTTTGTTATAATTGGTTCCGCACCCGCTTCTATAGATAGTTTTAGTCACTCGACTGCTTCGTTCTGTTGCACCGTCGAGCCGCCACTGGAGTCTACCATCCGCAAGTTTTCACTCGGTGGCTCCCGTGTATCCGCTGAAAAACGCTTTCTTTGTTTGGAACGAAAGATGCAGGCGTCCCCAAAGTCGAAGCGGGCCTATGATGAGGTTGTTAACGAATATTTAGATAAAGGTTACATCTCACCTGCGCCTGCGGACACTGGCGGGACCCAGCCTTCGTACATTATCCCGCACCGCGGAGTTATTAGAGAAGATAAGCTTACTACTAAAACTCCGTGTAGTTTTGGATGGCAGTGCTAAGACTAGCACTTCCGTGTCGCTCAATGACATAATTGTAAATTTTCGCATTAATATTAGTAATTTTTAGCTTTTAGGACTCAACAGTCGCTTTGTGTTGGGCCCACTCTTCGCCCCATCGTTGGGACACATTCGTCGCTAATAGAGTGGCAAAAATTCAATCTGAATTGGCGCCACATAATCTCTTTCACGTTGCTGGCACCGACAACCCAGCCGATTGTCTCTCTCGTGGATTGCTTCCTTCGCAAATTTTGGATCACCCGTTGTGGTTTGGTGGGCCGTCCTGGATTCATGCCGCGTTAGATGGGTGGCCAGTTAGTCAATTCAATCCCACTACGGTTTCCGAACCACCCGAGGAGAAGAAGCACTCGCTTGTTGTATCGGTCCCACGTGAAGAGACCCTTATTTTGTTGTTGGCTAATCGCGTCTCGTCTTGGTCGAGACTGTTGCGTTGTGTTGTTTGTTCGCCTCTGCCCTCTGCCTAGCCAGCGGTAGGCACGAGCTCCAATCTAGGTTTATATTTTAGTTGTTATTTCCCAAACCTAGATTTAGATTAGACTTTAGATTTGTTTCGCATTTGTCGTTTCGAAGGTAACCCTTCAAGCCGGGGGGGATGGTTGCGCCGAGGTAGAAACTGTATTTTGACACGGAAACACACTCCTTTTATACCCGTCTCCCCTTCCGCACTAACCATAGATGTAGCTTCCGTCCGCCATTTGTGAAATATAGACACTCAGTCTCGCTTTGAACTAGCCAGCGTAAGGACGGCCGCGCTCGCGTCTCTCAAAAATGATTAATATTTGTTACATTTTTACCGCTTCATAGACCTTTACCGATCGGATTGTGCCTCTCGTGTGTTCCTCAAGTGATCTAGTGACGCTGACGGCAGCTCCTGAGCAAGGAAGAGAAGATCCGTGTACCGGCTGCGATGAAAACACGTGTGTCGTGAAGGTTAGTGCATCCTCTCCTAATTTCTCGGGTTGCATTCATTGCTTGGATCACTCCCGCGGCAACCCGACCACCTGTCTTTTGTGTGTAAAGCGTCAATGGAACAGTTAGCTACATCCCCGCAATACAGTCCACTACCGCACGTTGCCAAGCGCCACCACTACTGCTGTATACATAAAGGTTTTATGCCAGGACCCTGATTTTGCTAATTTTCAATCAATTTTTCAAACTCTGCAAAAATAGACTTTTTGGAGCCTTAAAATCCAAAATTAAATTCTTTTATTCACTCTACAAGATGCCATTTAATTTTAGACTGACAGCATGACAGTTAAGGCATTTTTTGCCGTGTCTGTGGTATAACAATAGTTGACAAGTAGCAGAATCGGGGTCCAGTTGACGAATGAAGTTTTGAACAATTTAACAATAAAACATGGCGGAATAGATGACAACAGTTTTTTTTAGTTTTATCCTTATTATCAAACTATTTATAGCGAATAAAATTACATTATCTAATTCTTGAAATCGGATAAGTTTATGATTTTATTTACCTAGACATATTTTTTTTTTATCTTTTTTATTACATAGAATAAAACTAAGTCGCTTCCGCTGGCTATTTGATTAGATCTTTTAGTTTCCAGCAGTAAATAGAATGATTGTGACGATTTTAAATTGCAAGAAAACTGGGTGTGTTTTCCGAAGCGAATCGAAGTGACAGATGTCGTCTTCGGAAGCGATTTCAGGATTAGGATGTTTCATGTTCGGCCTACAGGTGCGTGCAATGATAGAAAGGGATCAAAAAAATGCAAAGCTGCGAGTTATAGCTAGTGTATATTAAATGGTAGTGATGAGGATATTCAGGCATACACCGGGAATCAACCCCGTGAAGTAGAATTAAGCCACTCCGTCTCTTCCCGTGGTTGTCGCAGACGGCGACTAAGGCATAGGGCTGTCTTCCACCCGACAGTAAACATACAGCGCATGAAAAACCACCTCAATCAACTAGCCCACCGCAGTGCATTGGAGGCCTCTCCCAATGTGCGCCATTTTATCCGATCCTCTGCCTTCCGCAACCAGTCTGTCCCAGCCACCTTTTTCAGTTTGTTCGTCCATCTGGCTAGGGGGCCTACTACCTTGCGTTTACCTTCTCGCGGTCTCCACTCTAGGACTCGTTTGCTCCAATGCCATCGGTCCTTCGACAAACGTGGCCAGCCCACTGCCACTTCTGCTTGCTTATTCTGTACCTATGTCGGTAACTTCAGTTCTCTGTTGGATAACCTCGTTCCGAATCCTATCATTCAGAGAAACTCCAAGCATAGCTCGCTACATACGCTGCGCGACTTTTAAGCAATGGACCAGCCCCACTGTAAGTGTCCACGTTTCGGCACCGTAAGTCATAACAGGTACGACGCACTGTTCAAAGACCTTTGTTTTAAGGCTTTGTTTAAAGACTGCCTGCTTGACCGCAATAGGCTCGCCCCGTATTACGATGGACCGAAAATCATAAATGTGGGTGTCAATACATCTCTGCATACTACTTCAGGGGTCTACGGGCGTTGATATACGTTTGTACATCCGAAAGCTATTCTCCGTATCTTATCTTGCAACGATAATTCGAAGCAGGTGTAAAATATTGTTCATGATAATGGATCGACTTGGTTGTAAGTTTGGTATAAAGCCTAGCATTTCACGCGCTCCATCACTCGGTCTTCTGATCGTTGAGAGAACACCATGGAGTCTGGAAGATTGTTGGCGCTGTGCTGTCTCCTTTTTAGTGCGCATGGGCGCATCATGGACTCCAGCGCGATGTAAGTGTAACTTTTATTTTTTATATTATTAGTAGAACTACCAACTAAAATAAAGGGAAGCTCAGAAGTATTCGAAACCGGGGGGTTTGCATAAAAGGATTAATTACAGTAGAGGAAGCACGTGAAGGATAGGGTGTAATGATAGGGTTAAATAGCTGGCAGTTGTGTCTGTCTACCCCGAGGGGAAATAGGCGTGAGCGTATTGTATGTAGAACTACGCTGTTCGACTTCGCTCGTAATTAGAATCTCCGTTGCAATTCATCTATTTGTTTGCGCCGGCCGCAAAAATTACTGAACGGCGTTTGAAAAGGTTTTATATTCAAAAGATTTTGACCAGACTTAAAATCTACAGAGTGTGATCGTAATCGACTGCCTCTGTGCTTCTACGCAGGGGGCGCGGGTTCGATTCCCGCTCAGTGCAATTGTTTGTATGCATGAACATGAATATTTGCATTGGTCTGGGTGATTTTACAAAAAAATGTATCTAAGTATGTATATCCGCATTCTAGAGTCCATAACGCAAGCTAGTTAAGCTATGCTTATTTTGGGTCTAGCACTAGATAGTGTTGTGTAGATGGTAAAAACAAACTATTGAGAAAAAAATTAATCGGTTCGTAATTTGAATGATTCAAAACTAGCTTTTGCCCGCGGCTCCGCCCGCGTGAATGTCGGTAGGTACTCGGGAATTATTCGAATTTTCCTCAGCTTTTAAACCTTTCCTAGACCTCCACGAACATTTCAAGACTAAGATAAGATAAATCCGTTCGGTCGTTCTCGAGTTTTAGAGAGACTAACGAACAGCAATTGATTTATATATATATAGATTGAATAATCGGTAGATGGCTCCCTCCGTCGCCGTTAGACAGATATATGTATAGAAGAATTTGGATGGTTTCGGACGAGGGTTCTGTGGCTTAGTGGTCAGAGCGTTCCCCCTGTAAGGGAAAGATCGGGGTTCGAATCCCACCTGAACCCATTAATTTTTTCTATATTCTAATCGATTTGAATAGTAAGTATACCAAATGCTTTAAAATTTCATTCAATAAAACAGCCGCTGGCATCGGCTATCATTTATACTGCTAGTTGAAGTTGCGAGGGATGTCCTATAGAAAATTTAATAAACAATCACGCCTAGTTTTGGAGCGGCATCGTGTTAGTGTCGGGACAGGAAGGTAGTGATAACTCGTAATCACTTCCATGACTAGATTTACAAAAAGAAAACATTGTTTCCAGGATGCGCGCGGACGTGAACGAGCGCTGTAAACAGAACTCACTAACGCCAGTGTCGTGTGCTAACGTCATTACCACGGACTTTCTGCTTCCGCATCCAGATGATTGCCAACTCTTCTACTATTGTCTACAACCATACCTACCACCAGTTTGCACGCAATGTCCCTCTGGCTTACACTTTAATCCTATTCTTCATGTGTGTGACTGGCCCAATCAAGCTGGTTGCCATCTAGTAACCACCACTACGGGTAAACCAACAGTGGATTATTTAACCACAGAAGTTTATATGACTACAGGTCGACCCACAAGTACGTCCCCAACTACAGAGACCTATACGACCACAAGTGGACACACAACAGCGTACCCAACCACAGAAGATTATACGACTACAACGCCTACAACTGCGTATCCAACCACAGATAATAATTATACAACTACAGAGAATAATATGACTACAGGTCGACCTACAACTTTGTACCCAACCACAGAGAACTATACGACTACAGGTAGATCCACAACTGCTTTCCCAACTACAGAGAATAATACGATTACAGGTCGACCTACAACTGCGTACCCAACCACAGACTATACGACTACAGGTCGACCCACAACTGCTTTCCCAACCACAGAGAATTATACGAATACAGGTCGACCCACAACTGCGTACACAACTACAGAGAATAATACAACTATAGAGAACAATACAACTACAGATCGACTCACAACTGCGTACCCACCCACAGAGAATTATACGACTACAGTTCGACCCACAACTGCGTACCCAACCACTGAGAATCATACGACTACAGGTCGACCAACAACTTTGAACCCAACTACAGAAAACTATACGACTACAAGTAGACCCACAACTACTTTCCCAACTACAGAGAATAATACTACTACAGGTCGACCTACAACTGCGTATCCAACCACAGAGAACTATACGACTACAGTTCGACCCACTACTTCGTACCCAACTACAGAGAATAATACAACTGTAGAGAATAATACGACTACAGGTCGTCCTACAATTGCGTACCCAACCACAGAGATCTATACGACTACAGGTCGACCTACAACTGTGTACCCAACCACAGAGAACTATACGACTACAGGTCGACCTACAACTTCGTACTCAACTACAGAGAACTATACGACTACAGGTCGACCCACAACTGCTTTCCCAACCACAGAGAATTATACGACTACAGGTAGACCCACAACTGCTTTTCCAACTACAGAGAATAATACAACTATAGAGAATAATACTACTACAGGGCGACCTACAACTGCGTACCCAACTACAGAGAACTATACGACTACAGATAGACCCACAACTGCTTTTCCAACTACAGAGAATAATACAACTACAGAGAACTATACGACTACAGGTCGACCTACAACTGCGTACCCAACCACAGAGAACTATACGACTACAGGTCGACCCACAACTGCTTTCCCAACCACAGAGAATTATACGAATACAGGTCGACCCACAACTGCGTACCCAACTACAGAGAATAATACAACTATAGAGAACAATACAACTACAGATCGACTCACGACTGCGTACCCACCCACAGTGAATTATACGACTACAGTTCGACCCACAACTGCGTACCCAACCACTGAGAATCATACGACTACAGGTCGACCAACAACTTTGTACCCAACTACAGAAAATAATACTACTACAGGTCGACCTACAACTGCGTACCCAACCACAGAGAATTATACGACTACAGGTCGACCCACAACTGCGTACCCAATTACAGAGAATAATACAACTATAGAGAATAATACGACTACAGGGCGACCTACAATTGCGTACCCAACCACAGAGAACTATACGACTACAGGTCGACCTACAACTTCGTACCCAACTACAGAGAATAATACAACTATAGAGAATAATACGACTACAGGTCGACCTACAAATGCGTACCCAACCACAGAGAACTATACGACTACAGGTCGACCTACAACTGTGTACCCAACCACAGAGAACTATACGACTACAGGTCGACCTACAACTTCCTACCCAACTACAGAGAACTATACGACTACAGGTCGACCAACAACTTCGTACCCAACTACAGAAAACTATACGACTACAGATAGACCTACAACTGCTCTCCCAACTACAGAGAACAATACAACCACAGAGAATAATACGACTACAGATCGACCAACAACTACGTACCCAACCACAGAGAACTATACGACAACCAGTGAACTAACAAGCACTGAGCCCCCAACTACTACCACAGAACTCAGGACTACGACCACGACGTCTACCACCACCCCTCCAAAGACTTGTAACAAGCAATGGTGGGAGATTTGGATATGGTGTTGACAGTAGTAATGACACTGATCCTTTAGGGAAACCCCTTATGATACTCCCATCCCGTTGCTGGCCAGGGTGGTTATTGATGGCATGACTCTGATACAGGTATACCCCTTACGTAATATGTGAAGCGAAAATTTTGTACATCATCATCATCATCTTAATGGAGACTTTTTACCTGATTGCATCCAAGGCCAGGGTGCCACAAAGTGGACCCTCAGCTCCGAGGAGCTGAGGGTCCACTTTGTGGCTATTCCTCTTTTACATAGTTTAAAATATTGCAGAAATGGATGAACAACTCAATTAAAGATCATGTAGAGAAAAAGTGTTTGTAATCATTCTGATTATTTAGAATATGTAATAAATATATAAAATTAATTCCAATAAATATTACACTTATGTAAGTTCATGCCCGTCAAATATAAATGGGCCATTGTCACCCACAACAAGCACTGGTTTTGCAGAGGGTGTTTTGGTACCGAGCAAACGGCCGCCCACATAATATTGGAATGCCAGGTAGTAGCTCGTCACAAGCCTGTAAAGCCCTCAGTAAGCTTCTGCGTTTCTGGGCGTAGGTAGGCAGCCTGATCTAGCCAGTACTCTGCACGCACAATGACCCAAAAAAAAGGAGGCTTAGTGTGGTCAAACGAGTACCATTAGACGGCTGGCATAATATTTGAAAAACTAATTCACTCACCAGAAAAATTGGCAGTATAGAGGCAGGTCCACTCGTTGAGTAAGTAATCCTTCTGAGTGAACACTGACACGTCTCCTGATGTTGTAGCAACGAGCAACTGTTTGCCTTCTAAATCCCATTCCAAAGTGGATACCTGGAATCAAATAATATAATATTGTCATAGAAAACAAGAGGGATGTATGCAGTTCTCATATCCAAGTCATGGGTCTCTGGATGATTTGGCTTATCTTGCCATCTAGTCCCCCAACCCTAAGAGCATAACAAGATCAGATCAGATCATTCTTTAAATCATCAGGTGTACTGGCTTTCTGGTTAGCTTAACCCCTGAGGAAGGAAGGAAAAGGCAATCTTCATGGAGCCCCACACCACCACCGAACTATTTATATATGTAAAATAAGACATACTGCCTGTAACTTGATGGCAGTGCAGATTCTGAGTTTTGCTCAGTGCAAATATTTTGTAAACATGAAAATGTCTGTTTTATCAGAGCGCACATTAAGCCGTCAGTACCGGTTGTCATACAAACATTTAAAGCAGTCATTATACAGAAGAAAGGGCCCACTGAGAAGGGTAGATCTCCCATCTGATCAATAGGATCCCCACCGGTATTAGTAATGTAGACTACTGAACACAGAAGAGTAGGCAGAGAGTAGAAGCAGGTAACAGATAATTACTTACAGGATATGATGTGCTTGTAACCTTGTGGCTGTCCCACGGAGTGTCCAGGTCACACACATATACATGGCCACCCCATGTGTCACCTTCTGAGTCCATCAACTCTGTGGGTGATGTGAAGGCAATGATGTTTGCATTGGATATAGTGCAGATAGGACGGACCACCTCATGATCCGAAGGACTGAAATCAAGAAGACTTTAATTTTATCTGATCGTAAAAATACCACATTGTCTACTCCCATACTTTGAACGAATTAATGAAATCAATTGGTGATGTAGTAGTTATTTGTAGGAGTCACAAACAATTTAATTATTCATTATGTTTAGTTACTCTATACTATATACTTCATTTTAACTTAGCACACTTTCTCTATTAACTTTAAACTAAAAGTATTGTGCTACGTGAAGACCGAAGTTACATGTTCACAATAAACTGTAAACATTTTTCAGTACCAAATAGTTTTTACAATTATTTTTTTACCTTTCAAAGTGGGGTGGCTCGCATTTCAAGGGCTTTCTCCTCATAGAATATATCAACTCCATGCTTATCAGTTCCTAGGTAGTACAGAAAGCTTAAAAAAACTGAAAGTAACAACTAAATATTATAATAATAATTGTAAATAAACAGAAACCGAAAACATGGCACACCACAGAGGCTCTACACACGCCAACGCCAAATCGAACTGTAATCACAAAATGACATATTTGACATTTCTGACTTTTGTTTTGATGTTTGAGTTAGCGACCGCGTTCCATTTACATAAAATGTTTTGTTGCATGATGTTGTTGCATGTATGATATAGGTTTGAGATTTACTGCTGCAAATTACGCGGAGTACTTACCACGAATTGATGCAACTCTGCAAACGAGACTTACAAGACAGCTTAGCTAACCAAAGAAAAGGTTGATGGATGTTGATGATGGACTGAACATTTTACAACACATTAGAAACAAACTACCTATCTCAAATGTTTTTTTTTATTTTTTTTTTTTATACCACTTAGTTGGCAGACAAGCACACGGCCCACCTGATGGGAAGCGGTTACCGTGGCCTATGGACGTATGCAACACCAGGGGAGTTACACTCGCGGTGCCGACCATGAAGAAACCTGGTTTTATTGTTATCTTACTTTTTTGGTCACGGATACCATACCTACCTGTCGTTTATTGGGACTGGCTAAGTTGGACATAGATGGTATAAAACCACACGCTATTTAGGGTCTCAAATCTGGGATATAAGAATTGAGTAACCTTAGTCTCCAGATTTGAGGCATTTCCCCAACATGACTGCTGGGCCATCTACGGTTTTAATGTCCCCATGGAATGGAGTGGAATAGTGCCATCTGCAAGTCACCGCTGTAAGTATTTTTACTGTGCTCACTGTAAAATTGAAATTTTAATTGCAACATGATTCAATACTTTAACATCATGTTTCCATGTATCTTATTGTGTACACTTAATCACAGATAATATAAAATAATTCTTACAACTTAATGCTCAAAGTTATAATTATTTCAAATGGTATATGGAATGTCATACAGCGTTTAGTTTCAATCATTGTTGTGCAGTAACCCAATACGAAAGAGACAATAGTAATGTTGTATTCAGATATTTTCGATAAGGTCAACAAGTAAACCCTTGTGAGTATGGTTTACCTCTTTCGATTTTTCTTTGATTTTAATTTACTTAAAATGACCACTTTTTGCAGATCCCCATAAAATGGCAAGTTACTTCATCATGCTCCTTAAATGTTGACATAATTATTAAAATTAAGTCATGTTAAGTTCTTTAATCATAAAATTGTTTTATATGACTTTTATTTAAATTGATTGGATATTAATAAGGCTTTTAACAAATTTATCGATAAATAACAAAACGTGAATTTCTTACCAAGGCGTGCTCTAGTACTGCGGCTATCTTCAACGCATTTACTTGGCATCAAATGCAGCAGCATTCACGCAACATAAACCCGGGCATTGCCCTTTTCATTATTGAGTTGTTTCCGAACGTAGCAGTGTTCGCTTGAAAATGGCGGATCGTCGCGAGTAACGTCGCTCTAACGTTGTTTGGAAGATTAAGTTAAATATTAGTTAATTGTATGTGAAAATGTGATTAGCATGAATTAAAACATATTGTGTAGTGTTGTTGTAGTGGCTTGCAACATGTGTCGGACAGGGATGTGTCGTTTCGGAGTCGGGAACTGGATATTCTTGTTCGCCAGTCTCCATTTGTTTACATACGCTCAAGGTAAGCCCTTTATAAATATTACCATTTACTATCGATCGTTAGTCTTAACCGTTGGTAATGACAGGGTGCGTATATTAAGCAGTAAATGACATTTATATGCATGGAATATAAATATGAGAAAACTGCATTTCGAATCGCCAAGTTGAATTCTAAGTTGAACCAAATTATTATCGGTAGGTATTGAGTGAAGTCGATTTCTCTCCAAGCTATGGACAAGGCAAAGGCAACAACGTTCATGTGGGACAACTGCATTAGCAGTACACAGTTTGTTGTTATTTTTTAAATTCAAGAACCGGTATTTACTCTTGAAGTTTTACTTGCATCATTCGTTTGTTTCGTTTTAATTCAAAACAGTATTTATTGTGTTAACTTGAACGACTGTACATCAAGAGCTTTACGATACAAATAAATCGGGCATTATTGAGTGCTTTCGGTTAATTAGGTGCTTTAATTTCGTTCGTAAACAGATTGTAAATTTTTACGCGCTTACATTTCCTATTAGAATGCATCTGGAACGCGTCCAAAAGACGCTCGTTATAGTTTTAAAGTTGTTTATTTGGCGGTAATTGATGAGATAGGCTTTGTATTGTGTGCATTTTGTGTGCACTGGAATAGAATCTCCCGGAATAGCAGTAAATGGCTGATTCATGGAGTGAGTGTACAGAGTATTCTCATAAATTTTCTTCTTGCAATTGTAAACTTTCGTAAGCTCTGTTTGCCATAAGTTAAGTAAAGTTAAGTTGGTGGTTTGAATCCCGTCTGTGTTATTTAAAAGAGGATTTTGAAGCACGGATCACATATTACATCGTACCTTACCTCTTCATAATCTCCCCAGTTTGCATTTATGAGTCCAGTATTCGCTATCCTGCACTTACTCCTCCCTGGTTTTCTTTTACGCGAACAGCAGCTTACTGTCTAACTTCGGGTACCTAGTGAGCTGGGTGTCGACTCTGCAACTTTGCAATCGCAAGTCCGACTCCTTACTTAGTTGTAAAGATCCAGGACACCGAAAAGTCGCACCCTTCTCGCCCCACTCGCTTCTTCAAATATTTGAGGCTCTCAATCATGCCTTGGATTGACCAAGGCATGATTGAGAGCCTCAAATATTTGAATACGAATAAACAAGTACGACTAAGAACAGACTATGTATTTTGTTACGTTAAAACGTCTAGGTAGGTAGGCACTATTTTATTAACGTACGTGAACGTGAAATGTTGGTGAACGTGAAATGTTGGTGTTCGTACACTTTTTTATTTTTATTTTTTTTATATAGAACACGTCAATTACACTTCGCCTTGCCTGATGGTAAACTGAAGGCAAAATCTCAGAAAAGAGGGTCACCATTACTTACACATATCATGTGACAATGGTGACACTCAGCTTGACGGCCTCATCATATGCTTTTTCACGCCCCGCTTAAAGGAACCGGTACTGTAGGAAGAAGGAAACCTCCGTCTACCCTCTGTAAAAGTTTTAGTTTAGTCTTAGAGTAGCGTAGGGTTCGAATCCTAGCCATTTTTTATTAATTTATTTACGTGCTAAAAATCCCCACGGATACCACCACAGGAGCCGGTGGGAGAGGTTATGTCGGACTCGAACTGACTAAAACCCACGACGCCTATGGGTCGTTTTTGGTTGCCGAAGGCGAGGTTGACAGGTATATCCCTCGCACCCCGGCTGACCCAGGGCCATCTCTCTCGATCTGGCCCTTTCCTCGGGTGTGGGGACTGCAAAGTCCCTAACATATCGCACCGCCGCCGTGGCCTGTCACCCATCCGTCACCTCCGACCTCCGATGAGTTGCCTCAGCACGCGGGCAGCTCGGCGTGCAATCCTCGTTCGCTCACGCTGCCGCTCCCGCGCCTCAACCTTCACGAGCATAACGAATCCTAGCCACTGAAGTGATCTAGCTACCACCAGCCCATACTTCTAAACTAGTAGTTTCGTTAACTAGCATTCTTTTTTTAATGCACACGGAACATTCTAGAATTCTCTGAATATGTCCGGTTGTTATGATTGGTATGTCAGCTTTACAGACAGCGACTACGCCAGAGCCTCGTCCATTGTCCAGCAGATGCACCGAGAACGGTTTCCAGAACGAGACTGTACTGAACCACGATTTTCTTTAATAGATTTATCAATGGCAATGGCGATTGTTCGTACATAAATAAGTGAGAGTTCGGCGACACTAGTTTGTTTTTCTTATACCACTTGGGTGGCAGAAAAACATTGGATGAAAATTGGTTACCGTGGCCCATGGATGTGTCTAAGAACCTTTTAATGCCCTTCTTGAAGAACCCCCTATTGTAGTCGCTTGGGAAAATCATAGCAAGGAGATCTACTTGAGCTAGATGAAATTCCTGCTGTCAGTGCCATCGTTTCCGATCCGTTTCAGTTTCCTACTAATGAGCTTAAAGGCACTTCCTTTTGATTTTATGTTGTGATTACAGTAATCAACATATTTCTAGCAATAAGCACCATCCCGCTATGTTTAACTTTCTAGATAATTATTCAGTTCTAGAAAGGCGGTCTCCCGCAGTTTTCTCATGAAAGCGCGGTATACATAGAGCAATATAAATATCTAAGTTATACGAAATTTGTACAACACACCTGACTTGTAAAATAATCTTTTGTCACGTTCCAATATTAATATTATACTGTTTAATAAACTGAGGAATTTCTAAGAGGAATACAGAATGTATATATATGTATTTCATTGGAATATTGTGTATGAGGGTAATTACATACGTGACTGATGCTACATTTGACGTAAAATGTGTTTTTCTCTACACATTGACGAGCACAGTGGCGAACGTGTTGGCCAACACACCCTCCCGACGCACCGCCACACATCAAGAATGGTGTTAATGGACCAGGTGTAGGCCAACGTGTTGGCAACTGTGTTCGCCAACGCGTAGAGCAGACATTATCCATTCTTTTCAGTCCAGCATTTACTCTTACATACACATTCACTATTATGAAATACGTCTGGCGATTATGACCTCTTAGAAAACGTGCCTCATGTTTTTTTTATACAACTTAGGTGACAGACAAGCACACTGGCCATCTGATGGAAAGGGGTTACCGTGACCTATGAACATGTTTAACACCAGGGGAGTCACACCCGTGCTGTTGACCCTGTAAGAACAGAGATTTTCTGTGCCTTCAGTGTAGAACTCAAAATCAGGACAAGCCTTTGGTCTTCTCACTGACAGCACAAAAAACCCTGAGATATCAGTGAATGCCGTCAATCACTATTTTACCAACATTGGAAGGCAACTCGCGAATAAAATTAAAGATGCGCGAACTCCCTTACCTATGCCTACAGCCGCTAATAATAAATCAGACGATGATTATTTGCGGGATTCTATGGCTCTTCTAGAAGTAGATTACATGGAGATTCAATCAATTATAAAAGACCTTCGGAGAGACTGTGCTGTTGGAATAGACGGCATCTCAACAGCGATATTGCAGGGTTCATGCGTAACCTTTGTCCCTCTCCTCGCACACATATGTAATTTATCGTTCACGACAGGAGTATTCCCTAACATATTGAAGAAAGCCATAGTACATCCAATATTCAAAAGTGGAGATGGAAATATCATCAGCAACTACAGACCAATCTCAGTTTTGCCAGCCATTTCAAAGGTATTGGAGAGAGCCATCAATAACCGATTAATAAACTTCCTAAATTCCAAAAACATTATATCTCCTAATCAATTCGGTTTCAGGCGGAATATATCCGCAGAAGATGCTGTTCTATCTCTGGTTACTGAAGTAGTAGATCACATGGATAAAGGACAAAGATGCCTGGGGGTTTTTATGGATCTCTCCAAGGCCTTTGATACCGTCTCAATTTCGATTCTTTTAAATAAGCTAGAAAAAATTGGAGTACGTGGGGTTGTGTTAAAATTACTAGCAGATTACCTAAGAAACAGAACCCAATCTGTCAGAATAGAAAATACAGTGAGCGCAGAAGAGACCCTGGATTACGGAGTTCCGCAAGGAAGTATCCTGGGTCCCACCTTGTTTATGATCTACGTGAACGATCTGTGTGAGTTATCTTCACGTAATTGTAGGGTATTCGCTTACGCAGACGATACCGCGCTGCTCATTCATGGCTCAAACTGGGATGAAGTTGTTACCCACACAGAAGCCGCTCTCGCTAAGGCTATGACCTGGCTCTCCCTTAATTTGTTGACCTTAAATCTAGACAAAACCTGTTACATAACTTTCGCACATAACAGACGTTTGCTCCCATCTCCGGATACCTTTGTACTGAAAGCACACGATTGTATAGATCCATCCCCAAGCTGTAACTGTAGATTAGTAACAAACGTGGACAATGTTAAATACCTCGGCATTCATCTTGATCAATTTATGAAATGGAAATACCATATTGACCAACTAGTCAAGCGAGTAAGGAAACTCATTTACATTTTTAAACATCTACGTAATGCTGCAGATGAGAAGACGCTCACTTTAACCTATTACGCTTTAGTGCAATCAATATTGTCTTACTCCATAACATCCTGGGGCGGTGCGTGTAAGACATCTATGTTGCCACTAGAAAGGGCTCAGAGGTCAATCTTGAAGGTGTTGTCTAGAAAACCTTTTCGATATCCTACTCGTCAACTCTATATAGATTTTCCAGTCCTCACGGTTAGACAACTCTTCATACTTCAAGTAGTCCTTAAAAAACACACTAGTCTTCCATATGATCCGGACATATATAACAGAAAACGTCGTTCGGACAGGGTGTGTCCCCCGATACAACATAAAACTACGTTATCAGAACGACACTATGCCATCATTAGCTGTCACCTCTATAATAAAATGAACAAAATGTTACATATTTACCCTCTAAGCTTGTATCAATGTAGGTCTAAAGTAAAAACATGGCTACAAGACCAAAGCTATGCATACTCTGAGGAACTCTTACGATCAGAGTTCCAAATATCGTAAATACACGTCTGTATGCATCACTAAGTTTCTGATTGGTTTTATGGGTAAAAGTTGCACGCAACACACACACACACACATACACACACACACACACGCATGCACGCACGAACACACATACACGCGCTCACAGATACACAGTCAAACACACACATATGCACTCATGCACACACATATGCACTCATACACACACGCACGCACACACATACAGACACACACAAACAGACACACACAAACTTACACACACACACACGCGCACTCGCTTACGCACACGCACAACACAATAAACACGTACGAGCACACGCGCGAGTATCAACAAAAGTTATAATGAATTGTTTTGATTAAAAAAAAATTCTTTTTTGTTCATTCACCACCTGATCCCCGA
Source organism: Eilema griseolum (assembly GCA_963662185.1). NCBI lineage: Eukaryota > Metazoa > Arthropoda > Insecta > Lepidoptera > Erebidae > Eilema > Eilema griseolum. The sequence goes on from OY759258.1 coordinate 13,447,587, forward strand.
CAAACAGGCATACCTAGTTTGGGGATTCAGAAAATCTATATCCATATCAAGTAACCATGCGATGGCTACAATTGTGCTGTTTGAGATTATCCTTAACCTACCTGTAACACAGTTATTTTACTAGCACGGGGACGGGAGGGGCTAGTCTTGATGGCTGTTGCGGCTAGACATGTTAAGCTTGAAGTGTTCTAAGTGTTGCTTGATGGATAAATGTTAAATTGTTTTCTTTTATTTGTCAATAAAACTTATCTTATCTTATCTTATCTTATCTTAAAAACTCTCCAGTGAGCTCTAGCTACTCTACTCATCGCCGGGAACACAACACCAGGTTATTAAAGCCGTAGTATTCTGTAGGGTGGAGTTACTTCCCCAGTCTGACTGCACAATTGGGAAGGAAATACCGTCGTGTCCTACCTCCTAGAAAATGTCTTCAAATTAGGACCAAGGTCTTCTCATACATATTAAAAAAACCAAAAAATCTAGAACACAATCTTCAGCCTAAAGGCAAATAATAAAATCTGTATAAAAAGAAAATGTCTAAAATCATTTCGCTCAGTATCCGGTGTGCGTGTGAAATTATTAAATTGTATCAAGAATCAGGAATTTCCAAGGCTGCCAGCATTGAGGGGCTTTCGCAACGTGGCAACGGGAGCCTAATTAATTAGGGAGGACCGAGTGTAGATTACATTTTCTTGCAGAAACTTTTTGTATGAATTTTATAGGAAGCTGCGACGACATTTCATCCGATAGAAAATAGAACATGATTAATATGGTTTTCTTATGGGGGCACGTTAATGTGACTTCGCTTCGAATAGTAAACTAAAGGATCTCCATTGCAGATACAATAGGGGCCCACAGGTTGACGGCCTCATCAGACTTTTTCACGTCCCGCTTAAAAGACTCGAAATTGTGAGATGCAGTATACACCTGTGTTGGTAATGTTTTTATGGTGTAGTAAAGAAAAGGAGGGGGGGGGGGGGGCGAACCGCTTAGTCTTGATTTTTGCTGCCGAGGGACCAGACCTTGAAGGAGACAGACGTACAGAGTATTTGTTTCTTTATTTGAATAGGCAGACATAGATAAAGAATTGATTAGGTTCTTATAAAATAGTGAGTTTTCCTGGTGTCATATAGCCAATTCCAAATGGAACTTCTGAAATCTTGGATTATGTGATTTTTGTCGCATTCGTTCTATTTTTTTAAAATAATACTACATCTGACTTTTAGGACGTGCGTTGGGAAGAAAAGTGAATCTGACAAGATTAGCTTGTTCGGTTTTCTAAAGCGCTCCCTGTAATACAGTGTGTCTATAATATACCATATAATCATTTATTAATATATTAATAATTGATATGACAGAACACCAAGTTCCCATGCGGAAAATCCGAGACGTCATTTTGACGTTTCGACTGCAGTGTAGCGTAGGCCTATGGCGGCCATTATTGTGCTTTGGAGAGTGTAAGAAGTTAGTTAATAAATTTATTGAGATATTATATGTATAGTATGTATAAAGGCTTGTCCTGCTTAGTCCTCTACACTGACGGCACAGAAACTCTGTGCTTACAGGATCGGCAGCGCTAGTGTGGCTTCTCTGGTGTTACACACGTCCATAGGCCACGGCAACCACTTTCCATCAGGTGGGCCGTGTGCCTGTCTGCCACCTAATTGGTATAAAAAAAATGTATACCTTGGGACACATATCTCGGATCTATGTCCAATTTGCGAGATAAATGAGGGCCAGGCGCGCGCGGATTCGCGTATAGAGCACATTTAAGGTCCAAGATATAGGTAGGTATGGCCCGAAGTATGTGAATAATATAATATTTGTGTATTCCCATTCCAAGCAAAGTGTGTATTGTACACATACTTGAATATTTCACAAAATCTCATCTCACATCTCCTGCGAATATTGGCGTACAATTTTTGCGACGCCCGCCATCTTAATATAAAATAGATGGAAAAAGCATCTCCTTACGTGCAGGCGGGTCACGTACGGTTCGTAAGGAGGTATTTCTAATAATAACCGAGGTGCGTGCTATTATTGCTCCCGTCCCCACGACTCTTCTCTATATTGATGATATGCTGCTCTATTTTTAGGATTGGAAGGAATACTCACTAAAAACAAAGTACCCTCCATATTTTTTATTATAACTATGGAAGTGGTTGGCTACAAGGGGAGAGGAAGACCTTAGAGGGACTGTGTGAAAGATGATATGGCTAGGAAGGGGGTGAAAGGTGAGGTAACTGCAATCCAAGGAATGAAAAAGCACACACATGTTGCGTCGACCGCTAGTAAATAAGCATTCTATATTCTACACAACAGTAACACACGCAGGTACACAATTGTTTAACCAGCTTGTGTTATGGGATCTAAACTGCGGAAAAACATACGTAGGTATTTTTTTGTAAATACGTGCGTATATATATACATAGGAACACTACTAATAAACATTTTCATGTAATCACATTTATTCATCTCAATCAAAAAGGTAAATGAATGAGTAAGACCTAAAGAATACCGCGGCCATAATAATTTTGTGTTGTGTTACGGTAAGTAGAGAATTTTCGTGCTGTTAGTGGGAAGACCAAAGGCTTGTCCTGGTGTTGCACACGTCCATTGCCCACGGTAAACACTTTCTTGTGGTTTGCATTTGCTCATCTGCCACCTTAGTAGTATACAAAGGCACTGGTGCAAGTTCCGTCTTTCACTTTTCCAATCTAAATAGATTTGATTAGCATACTTAATTGCTTTAAAATTTCACTCAGCTATCCGTGAACCTAACCCAGTTAAAGCCGCTGATGAATTAGCACCACTTAGGGATAATATGTCGTGAGTAGCAAGTTGACACCATGCCCAATTAACTAGGTCCCTGCCAACGCGAGCCTGCCTGTTGTAGCGAATGTGGGACAGCAGTGTTGTCGCTACTAATGTTACTAATAGAATACCTATTTGGGTGATAAATGTGATAGTCTTTCTGTAGGATTAGCTCTAATTAATTATTAAGCGGGGCGTGAAAAAGCATATGATGAGACCGTCAAGCTGAGTGTCACCATTGTCACACGGTATGTGTAGATAATGGTGACCCTCTTTTCTGAGACTTTGCCTTCGGCTTACCATCAGGCAAGGCGAAGTCTAATTGATGTGTTCTATATATATATTAAACAAAAATAATTAACTAGCTGATACCCGCGGCTCCGCTAGCGTGAATGTAGGTATTCAAGACTGTTGTTCATATATATATTCTATTCAAACGATTGAGATGTAAAATATGGAAAATTATAAGACTGACCAAGACATTTCAAAAACTGTCGACAAAATCCGTTTAGTAGTTTTTGCGTCCATCACGAACAAACAGATGAACAGACAAACAGACAAGAATGAATTAATAATAATAATAAAAATACACTTATCAACCGCTCAAGTTTTAGTTTCTTTTTGAATAAAATAGCTTTCTGATAGTGAAAGAAATATTAATATCAGTGCATTATTTTCAGAGTTTACCGATTACAAACAAATAAACCTTTCATCTTTTATAATACACATTAGAGTAGATATGTCATAATTCGGTCAACAGACGCTATACTGACATACGCATTAAAACTGACAGTAATGACACTAATGACAGATGTCCATTGAAGCAAGATTAGTAAAGTGACATTTAGACAAAATACACAAGGTTTACACTTATTTAGCTTAAGGAGGCTTGGTTAAGATGCATAGCTGACACCTCAAACACAAATTATGGTAAGGGTCCATTTTAATTGAGCAATAACCCTTTGAGACGGTCGAAACGCCACTCTACACTGCTTGACGAGCAGTGATGAAGACAGCACTCAGATAAAAGGGAAACGAATTAATTGTTGAAGAATTTTCTTTACTTAAATTTTTTGGGAAATTTAAATTCTGAAACATCTGCATCCTGGGGCGTGGTTCTGTGAAATAACGCATTTTAAACCTACGATATTCACCCAATTGTTTTGTTTGCGATACAATTGAAGATATACAACATTTGCTGATGGAATGTGTTCGGAATAAAGACTAAATAGACAGGATATAGGTCTCATTCAAACGATCTTAGCAAGACCTAAATCTGAAGAGGCTATGAAATTATGTCGTTTGGCTCTGGTGGTTCAGCAGTGAATTGATGCATCTAATGTGTTTACCCACTTTAATAAATTATTGTTGTCCTGTATAATATCGAAAGGTACGATGGGGTTGGCATATCCTTTATGGATAAAAACCCCTAATTAAATTAAGATTAAAAAAAAAACCTACGAATAATTTTTAAATGAAACTTTTCAAAATATAAATTGTAAACGCGATTAAATTATGAAGATGCTCACTAAAACGTGGGTAGATATTGTTTTGAGGATCTGTCATGAGGATATACAATTTTTTGTTTTTACTTTTTTCTTTCTAATGTAATAACATTTTATTGTTTGTTACAGGTAATCTACAGAGACTGGAATCTAAGCAGATACGTAACCCGCCGGTTGTAGTAAAGTAAAAAAGGCTACAATTTTGTATCGTGTCTCTATCATACTAATTGAATGGCATACTTATATGTTGCGTGTACCATATTTATGTCATAATAGCATATAACTTGTCGTATACAAATCTAGTACAAAAGATAAAACCTAATTTGTTGAGTTGTATGTTTACAAGTATTCTACAAGTTTTTTTTAAATTTTTATTTACGGAGCTTAGCCACAACATGACTATGTCGCTCCATCATAGCTATTTTGTATACAGTACCAGTAATTTTATATATATTAATACATTATGCAGCTGTCACATATTCATGATATAACAGACACATGTCTACAAGTACTGTATTCTACAAGTTTGCTAGCAACTTGTTCAGGCATGGTGCTTACTTGATTTTTTGTAAACGAGAAGTTAATTTATTATTGAACCAACATTATGTATCGTAATTTGAAATTTTTATTTTCATTGGAAGTTCGTAAAAATGCTCCGTAGAATGGCGGAAATGTAAAAAAATATATAATGCCTGTTAATTCTGACGAGACCGCAATTTATTTTGAAAATGTATTGACATTGACCCGCCAATAATGTCTTTTTGGACTTTTTTATCGGCCAAGGAATTATTTATACGGCCTACTTTATTGAGAGGCTGCCCACGTACTAACAAAGTTAATTTTGCGGTCGGTAAAGCGGCTTTTGGCCACATATATATGTTAGTTCTAATTCGGGAAGTACGTTAGTGCGTTGGCTTTGTCCGGTTAGTGAGGGATTCTTGAATTTTAATAAAAGGAAGTATACTCAGGGGCAGGACGTGTTCGAGTATTGGAGCTAGGGCTGTCAAAGTTTCGGATTATTCTGGATGTCAGTGTATTCGGCAAATTAGACTGTAAGATTACACCGGAAGCTATATTGCCTGATTGGAACAGTTGGAAGTGGTCATATTTGATACTGCAGATAATTGCCAGGTAAAGCCAACTTTGGAAATGTACTTTCAATTCTAGGGTGGAGGAGTTAGACACTTTTCTACCATTTCAAAGAGCGCGTCAGGTACTAGATAAATATTCCACAACATACTACACAACGCTATCTAGAAGCATTGCTTAACTAACTTGTGTTATGGAATCTAGACTTCGGATAAACATACTTAGATACTTGTTTTTTGTAAATACATACATATTATATATAGAAATACCCAGATGCAAATATACATATTACACATTCATGCCTACAAATATTTGCACAAAGCGGGAATCGAACCTGCGTCCCTTGCGTAGCAGTCGAACGTTCTGCCGTTATACTACTGAAGTGGTTGATTTAAGTTCATATGCCCTCAATTTCCACTGGTTCTGCTATCCCCGGCTACGGTAGCGATCGTGGTTATGAACTGATGACCTGCAAAGGTTCTTGCGACAGAGTAAATAGCCTAATTGATTGATAATAAAACATTCATTGATATTGGGTTCTATTCCTTCTATATAGTTTTACACTAAACACAAAGAGCACGAGTGCCAGCCCTGGCTGTTAGCTGTCGGTAGCGTGATGTATCCGTTAGATTGGTTGGCACATCTATTTCACACGTACTATTTCCCTAAAGGCTCGCAGATGAAGCGATCGTATTCAATGATCGCGGCGCCATTTCTATTCTGCCAACATTCGATTTATTGTGCGTTTTTTCTCAAAGGGATTTTATTGATGACCTAGTTAATTCAGAAATTTCGGGACGAATAGTAACATTTGGACTTGCCCGACTACATGATTTTAGATATACGTAATTTCAAATATTGCGGAGGTCAGATGACTGTCGCTTTACGAAAAATATCAAACGTTCACTTTCCATCAGGTGGGCCGTGTGCTCGTCTGCCACATATGTGGTATATTAAATAAGTTCAACAGTATCGCAGTTAGACTGAAAAAGCAAACCCCAGACTCCGAGGTGAACTTCAGATGGGACTGGGATTAACGGATAGCCAGGATAATAATAATAATAATAATATCTCTTTATTGCATGTACACAAAGAAGGGATACAGAAAAAATACAATAGGCACATCTTTGGGGCATTACAAGTGGCGGCCTTATTGCACAAGGCAATCTCTACTCTCTACTCTACTCTCTCTACTCTAGTGGTTGCGCCGATGGTAGAATTTGTATTTTTTTTGCTCAATAGTAGTAATTCAAATCATTGACACTGAAACACACGCTTCCAGTACCCATCTCCCTCCCGCACTACCTTTAAAGTGAGATAGCAATAGTTTTCGCCCCGCTCAATTGTCAAAATAGCCGCATCTTGACTTCGCATCGAACTAGCAAGCATCAATGGCGGCGGCGCGCGCGACTCTCAGAAATGAATAATATTTGTTGGATTTTAACCGCTTTCATAGACCTTTACTGATCGGATTGTGCCTCTCGTGTGTCCCTCAAGTGATTTAGTGATGTGGGCAGCAGCTCCTGAGCCAGGAAGAGAAGACCGGTGCACCGGCGCCGACAGCACGTGGCGTCATAAAGGTTAGTGCATCCTCTCCTACTTTCTTGGGTTGCATTCACTGCCTAAACCACCTCCGCGGCAACCCGATCATCTATCTTGTTTGTTGTGTAAAGTGTCATATGAAACATTTAGCTTCATCCCCCGCAAAATACAGTCCACTAGCTCAGGTGGCATGAGAATCGCGCCACCACATGGGGTGGAGTGAGATAGATAAATAGACATAGTGGGCAGTTTCCGGTAGATAAAGAAGAAGAATTGGGTATTTGACTGTAAGTCTTTTTACTAAAAGCCAAAACGGTAAGTTATAAGGAAACTTGTATGAAATAATTTATTGTGACGTCATAATATTTAATAGTCAAATCATTTACCTTTATAAGTTAGAGTGATGATTATAAATACATAAAATTAATAAAATAAGAACAGACGTAACTTTTACCGCTCTTTTACCAGTCTATATTTAATAAGCTTAGTTAAAACCTAGTGGTGTGAGTAATGGACTGCTGAGACGAGGTCTCGAGTTCGTTCCCAGGTTTTACCATGGCGGTCACCAATGACTTTTCGATGCTTTTCTCAGTATGTGGGTATTTATCGCAGTGTATTTAAGTGCCCGATTAATGGCAATAGGCTCGCCACCTAGGCGAAATGTGGGTGCTAGCACCTCTGCCTACCCCTTCGGGGATATAGGCGTGAGTTAATGTTATGTTTTATGTTACATAATTTATTTTAACTACAGGTAAATACCGAATTGCATGTTCAGCGAAATCGCCCCCGACTTGTATACTCAAATATGCTTTGCATTCTTGGTGTCTTATTCGCTCACTACTCGTTCATTCTTAATGTAAAATCATCTTAGCATACCCTAAATCAAGATACCTTGCTCAAATAATAAACGAGTGAATGTAACGTAATCGCTTGTGAACGGCGAGCGTTTAACCCTTGTTAGTCCGCGGCTAGTGTTACGCGTAACGCGGGGCAACCCGAGGCCGTAATAACCGAGAGAGGGTTAACTAATTGCGATTTCAGAACGTTCCAAAACTTTATCGGTTACCTTCGAATTTTCAGACAATGTCGCTGAATGGCGTGACGCTGGAGTGAGGCGCATATTTTAATATATTGCAATCTAGTACAACATTTTAAATACTATTGGTATTTCTATTCCCCGAAGGGGTAGGCAGAGGTGCTAGCACTCACATTTCGCTAGTTTATGTTTAGGTCCCAATGTAATAGGTGGCGAGTCTATTGCCATTAACCGGGCAGTTATAAACCTGCGATAAATACACACATAACTTCGAAAAGCATCGAAATGTCATTGGTATGTGCCATGGTAAAACCTGCGAAATTTCTATATAGTCATATTTAATTTGTGTTCCAAACGTTATGATAAAACGAATCTCGAGACGAGTTTATCACACTGGTAGATTGATTTTGAATCGATTTCAAAAGATATGGGACTCTTCAAGAAAAACATTAGAAGATTCTTACAGGGTCGGCAGCACGAGTGTGACGTGACGCCCCTGGTGTTGTATACGTCTATAGGTCACGGTAATCTACACTACCCATTAGGTGGGCCGTGTGCTTCTTCTTCATCCTAGCGTTAATCCAACTCGCATCTGAAGCTTTCACCTCGGGAGTCTGGGGTCCGCTATACCTGTCTAAATACGGATTTGGCTGAACGTTGATATTTTGCGAGAAGTGTCTGTTCCCTTAAGTGCGATATCGAGGCATTGCAGCTAGACCAGTTGTTGGACATTTCTTGTTGCTCTAACTACCCGTAATGACTGTGCGAGCATTCCGAGGCACGCCCAGACTAATGCAAATACCCATATTCATGCATACAAATATTTGTACTGAGTGAGGATCGAACCCGTCGAGCATAGCGGTCGTGTTCACTACCGCCACGCCACAGAGGCTGTCTGCTTGTCCACTACCTGTATCCAATTCGAAATTCAAAATTCTTTTCACCCGGAAACAACACAATTTTAGGGTTCCTTATCTCAAAGGGAAAAAAATTGAAAGTTTTATAGAATCACTTTATTGTCCGTCTGTCTGTCTGTCTGTCAAGACCTTTTTCTCATGAGGCGTGAAGTTAACCATATCACTACTCAGATCGGTAACGTCTTAAAACCAAACTTCTAAAGTTAACGCGTTCAAAATATATTACGGTTTATGTAACTTAAGTAACAGAACCCTCGGTGCGCGAGTCCGACTAGCACTTGACCGGCTCTTTTTTTGTTCTAAACAGACTCTGAAAAATATAGCACACCCGTCTCCTAAAATTCATCCCCCGGAATAAAACTTGTAGACTAGTTCCCCATATAAGTTCCTATTGGTCCTCAGGAAGGAGACCAGGGCCCGTACCATGAACGTTTAAAACAGGTCAATAATTGAACTGCTGTCATACTACCAACTGCAAATGTAACTTAGTAATCCTCTTTACCTCCGAAATATAACACAATCTAAATTGCTGTATTTACGAGATAAACGTCTCAGTAATCCTCCCGACAAGTTTGCCGATAAGTTGGCTCTTCCATATCAGCCCAAGGCTCGTGTTCACTCATTATGAGAAAATAATCTGTCTTGTGCTCCCTTACAAGTTTTACATTCTTGGAATTTGGGATGCGAGTAATTTCGACTAATAATATAATTAACTAGCTGACTCGTGACATATTTTGTAACTTCATATTACCCCGTAACCTCGGTAGCCTAGTGGTATGGGAAATGGACTGTTGAGACGAGGTCTCGGGTTCGCTCCCAGGTTTTACCATGGCACATACCAATTACTTCGATGCTTTTCAAAGTTACCTAAACCTAAACCTAAACATAAACTGGCGAATGTGGGTGCTAGCACCTCTGGCTACCCCTTCGGGGATATAGGCGTGAGTTTATGTTATGTTATGTTATATCATATTACCCCTTTGAGTAGTTAGAGCCCGTATTCTTCTTCAAATAGTGTATAGAAAATTGACGGATTTTTTGACATTTACGATCACTGGAGCAGTGATTCAGCTTCCTTTAGTAGCGTGATGATATATAGCCTAAAATGTTCGTCGATAAACGGACTATTGAACACAAATGAATTTTTCATTTCAAGCCTGTAGTTTTTGGGATTAGCGCGTACAAACAAACAAACTCTTCAGCTTTATAGTATTAGTATAGATTTGTTGGAGGTATAAAAAAAGGTCAGAATAATGATAATTGAGTAGACGAACTGGAGATTTTGGGCTTTATCTTTGATTGACTTCAAAGTATGGACCTCTTCTATAAACGTATTTCAAGATGAGTTCAGCAGTACAGTATTTATAAGTTTACTTACCGCCATTAAAGCTTACCGTCAGATGGATCTTGTACTTCTTCTTTGCCCCCTTAGTAATTTACAAGAAGATATACGTATGTCTAACAATGTCTGGTACGAGTTCAGCATTCCACGTGGACAGAAACACGAGCATAGGCTAGTGAGTTTAAAAAAAAACGTCACAGAAGTTCACTCGAAGGGCGACCCTTCCTTAAATTCTTTTAATTTAAAATCAATTTAATGGCTGTCGTTATAACCGTTATAAATTGATTTTAAATTAGCAACCGAATGGTTGGTCTATAAATAGTGACGTCATATCGTTATTTATCATTTATTAAAAGAACCATGGGTTTTATAATATATTGGCTTTTAAAAAGTACCAAACTTTAGTGCGGATAAGGAGATATGGAGCCACCTAGGTCTTTGGGGCGCAAACTCCAGTTAATCATAGATTATACGTCGGATCTTCTCCTCACCCTTACCGCAATTCGATCTATGCGTCCTACCTTGGAACGTGGACATTGACAGTGGGGTTAATCCACGTCCTAAAAGTCGCGCTTGGCGACTTGGCCTAAAAGGCTATGGAGCGAGCTATACTTTGAGTCTTTTTCCTCTTCTTTTCATGCCGCAGAGTGCGCACTATTTCCAGTCGTAATGTGTGTGGATGTACTCCCTGCTTATGGTGAGCAGTGCGGTAGAAAGTAGTTGTGGGCATCGTGTTCAATAATTCTTCTGAATACAAATCATTGTAAAGGCTGTAAACACACATAGCGAGGCAAAGTCCTTCGTGAGGCCAGGAAGTTCCACACCAGCCGTGATTATTGATGCCAGTCAGTGCGCACGCGCACTCTTCACGAAGTTTGCCTCTTATTAAACATTAGATAAGCCACTCATTAGCTGTCCATTTCCATTCGCGCTGGAGTAACCGCATCTCTATCAGTTAGCAAGTTCTCGCTGGTTACTAATAGACGTGAGTTCATACTTTTCCATGAATAATTAATATAATTACGTTGAGATGCTATCTCGCTGGTGCGGCGGCCGCGGTATGCCGTCCGACCTGATTGACAGCCTAGCTTCTGTTCACAGCCCATTATACGTATAGCCAAGCGGAGGAACTCTATTATAATTGGTTGGTACTATTTTTTTTAGTTAAACATTAAACAAACACGTTTATGCTTTGGAATTAATTCCCTGATGTGGTTTTTCTAAAAGACTACAGGGTTCTTCAAGAAAGGCATTAGAAGGTTCCCACAGAGTCGGCAGCAGACGTGTGACGCCCCTGATAATGCACACGTCCATAGGCCAGACAGCAACTTGGGCCTATGGTGTGCCGTGTGCTTATAGTAACAATAACTTGTTTTTGTTTGCGTGCGAAACAATTATTTGTATCGTAAACACCACCTACGGCGCAGACAAATAATTCTTTCGCACGCTAACTCTTTGGTTTGAATAAGACATATTCCATTCATACGCACGAAACGCTTCAGTAGTACGGTCATTGAACGTAGCGCGTGGATTGGCCTGCCTGGGTCTTTTCTCCGGAGAGCCTGGATGTTTCCAATAGATTCTAGGTAAGCGTGCTCTAAACTCTTCCTTCCGGGGGCTAGCAATGAGGTGCGTAATTGGCTGTACAATGATTCATCACGGGTAACTATTGCAGAAGAAATCCAGGAATACTCTAAGGAAATAATTCCGCAAGAAGGTCGTGTAGTCAGTTGGTACAGTATCTGATGACCATCCTGATAAGCTATGTTTACTCTACCTACTCATTATTCACTGAGACTTCTCCCAACTCATTTGGTTTCGGCTTTCCAGTCTGACTGTGATGCGGCTGCACTTCGATATTTTTTCGTGAAGACTGCCATCTGACTTCCACAACCAATTAGTGATACAGATATATAGTTAGACAGACTTTTTAAGGCTCCAACTATCGTAACGACTGTCATAGATGTTCGTATGGCAAGCGGGGCAGACGGCTTGACGTGCCTTTTAAGGTAAGGCTTTTGTGGTCGGACTATGGACATGTGCAACATCTAGGGCGTCACACTTGTGATGCCGACCCTATAGAAACCAAATGCTCTTCTTGAAGAACCGCACATTGAAGTCGCTTGGGAAACCTCAGCAGGGAGTTTATTCCACAGCTTGAGCGTGCGCTGAATGTACTCTTCCTGTGCTTATTCTTTGTACTTTCATCTCGATTGAAATCTGGAGATCATATGTACAAACCACCCCAGTCTGTGTTGTCAGTGATCACAATCCCACAATCAGATGTTATCTGATTTATTTGTTATATGATCTGGAGCTGTCGCCGGCTGCCGCGGCAACTGATCTCGTTTTGTTTCTCTCGGGGGTTAAATGCGGAGATGAGAAGCGAACTTGATAAAATCTACTAGTCACATTTTACAGTTATGTTTGGGCATAAAAACGAGATCACGGGTTCGAGCTTCAGTTGGATGTTGATTTTTCCGATTCAAAATTTTATAATAAAAGTTAGTATTCAATTTTTTTTTGTTAGGAATACCGTAACCGAAATTACTACTAACTTTCCTTTTGAAGTTGGAGGGTCAGTTGCTGTCACTTTTCGTAAAAAGTCACAGAATTAGTTTAAGAGTGGAAACTCTAAAATAAGGCTCTAAAATATATTTATTCCGATCATTTCTTATACCTGTGATATTTCTTCGTACTTATGTTTTTTTTTAATCATCATCATGGAGATATTTTCACCTCCTTTATACGGGGTGCGAAAAAGCATCTGATGAGGCCGCTAAGCTAAGTGCCACCATTATAAGTTATTACTTAGTGTCTGTAATGGTGACCCTCTTTCCTGACACTTTGCCTTTAGCTTACTATCAGGCGAGGTGCAGTCAAATTGACGTGTCCTAGATAAAAAAAATAAAAAAGCTCGGGGTGCACTAGGCACGATCTGTTTTGTTTTTTGTTTTCCGAACGAATACCGTTTTTGAGGCTATTCAATTAATGATATACTTACTAGTTTTGGATGTGACCGGAACTAACAATATGATGATGGTGAAATAGGAATTACAACATTGTTTGTTGACTTGACCTTATGCTAATAAAAAATGTTAAAATATGCTTTTTTAACGGTAAAGCGCACACGTTCGCAAAGGTAACTAAAAGTATACATTCCGTTATTTAAAGTTAACAGTTGAACAAACAAAGAGTTGTGTTTAGTTAATAATTAGCGCCGCGGCGACCTACGCTGATGTAGACGGTGATTCAATGCGTTAGTGACCCCCAAGTGACCGCTGACAGACGTCCTGGAGTATGTCGAGGTGGGTTCTCCTTTCATCACCTTCCTTTTTGATAATTTTCGCCCTTCGCCACTGGTAGGTACCAGGGCCGTCTTTAAACTATTTGAGGCCCTGGGCACATTAGGATCATGGGGCCCCTAGGACCATGAGAAAACACTATTTAGTTACAATAGATAAAGAAAGACAAACAAGGTTCTAAATTTATTTTTATTTAGTTACTAACTATAAAAAAATAGGAAATATAAAAAATAATCTACAAAAGTAACTCGCTTAACATAAAATCCTTAGATTAATTCTATGTTGATTGCAAAGGTACCCTTCTAGATTTAAGATGAGCAAAATCGTTAATCACATCTTCAAAATCTATGGTATTGAGAATATTACATTCTATGGACATCAGCGACAAACTAGTTAATCTCTCTTGAAGCATTGTACTTCTTAATTCATTTTTTATTCGTTTCAATTTGGAGAAGGAGCGTTCTTCGCTGCAGTTAGTTACCATCATACTTAAAAATATTCTCAATGCAATTTCTACGTTAGGAAATGTGTCTTCAATTTTGTTTTGCTTTAATAGATTATATACTTCCTGTACACTGTTAGATGCTTCATTTTCACTCTGAACATTTTTTAAGTATTCTTTTAAATGTTGACATTCTATTTCTAACTCTTTTTCATTTACATCTTCGTGATAGATTTGAGAAAATTCTTTGCATCCTTGTCGTATCTCTTCGGAATTCAGAGTTTTTAAGTGAAAAAATAAACTAAAACGTTGACTGACGGTCTCATATGAACTTTGTCGCTGTTTTAGATGAACACTCAAGGTATCGATTATTGGGAGAAAGGTTTCTACGTTGAATCGCTCTTTTCCATTCAATTGGACTGATGGCGCAGAGCCATCAAAAAAAATCAGCCGTGAGCTTCTACGTCTTGTTCTTTGAGATAGATCTTTGTAGTCAGATTCTGGGTTATTTTCTTTGGCAGATGATTCGAAGTTATCAAATTTATCCCTGAGGTTAGTAATAAAATCATAAAGTGAAGTCAACAAATTGGTTGCAACGTCCAGTGTTATTGTTTCTTTCTGAAGATAATTACTTGTTTTGTCTATTCTTTCCAATATGGTGCTCCAGATTTCCGTCATTATAATAAATTCTAGATTTCCCATTTTTCTAGATAGACTAAGGGCTTCGTCTCTTGTTTCTCGTGCCTTTTCAGTATCGTTTGCGATGGTGATTAAAGCTTCTAATATTCTTTTATAACCCCCATGCAAAGCACTTACTGCATCAGCTCGGGCTGACCATCTGGTTTGTGAAAGACTCTTAACAACTTTTTTTGAACCTAAATGTTCTGTTAATATATTCCATCTGTGGGTAGAGCCCGAAAAAAAGTTGTACACTTTCTGAACTATTTCAAAAAACTGTGATGCCTCCGGTACACACCCAGCAGCATGGACACCTACCAAGTTTAGTGAATGTCCTGCACATGGTATAAAGGTGGCAAATTCACATTTTTCCTTGATTCTTGTTTGTAGACCACTATACTTTCCCGACATATTTGAAGCATTGTCGTAGCTTTGTCCTCTGCAATCTTTTATGGGAATATCATGTATCTCTAAAAAATTTAAGATGGTCTCCGCTAAATACTTAGATTTATGCTCTTTAATAGGTATAAATTTCAAAAACCTTTCAACAGGAACACAGTCTTTTACGTATCGAATGATGAAAGTTAGCTGGTCAATATGAGACAGATCGGGCGTACTGTCAACGCTTATGGAAAAATATTTTGCTGATTTAACGTCATTTATAATTTTTTTTAGAACCTGTTTTCCCATTACTTCAATAAACTCATTACAGATATTTGCTGATAAATAAGAAATGTTACCCTTTCCAGGATTCCCAAATTTTTTTAAGTGATCTGCAAGAAATGGATCAAATTCACTCAATAATTCCACACAACCCAAATAATTTCCATTGTTTGGAGATCCTAGGATTTCATTGTCGCCGCGAAATGGAAGCCCTCTCGATGCCAAAAATTTTACAACAGCTACAATCCGTTTAAGTACGTTTCTCCAGTAATCCACTTCCTTTTGATGTTGAGATAATAACTCTATATCTACTCTACCAACCGCTTTACTTCGTGCCAGATAAGTCATCATAGATTGCTTATGCGCTGGGCTATTTTCATGTGTTAAAATTATGTGATTAATATGCTTCCAATCATTACATCCATTCCGAGAGCAAAGATTAACATCAGTTGGGTTAAATAAGCAGCATGAAAAACAAAATACAGAGCATTTGGAAGGCGAATACAGCAACCATTTTCTTTCGACGCTTTCATTGTTCTTTAATTTGCGAATAAATAATGCTTTGTTGAAATATCTCGTCACTAATTTATTACCATCTTTGTAGGTTCTGGATGCCTCGGAAAAGTCAGAATCTTTATTTTGAAAATATACTGGTCCCTTACGAATTAAAATTTCGCGATTTATTTCAACAAACTTTTCGTGAAAATAATCGGCGGGATCGTGCGATATTAATTCTTCTGTGTTGGAAAACTGCTGTTCAATTGACACAGTTGGAGTTGTCGGTTATAGTGAAGTTACTGAAGTCGTTGCACTTTCGTCGTAGGAATAGTCGCTTTCTGATTCAATCTCTTTTTCAAAATTGGAACATGAAGGTTTAGAAATTCCCGCAATTTGTAATTGAGCTGAGTCATCATGTGGAACATTTATGAGTTGATTGCTACTTACAGAAGTTTCTCCAGTAGTAGTAGTAAAATATGATGTTAATTTTGGTAACTTTTCAATTACTTCTTTCTGATGTAGAGCTTTTTTCCTTTTCTCAGATCCACTAGGATATGACCGTTTCGACATTTTATATTATAATTCAGTATTTAATTAATTTTACAACGAAAATATTCGCTAACACAAAACAGACAAACGACGATTTAATCAAACAATACTATTTTTTTGTCAGAGCTCAAGCACAGTCAGTAACAAACTAACAACTACAAACAAAACAAACGCCACAACATCGCAGAGAAATACTTGAAGGGAATTCCCGTTCGTCAAGTCAAACGACGATCGGGAGTCGGGAATTCCCCTTTTTTGTCTTTGGTATTACGAATGACGTTCGAATAGGTTTCTTAAAGACATAAACCACACCGCATCAAATAATTCTTCTTTTTTTAATTTAATAATTTTTCTTTTAATTGTATTCTTATTCTTATACTTACATATAGGTATTTAAATTAACCTAAATATACTAATATCGGAAAAACTCATTTTTGAGAGAGAGTGGAGTACTTATACCCTGTTTATTTATTAGTTTGATCTTTCTTTTTGACGGATGTCAAATCTGAAATCGATATAACTTTGCAACGACGAACAATATTTTCTTATTTTAATAATATTAAAAATTGATAATAATCATAAGAATAGACACACAACATAAGAGTACCTGTTAAGGACTCAAGCATTTTCCGAAAGTCTTAAGTGGTTTTTATTGCTTCGAAGTAAAATTTAAATAGAAAAACTGAAAACAATGGTACCTACCCAATGTTTTTATGTCTAGTGCAATAAAATTGATTGACGAATGAATTTATTTATTTTGAATAGTTTAAAACATACATACAGCCACATATTTAGCCAACACATTTTTTACACCAATAGATATTTTCTGTTTCCCATCACTGACCCATCTGTCAAAAAGTTCAAGCTATGTTGTACAAGGTATAGCTATCCGCATGCGGCAAACTAAAGCTAATATAATAAGCGTAGGTATTGTAGTAAGTCATTATCATCAGATTTTTCAAAATTAATGTTTTTCGGTAATACCTAAATATCGGTTATCATTTGGTAATCTGGCAGGAACTAGGGGGCCCCATTCGATCGCGGGGCCCTGGGCACGTGCCCATAGTGCCCAGTGGGGAAGAGGGGCCTGGTAGGTACAGGTATAAGGCCTCGAAGAGTACGTTAAACCGGGGGTCCCAGTTGCCATACAAACATCTATGGCAGTCCGACTTATTAAGTACCTCCGCCCTACAGAATACTGCAGTTATAATAACCTCGTGTTGTGTTCCCGGCGGTGAGTAGGGAAGCCAGAGTTCATTGGAGAGTTTTTATGCTGTCAGTGGGAAGACCAAAGGCTTGTCCTGTTATGTCTTCTACTGTGACGGCACAGGAACTCTGTTTTTACAGGGTCGGCAGCATAAGTGCGACTCTCCTGGTGTTGCACGCGTCCATAGGTCACGGTAACCACTGTTTGTACCATCAGGTGTGCCGTGTGCTTGTTAAAGGTATAAACTCAAAAGGCAGGTGATGCCTTTTATTTTTATTTATTTATTTAATTCTTTATGCACACACAGTACAGAGATCATACACAAAACACATCAAAGAAGATGTACAAAGGCGAGCTTAACTCAAAATGAGTTCTCTCCCAGCAAACCTTTGAGTAGCAGAGAAGCATAAAATAATGAAAGGGGATGTGAAGTGTACATTACAAAAAAAAAGAAACAAAAAGAAAAGGAAATAAAAATAAAAAAGATAATAAGCGTACCTACCTGAACAGGTAGGTACATGTATTTACACAAACATAGCATACATAGTATTATATTAATACATACTTACACATACATCTACATAAAGCATACAGTACTTAAAGCAATTTTAACTTCAAGCGAGTATGAGTTGCTTGGAAATCGCAGAGTATACAGACTAACCGCTCCACTCGTTAGCACAAGTTTTGCTCAAAAATTTGGCAATTTCATTAGGTCACACGTCTACAACATAGTTGCTAAGTGCTGCAATATCAAAGGCAAATCAATAATTGAAATGAAAAAATTAGTATATAAATGGCTGGCTTCACTGACATACCATGACACGGAAGACAAGTTACACATTGCATGTTAATATTTATAATTTACATTACAATAATAATATTCATACTATAGCTTATAAGTATATTTGATTTGCCTTATGTATTCTTAATATTGTCATGTATACCAAATTAATATATTGTATATTAGTGTATGTATGTATACGTATGTGTATATGTATGTATGTATGTATGTGTATGCATGTATGTGTGTATATGTATGTATGTGTATGTTTGTATGTGTATGTATATGTATGTGGATATGTGTGTGTGTGCATGTGTGTGTGTGTGTGTATGAACATGTATATATTATTTATGGCAACTTTTTCTGTCTACTGGGGATCTTTTTGTATAATCTAAACTGTATACAGGCTTCCTCGATACAGGCTTTGCCTAGTGAGCAAACCATCAGATAGTTAAACCTTACCAAATCTTGTCTGCAACATTTATGCATAATGTCTTACATAAACTAATGTTATACCTATTATACCTTGTATGTCTTCTAGTTAATAAGTGTGAGCATTTTTGTATTTCATTGTGTATTGCTGCAGTAATAAATAAATTTACATTTTCATTTTCATTTTCATTTTCATTTTTCATTTTCATACACATAATACATAATATACCTACATACATATACATATATACATAAATATATATACATATATAATATAAATATATATAAATATACAAAGCATACATAGATAAATATACAGACTTCATTATTGTGAGAGAAAATGTTCCCTTGTTCTTCTTCTGAAAATGTCCAGAGTATTACTACTGCGAATGGTGTGAGGTAGTGCGTTCCAAAGACGTACAGCTTGTACCGTGAAGGATCCATCATAACAGCTGGAACTGTGTGCAGGTGTGCGAAGCAGAAGAGAGGAAGAAAGACGACAGGGTTGGCCCCTAGGCACAAGATAATTGAAGCGTTCCCGCAAATAAGTTGGAGCATTAGGATTGTGAAGAATAGTATAGAGAAGAGTTAGAATGTGTAGGTCACGGCGCTGTCGAATAGGGAGCCAGTTCAATCTTTTACGATATTCCGTGACATGGTCATATTTACGAAGGCCAAACACAAATCGGATTCCCAGATTTTGCAAGCGTTCGAGTTTGTTCAACAGTTCCTCCGATGCATCGAGATAACAGACATCACCATAGTCTAGTAGAGAGAGTAAGAGAGATTGTGCAAGAGTAACTTTAGTCTGAAGACGTAGGAGTTTCTGGAGACGTTTGAGGGATTGAAATGAACAGTATACCCTTCTACTTACCTCCGCGATGTGAACATCCCAGGCAAGCATAGAGTCGATGTGCACGCCTAAATTTTTTACACTTTTGGAATAACCAATTACTTTACTACCAATTACTTTTATGGTATATTCACTAAGAAAGGCTATTTGGAAATTTTACTACTGAAGAGTAAATTGGTCTATGAACGATTGTATGGAAAAACTGTCCTTTTAGAAGTAAGAATGTCATGAAATTAAATTTCATGTAGGTGCTTCTGGAAGGAAGTAAATGTATTACCTTTATCGCTGTTCTCTAAAATTTCTTAAAACTACTAAGCAGGCAAAACAGGCGACCAACAGTTGTATGGAAAGTGTGACAGAAATAAAATAAATAAATATTCCACGACATTCTACACAACGCTATCTAGACCCATGGTGAGCATCTTAACTAGCTTGTGTTATGGGATCTAGAATGTGGATAAACATACTTACATATATACATACATACATATAATCACGCCTTTATCCCTAGAGGGTTAGGCAGAGGTGAATTAACACCCACATTTCACCAATAATTATCACCAATAAACATACTTAGATACTTTTTTTTTGTAAATACATACATATTATACATAGAAACACCCAGACCAATGCAAATATATATATTCATGCATACAAATATTTGCACTGAGCGGGAATCGAACCCGCGCCCCCTGCATAGCAGTCGAATGCTCTACCGCTATGCCACGGAGGTCGTCGCATAATGAATGTCTAACATTCGCATAAGCTTTCCACAATGTCTGAGTAAATAATATATTGCATCATTTTATTTATTTGTGACATTCGTGCGCGGGTTATCTCAAAGTTTTATATAATTCAAATTTTTAGATAACCCCACTACATTTAGTGCTTACCCCACATTTTATGTTATAACTAACACAGTAAACAAGTACAGAACGTGATAAAAGTGTAATGATAAGAATTTTTATGTTATTTTTTTGCGATTAATGAAAAAAAACAGGAATAAAATTAGGATAGCTACGTGGCGGCGTTGTAGATAACCGCCTGGGTCGAAAATTATAACTGTTGATTAGATACAATTAACAGATAAAGTGAAATAAATAAAAAACATGCATTCCTATGTCGTAATACCTAATTTCTCTGATTTATATAATTTAAATTTTTATATAAAAAAAACCGCGATAGCTTAGTGGTATGGGTAATGGACTGCTGAGACGAGGTCTCGGGTTCGATCCCAGGTTTTACCACGGCACACACCAATGACTTTTCGATGCTTTTCGAAGTTATGTGTGTATTTATCGCAGGTTTATAAGTGCCCGGTTAGTGGCCTAAACATAAACCTAAACATAAACTGTCGAAATGTGGGTGTAAGCATCTCTGCCTACCCCTTCGGGGATATAGGCGTGAGTTTATGTTATGTTATGTTTTATATAATTTAACTATATTGTCACGAAGTATTAGATTTTTACTTTTAAATTCAAAATATTATTTTGTTTTTCTTTTTTATTCCACTTAGGTGGCAGACAAGTACACGGCCCACCTGATGTGCGTAACACCAGAGCAGTTGTTACGCTCGCGCTGCCAACCCTGTAAGCACAGAGAGTATTTGCTGTCAGTGTAGAAGACAAAGCAGGACAAGCCTTTAGTCTTCCCACTGATAGTACAATCTTCTGATGACTGTATTTCAAAATGAACTAATATTTGGGGCTGGTCGTCATAGTATTGTTTTTGGGGTCCCAGAAGGCCCTGCCTCCGTTCATTAATTTAATAGGTGTAATGCTAGCTATTGTCAATTAAATTGGTTTTGAATTAAAGAGATTTTTTTTTTATACCACATAGTTGGCAGACAAGCACACGGCCCACCTGATGGGAAGCGGTTACCGTGGCCTATGGACGTATGCAACACCAGGGGTGTCACACTCGCGCTGCCGACCATGAAGAAACCTTCTGATGCCCCTCTTGAAGAACCCCATATTGTAGGCGCTTGGGAAAACCGTTTTTTTTTTTTTTTTTATACCACTTAGTTGGCAGACAAGCACACGGCCCACCTGATGGAAAGTGGTTACCGTGACCTATGGACGTCTGTAACACCAGAGGAGTCACAGTCGCACTGCCAACCCTGTAAGTACAGATTTTCTGTGCCGTCAGCAGAAGACAAAGCAGGACAAGCCTTTAGTCTTCCCACTGACAGCACAAATTCTCCAGTGAGCTCTGGCTACCCTACTCACCGCTGGGAACACAACACGAAGTTATTATAACCGCGGTATTCTGTAGGACGGAGGTACTACCCCAGTCGGACTGCTCAATCGGGCGGAAATACCGCCGTGTCCTACCTCCTCATATACCGCCGTGTCCTACCTCCTCACCGTTGCAGGGAGGTCATTCCACAGCTTGAGTGTGCGTGGGATGAAGTTTCTTTCATACCGCACAGTGCGCACCGTCACAGGTCGCAATGTGTGAGAATGAATTCCCTGCCTGTGGTGAGAGGTGCGATGATAGAATGTAGCTACGGGCATCATGTCAAACAATTTATCTGAGCACAAACCATTGTATAGGCGGTAGAACACACACAGTGAGGCAAAATCCCTCCAAAGGCTAAGAGGTTTCACACTACCTTTTTTTTTTTTTACGTGCGCAAAATCCCCACGGATACCTCCCCACCGGACCCGGTGGAGGAGGTTATGTCGGACTCGAACCGACTAAAACGCACGCCGCCTGTGGGTCGTTTCGGTTGCCGAAGGTGAGGTTGACAGGCATATCCCTCGCAGGTTTCACACTACCTGTGAGTATGGGATTGTCAACCAGATATTAGTGGGTGATCTGAATATGGCTATTTAAATTGGTCCTGGTCGTGTCTCAGAGAGCACATTAAGCTGTCAGTTCCGGATCGGTCCGGAAGTCCGACTAATCCAACTGCAGAGGTCAAATGGCAGTCGCTTCACGGAAAATGTGGAAGTTCAGTCGTACACATTCAGACTGGAAAACCGACTCTGACTTAATTGGGAAATAGGTTCAGAGAATGATGATTAGTGGACCTATGAAGTCTGTGCGTGGTGTCTGTGGGTCATAATTTGCTTATTAACGTATAATCTGTATGAGAAAATATTTATAACTAGCCAACACAATAACAGTAAAAGCTCGAGAGTTTAATCCACCTGCCCCAAGAGAATCAGCTTGTTAATAAAGCGTACTGATTTAGACTCGCCCCGATGTGCCTGCCACATGTTTGACCAAAAATAATGCGTCTTACTGCCATATGAAATAAAAATAAATTATATGTGCTTCTAAAATTACGCGCAGACGGGCAACTTTTCGTTGTTTCATGTAGCGATTTAGTAGGTTTGGTTTGGTCCAATATGACGTTTCTTTTGTACGTCCTTTAAACCAATAACCATACTAGGTTGTTATGTATATTTCACAATGTTAAATTGTCTTTGAAAAGTACTCCTAATGGTAAAAGTTACATTCAGTATAGATATTAATCAATATCAGACCAGGGTTGAGAAATCTTACAAAATTATAATTATTCTTTAAAATATATATATATATATATATATAATTCTATAAAAAAACTCCATTAGTAGATTTGCCCATTCGGTACTTCGATAGTAATCATTTTTGCTAAGAAGTTGACTAGATACGCTATTAAAAAACTCTTATAAATGCTAGAAGTTATATTTTATTTTCTTCCAAACTATTAAGTAAATAAGTTATCATCAGTATAGCACAAGGTTTCTTTCACCAACGCTTCACAACAAGATTTCTTTTCTTCTTTGTCTTTGTATCATTTGTGTGACAGTGTGTGTGAATTTTAGGTCATTAAGAAAAACATGTTATTTATTAATAGACACACCAACAGTATACATTTAGTTACATAAGTGCATGACTTATGTGTGTATTTATAGCAGGTTTATAAGTGCCCGGTTAGTGGCAATAGGCTCGCCACCTATTACATTGGGACCTAAACATAAACTGGCGAAATGTGGGTGCTAGCACCTCTGCCTACCCCTTCGGGGATATAGGCGTGAGTTTATGTTATGTACATATGAGTAAGTGCATGACTGTTTGTTTCCTGATTAAATAAATAAAAGATCTCCACCCGTTACAACTAAAAGTGGCCCGCGTGCACTCGTCCACAGATATCAGGAACTAAAATAAAATACATGTAATTGTGAACTAAAATGGACGTGCGATGCGCGCTTTGATGTCAGTTCAATTAGTCAGGGACGGAACCGGCGGTACAATTAGTATAGTTACAGTTAGGGTTGCCTGACTGAAATTAAAATAAATAAAATAGAGTGGTTTGATTTATTTTACTACGTTGGTGATATTTTTAAATTTTAAGGGGGGCTAGATAATGGTACGGATCCATTTAATCGCGAACAGACTCGCACTAGACAAGGTTTTTACTATCCATTGTTTTGTCCTTATGGTCACTTAAATAGAAAATAAATCAATAAATAATTAATTTTGGTGTGTGTAATTGTATGGTATGGTATAGTGGTATGGGTAATGGACTGCTGAGACGAGGTCTCGGGTTCGATCCCAGATTTTACCATGGCACATACCAATGACTTTTCGAAGTTATGTGTGTATTTATCGCAGGTTTATAAGTGCCCTGTTAGTGGCAATAGGCTCGCCACCTATTACATTGGGATCTAAACATAAACTGGCGAATTGTGGGTGCTAGTACCTCTGCCTACCCCATCGGGGATATAGGCGTGAGTTTTGAGAGGAGGTAGGATACGGCGGTATTTCCGTCCGATTGAGCAGTCCGACTGGGGAAGTACCTCCGCCCTACAGAATACCGCGGTTATAATAACTTCGTGTTGTGTTCCCAGCGGTGAGTAGGGTAGCCAGAGCTCACTGGAGAATTTGTGCCGTCAGTGGGAAGACTAAAGGCTTGTCCTGATATGTCTTCTACTGACGGCACAGAAACTCTGTACTTACAGGGTTGGCAGCGCGACTGTGACTCCTCTGGTGTTACAGACGTCCATAGGCCACGGTAACTACTTTCCATCAGGTGGGCCGTGTGCTTGTCTGCCAACTAAGTGGTATAAAAAAAAATTAAAAAAAAATGTTATGTTTATGTTATGTTATTGACGTGTGAAAATCTATTCAAGTGGTAACAAGTGGTAGCCCTGAGTAAGTAGACCGGACGAGACTCTGACGAGACGTCGTATACGCCTTCGTCTACGGCGAACAGTCGGCCCTGTCAAGTGTACGATATATATTTATTCTACTAATGCAGTTCGTAGGATGTTTAGCTGATGGTAAGCTGTTGCCACAGTCTAAAGACGTTCTGAAGATTTTGGTGAGAATGATGCTTCGAGAAAGTAATCACTACATTCAAGTAAAGGAGAAGTAGTACTTTCATAAAACCGGCAAACTTCTTGAAAATATGTTCTGGCTACGAATAAAGCGTTTAAGTTTAATGCAATTTGCAGTTAAGTATAGGGATTCTTGTATGCCCACAATTTTTGTTAAGGCTCTTAAAATATTGTTGCCCGCGGTTTAAAAGTAACCGGGGTAAAAACTAACTTGTTCAATTTCCCTGTACTAAATTTTAGAAGACTGCAATAGGCTCACCCCCTATTACGTGGTACCGAATTCAATGATTGGTGAAATGTGGGTGTTAATTCACCTCTGCCTAACCCTCCGGGGATAAAGGCGTGATTATATGTATGTATGTAAAATATTCCGTGTTTTAATCCCAAAGTGGTTATCGACATTATGCAGGTCTAAAAATGTCCCACTAACACTGTCTCATAAGTGCTATAAAATACAAAAAGTAATACTTATTTCTATCCCGTAGATTACTTTCTTGCTGTATTTATGTCCTGGCCTCATAAATGGAGGAGCCGTGTAGATGAAAGATATATCGCGCTCATATCGTAGTGTTTAGCCGATGGAGTTATTATCCTCGAATTAAACTGCTGGTAATGGCCCTTCGCCCGCTAATGAGGGCAGAAGATTGATGTGTTTAGCTTAGGAGCGGGACTTGGCGACCTCTGTAGACTAACATTCTGAAATAGCCAGAAAATCCCAAATTTTCAGACAACCGTTATTAACCCGGTTGCCTGAAAATTTCCACTTTGAGGCTTGAAGTCCGCTTTCCTACGCGTTATTAAGTAACGTATTGAGGCCTAATTGTGCCACCCGGTAGCTAGATAGGGTGTCCACACTCGAAGATGGCTCTGGGTCGGGCGACATAGGTGGGCAGACCAGCACACGGCCCACTTGATGAAAAGTGGTTACCGTGACCTATGGACGTATGCAACACCAGAGGTGTCACACTCGCGCTGCCGACTCTGTAAGAACCTAATGTACTTCTTGCTTCTTGAACCCTATATTGTAGGCACTTGGGGGAGTTCATTACCCTTCCACAGCTTAAGCGTGCGGGGGATGAAGTTCCTAACATACATAACTGTGTATACTGTTTCAAGTAGCAATGTGTGGTGAATTCCCTGCTTGTGGCGAGAAGTGCGATGACAGACAACAATTCGTCTGAAAACACATCATTGTAAAACACAGCAATGCAAAGATATGTCTCTAAGCAACCGAAGACCCAAAGACGGAGTGCGTTTTAGTCGGTCCGAGTCCGCGGGTGTGCTGTTCGTGGCTCTGCCTACGCGATGTACCTACTGATCCCGGTTTAGCACCAAAAAATCTATTCCCGGGATGACAGATCTCTTAGTGCTATTTAAGATTATATTCTATCTCTGTGTCAATAATTTAAAAAAACCGCGGTAGCCTTGTGGTATGGGTAATGGACTACTGAGACGAGGTCTCGGGTTCGATCCCAAGTTTTTATCTTGGCACACCAATGACTTTTCGGTTATATTCATAGTTATGTGTGTGTTTATCGCAGGTTTATAAGTGCTCGATTAATGGCAATAGGCTCGCCACCTATTACATTGGGAACTAAACATAAACTGGCGAAATATGGGTATACCTCTGCCTACCCCTTCGGGGATAAAGGCGTGAGTTTATGTTATGTTTATGTCTGTGTCAATTTCATTCAGATCCGTTCTGCCATTCTGTCGTGATTAAGTAACTAACTTCATCCAACCAAACCTTTGTAATGAATTGATGTTATCGCGATTTATTAGATGTTTCGTGTTATTTACATTTCAATTGATTTTCAGAATCAATGTTAATAAAGAAATTACTACTTTTAATGAATTCTCGGTTAAAAATAGTTTATTTCAATGAGTAAAATGTTCAAAGGCAATTCTGCACTGAAATATTTCTCTAATCTAGTTGTTATGATCGGTTGCTGTACATTAGGTCTATTTAAGTCCAGACAGCTCTTGTAGGCCGTTTTCAATTACGTATATGTAAGTACAATTTAGCGTAATTAAATGTTGCGCGCACGTAGCTCTGTGTGCGGCACGACCGGTCACAGATTATACAGAAATATGATTTACTGGCACTAATGAACACGTCGAGTGCAGTCTTAGACCGGGGACATACGGACGGACTAAGTACGTGATTTATTAGTATTCGTCCATAATTATAGTGAGGAGCTGATACGATTAGGGCTAGTGATATATGATCAGATTGTACAACTTTATAACCACATAGTGCAAACCCCATTGCACTGTATGTGACCAGAAATTGATTAACCTATAATTTGATATTTTGTAATTATAAAACAACATAACATAAACTCGCGCCTATATCCCCGAAGGATTTGGCAGAGGTGCTAGCATCCACATTTTGTTAGTTTATGTTTAGGTTCCAATGTAATAGGTGCCGAGCCTATTGCCATTAATCGGGCACTTATAATTATATAACTTCTATTATGGAGAAATCATTATTTATTGTATGCTAACATAATTTAAATTTATATTACCTTTCAATATTTGTACGCTGGAGACTGCAGAATATTATGTAAATGTAACTGTGTAACTTTTATACAATATTCTTATAAATATCGGATATAATCGGATCTTATCTTGTCTTACTCCGTCCTGAATCACGATTTATTTGAGAATAGATTGTACAGATAGATTGTCTTTACAATCTTTACAGATAAATCGAGATTTATCGAGAACTGGGTACCATTATAAAATAGGTTTTAGTCTCTGAGTGAAGCTTTTCTATTATTTTTTTTTCCATATGCACACTCCTTGTATTCCTGCAGGGCTACTTTTTAGACTCCACAAGCACTATGCTTGATTTGATACTCTTTTCAATATCGATTGCGATCTCTTCTCGTTGAATATTCGATGCCGCATGCACTTTGAACCTTCGAATGCAACGCGAAAGTGGAAAGTAAACATTACTATTCAACGTGGCAACGCCGCTAGTCTCCCGGGTACGTTTTCATTCCATGACTGCGATACAGGGGGAAAGCAGTAACGTCTGTCCAGCCGGAACCATTTTTTGTTACTTGATATGCGGTTATGTATTTGTGATGTGCGCGAACGACATATACTTAGTTGTACTTACCATTCGTATGTACAACTAAGTATATGTTAAGTTTACCACAAAACTATGAACTAATCCCTCCCATCAATGGTGTCAAATCGACATGCACCTCCAAAAATATATTAGGTATGTGAACAGCGCTTAAAAAAATCTGTTGTACTAAAATGAGAATCATAATTTTGTGCGTAAGTTGTGCTGATTTCAAAATCTTGTATTGCACAAGTTTTATTTCTTTTTGTAGGGTTTTACCCGCAGTTTATTGCTTAGATATATTATTTTCTATTTCAAAGTCATTTTCTTTTTATTTTATTCAGACTTTCACACAATATTAACGGCACTTACAACGCCACCACACTTGAATTACCTAAATGCAAATACTTATACAATACCTGAAAATATTGATACTGAGTATAGATATTAAGTTGGTTTATATAAGTATTAAAAACTCAAAAAATTCTGCATCGATTGAGTTAAAAATTTAACACGATAGCACTACAATAGGCTTACATGCGAGATTTTGAATCACAATTTATTATCTAGTGCGATGTACACCCAGCCTTACCTAAAGAACTTATTCGTTTCTGCGTTTTGCAACACTTAATTCGCGTATTTATCTGTACCGTAAACACACTAAATACGTACTTTATCGCTCTGGTAATGTCTTAATATCGAGTAGTTGGTTCTAATTGCAGAATGAGACCGCATTTCTAAGAGACATTTTATCGTCAGGGCTGGGCTCGGCGGACTGAGGCCGTTTGTCAGTTTTGTGTAGCATTTTTATATAGTACATGTGAAAAAAGAGATTATTATACTACAAATATCAAAATGAAGCGACAAACAAGACATTTCAAAAAAGTAAATATACAACCTACACTAAAATATTGAAAAAATGCATTCAAAAATCTCAAAGTATAAATAATAATAGATTTATAAGTACTGCTAAGAATAAATGCCAGGCGACATGGACTGTTATCAAGAATAATATGAATACAAATAATAGTAATCAGGATATTAAAGAATTGAAAATAAATGACAAAATAATTAATAAACCTAGTGACATTTGTGAATATTTTAATAATTATTATATAGAATTAACTAATAAATCAAATTATAGTAAAATAAATGACATAAATTTAAGTAATGAATTGCAAAGTATGTTCATAACTCCGGTAAGTCAGGACGACGTCATAAAAATAATACGGTCACTAAACGACACAAATGCTACGGGATATGACGAAATAACTACGAAATTAATCAAACATAATGCAAAAAGTATAGCCATGCCCATGAGCCACCTAATTAATAAATCGTTTGAAGATGGAATTTTTCCAACTAAATTGAAATTATCAATCATAAAACCACTATTTAAAAAGGGAGACCCCACAATCATTAGTAATTATAGGCCAATAACCCTAATACCCATTTTCTCAAATGGTTGCGCCGAAGTAGAAACTGTATTTTTGACACGGAAACACACTCCTTTTATACCCGTCTCCCCTTCCGCACTAACCATAGATGTAGCTTCCGTCCGCCATTTGTGAAATATAGACACTCAGTCTCGCTTTGAACTAGCCAGCGTAATGACGGACCGCGCTCGCGTCTCTCAAAAATGATTAATATTTGTTACATTTTTACCGCTTCATAGACCTTTACCGATCGGATTGTGCCTCTCGTGTGTTCCTCAAGTGATCTAGTGATGCTGACGGCAGCTCCTGAGCAAGGAAGAGAAGATCCGTGTACCGGCTGCGATGAAAACACGTGTGTCGTGAAGGTTAGTGCATCCTCTCCTAATTTCTCGGGTTGCATTCATTGCTTGGATCACTCCCGCGGCAACCCGACCACCTGTCTTTTGTGTGTAAAGCGTCAATGGAACAGTTAGCTACATCCCCGCAATACAGTCCACTACCGCACGGCCATGCGCCACCATTTTTGGTCCGGATCGAGCCGGATTCTTAGCCGTAGTTCGTATTTTGTTATTATTCTAATGGGAATAAGCGCATCGCACCTAAGTGCCTGGTTATTTTAGTAGAAAACCCCGCATCCAGACATTTAGGCTTAGAATTTGTTGTCCGTTCGCCGCTGGCTCGCATTGTACCTACCTAATACATAAATAGGTTAGGTATCATATCAACACTTAATCGTAGTTCACAATTTTCGCACCGCGCCTAAATACCTGGTTATTTTAGTAGAAAACCCCGCATCCAGACATTTAGGCTTAGATCTTAGGTATACTAGACACCCTAGTGCATAGGCACAGTGTAATACCTAACGCATTTGGCTTTGTTTTGTTTTTTTTCAATTACGTCGTATTTGCCTAGTACCTGCGTGGGTAGACACGTGGCTGTACCTACCTCGCTCGCATCTCATCCCAATTCATACGAAAGTATTTTAATTTGAATAGATATTACGCAATACTTAATCTCTGAAATAATAGTTGAACCTAGACAGCGACCATCGCGTAGGTACGATCTTGTTGCTATGCGCGTTAGTTCAAGCGTGCATTCGCAGTTGTAGGTACCTGCCTACCCACGGAATATCGCTCGCGCCGCGTCGCTGCTCTGTACCGCTAAGATTAAGTCATTTCATATTTGTTGTTTACCGCACTTTAGTTTGAGATTTAATTGTAAACATGTCCCCAAAGGTTGATAAGACCGGTAAGGTTCAATTGAAACTTTTATACGCTAAAAAAGAAATGATTTACTCTCGCGTACAATCGATTTATGATAATGCACTTAAAACCTCTGATTTGGTCATCAGAGATTCGTTCTTGTGCTCTATAGAAAACTTAGATAGTCTACGCGCGGATTTCGAAACCTTAGTACATGACATCAACGTTTTAGAGTTGAATTTGAATCCCGATTACTCAGTGAGTTATCAAGCCTTGTCGTCGTTTGACGATTTGTATTGTCGTATCAAACGCGTCGCTAGGAGTTTGGAGAAGCCGGCTGACCTACCCAACCCCACTCGCGACCGACCTAAGTTGCCACCAATTCAAATACCCGAGTTTGATGGTAACATTCGCAATTGGTGTCTATTTATAGATAGTTTTGAGAATACAATAGATAAGAACGATTCGTTGACAGATCACGAAAAGTTGCATTATCTCGTTGAAAAATTGACTGGTAAAGCTATAACCGTTTGCGCTGGAATTACGTTTAGTGCCGAGAATTATAATTTAATTTTAAATACTTTGAAAGCTAGGTATGAGGATAAAAGATCGGTAGCTAACGCCTATTTAGATCAGATGTTTGATTTGAAATCTATTGCGGCATGTAACGATCAAAACTTAGAGAAATTTCTAGATACTTTCGCGTCAGCTGTTCGCGCCGTAAAGAACCTAAAGATTGATGACCTCTGCGACTTCGTATTTTTGTATATGGGTTTAAGGAAATTAGATTCCGAAACCATTCGTTTGTTTGAGTCGGATCATCGCGGCAATAAAATTCCTAAGTTCGAAGACTTAGAAAGTTTTGTTCGCGAGCATATAAAGGTATTGCAACGCTCTTCATCGAAACATGAAGGCGCGAAGAAGGTTGTTACTTCTGAACGCAAAATAGATGCCTCATCGAGGTCACCGAGGTCAACCCATACTTATGTTAATACCGCACCAGCACGTGTACAATCATCTGTTTGCTCTTTGTGTAGTACTCATCATTCGCAACTGTACAAGTGTCCTGGTTTCCTAAAATTGTCGCCTAGTGATCGTTATAAATTTGTTCGCGCTAATAATTTTTGTTTTAATTGTCTCGGTACTAAACACCGCGTTGTTTTATGTAATAGTAGAAATAGTTGTCGCAAATGTCAAGCGAGACACCACACTTTGCTTCATTTTGAGAATAGTAATGCCGCATCCAATGTGAGCACGGTTGGCTCGTCGAGCGGTGACACACGGCAGCCTGCGCCGCAGCCGCAGCCCGCGCTCGCGCGCGCTCCGGCCCGCCCGGTGACCGCCGCGGATGACGTCACCTTGTGTTCGTTCTCCGCTAGTGCTGCACTCACTACTGTGTGTCTTGCGACCGCTCGCGTTGTTATTGTTGATGCATTAGGTAAGCCGCGCATTGTTCGAGCGCTGTTAGATGGCGCTTCGCAAAGTAATTTTATTACTCAAGATTGTTGTCGGCGTCTTGGTTTCAATGTTGATAAGCGTTCAACCCGCTCAGTGGTGAAGGGTTTTGGAAGCTTACAGTCAGCTGTTCGTGGCACCGTTAAAACAAGGTTTAGATCTCGTTTTAATAATAATATTTGGTTTGACATGGATTCGCTCGTTATAGATAGAATAGCTGAACAGTTGCCTACCGTCCCGGTTGACACGTCTTTATTAACGAAATTTAAAGACTTGCCTTTAGCAGATGAGACTTACGCTGTTCCTGGAGTCGTCGATATATTGATCGGCGCTTCGATTCTCCCGCACCTCCAGTTATCACGTAAGGTTCAAGGGGGACCGACGTACCCCGCTCCGCACGCACTGGAAACAGTTCTTGGGTTTGTTATAATTGGTTCCGCACCCGCTTCTATAGATAGTTTTAGTCACTCGACTGCTTCGTTCTGTTGCACCGTCGAGCCGCCACTGGAGTCTACCATCCGCAAGTTTTCACTCGGTGGCTCCCGTGTATCCGCTGAAAAACGCTTTCTTTGTTTGGAACGAAAGATGCAGGCGTCCCCAAAGTCGAAGCGGTCCTATGATGAGGTTGTTAACGAATATTTAGATAAAGGTTACATCTCACCTGCGCCTGCGGACACTGGCGGGACCCAGCCTTCGTACATTATCCCGCACCGCGGAGTTATTAGAGAAGATAAGCTTACTACTAAAACTCCGTGTAGTTTTGGATGGCAGTGCTAAGACTAGCACTTCCGTGTCGCTTAATGACATAATTGTAAATTTTCGCATTAATATTAGTAGAATTTTAGCTTTTAGGACTCAACAGTCGCTTTGTGTTGGGCCCACTCTTCGCCCCATCGTTGGGACACATTCGTCGCTAATAGAGTGGCAAAATTCAATCTGAATTGGCGCCACATAATCTCTTTCACGTTGCTGGCACCGACAACCCAGCCGATTGTCTCTCTCGTGGATTGCTTCCTTCGCAAATTTTGGATCACCCGTTGTGGTTTGGTGGACCGTCCTGGATTCATGCCGCGTTAGATGGGTGGCCAGTTAGTCAATTCAATCCCACTACGGTTTCCGAACCACCCGAGGAGAAGAAGCACTCGCTTGTTGTATCGGTCCCACGTGAAGAGACCCTTATTTTGTTGTTGGCTAATCGCGTCTCGTCTTGGTCGAGACTGTTGCGTTGTGTTGTTTGTTCGCCTCTGCCCGCTGCCTAGCCAGCAGTAGGCACGAGCTCCAATCTAGGTTTATATTTTAGTTGTTATTTCCCAAACCTAGATTTAGATTAGACTTTAGATTTGTTTCGCATTTGTCGTTTCGAAGGTAACCCTTCAAGCCGGGGGGAATGGTTGCGCCGAAGTAGAAACTGTATTTTTGACACGGAAACACACTCCTTTTATACCCGTCTCCCCTTCCGCACTAACCATAGATGTAGCTTCCGTCCGCCATTTGTGAAATATAGACACTCAGTCTCGCTTTGAACTAGCCAGCGTAATGACGGACCGCGCTCGCGTCTCTCAAAAATGATTAATATTTGTTACATTTTTACCGCTTCATAGACCTTTACCGATCGGATTGTGCCTCTCGTGTGTTCCTCAAGTGATCTAGTGATGCTGACGGCAGCTCCTGAGCAAGGAAGAGAAGATCCGTGTACCGGCTGCGATGAAAACACGTGTGTCGTGAAGGTTAGTGCATCCTCTCCTAATTTCTCGGGTTGCATTCATTGCTTGGATCACTCCCGCGGCAACCCGACCACCTGTCTTTTGTGTGTAAAGCGTCAATGGAACAGTTAGCTACATCCCCGCAATACAGTCCACTACCGCACGGCCATGCGCCACCATCAAAGATTTTTGAAAAAGCCATGTTTCAAAAACTTAATAATTTCTTGACGACGAATAAAATACTAGTAGAAAATCAATTTGGATTCAGAAAAAACAGCTCTACAGCATTAGCCTGTTTTTCGCTTGTAAAACAAGTCACTGAAGCTCTAGACAAGAAGATGTCAGTGCTATCTACCTTTTTAGATATGAGCAAAGCATTTGACTTGGTCCCACACAACCGCCTACTAAACAAACTGGAGAGATACGGAATAAGAGGTAACGCTTATAATTGGTTGGAAAGTTATCTCTCAAATCGTCAACAGTGCACTATGATAACAAAAATAGTAAAAAACACAGAGGTAACTTTTACATCAACATTAAAAATAAATAGTTGCGGTGTTCCTCAAGGGAGTGTATTGGGGCCCTTACTGTTTCTCATTTACATAAATGACTTCAGCAAGAATATTATGCATGACTGTATACTCTTTGCTGATGACACGACACTTATGATTAAGTGTAAAAATAAATCTGACATAGAAACTGAAACTAATCAGGAGTTAAATAGGGCAATACAATGGTTACAAAACAACAACTTACAGATTAATGTCGATAAAACTAAAATAATTAAGTTTGAAACATATAATTCTAAATGCGCTTCACCAAATATCAATATTAACAATACATTTATTAAACCTGTCAACTCAACTCTGTTTCTTGGAATAACAATAGATAAGTATTTAAATTGGAAAGAACATGTTGGAAATGTATGTGCAAAAGTGGACAAGTTTGTATTCGCTCTAAGGAAATTGAGACAGATAGCTTCCAGAGAGACAGCTCTGTCAGCGTATCATGGATACATCTCATCAGTGCTACGATATGGTATCGTTGTATGGGGTAACTCGGTAGAAGTAGAGAGTGTACTTCTGGCACAGAAGAAGTGTGTTAGAGCTCTGTATGGAGCCGGATACCGAGAACACTGCAAACCAATCTTCAAAAAACTAAGAATTCTGCCATTTCCTTGCCTTTATATTTATGAAATGTGCCTATTTGTGAAGAAATATCCACAAATGTTTCCGCTACATGATGACATATTGAAAAAGACAAATAGTAGAGATCCTTATAAAATTTTAGTGCCCCAGCAAAGAATACATCTATATTCCTCAAATGCATATTGTATGGCTATAAAAATATATAATAAACTGCCAGTTGGTGTGCGAGCGCTACCTATGAATAAATTTAAATTCAGCATATTTAATTTCTTAGTAGATAAGTGTTTTTATTCAGTGAGGGAATATATGGATAGCAAATTTAATTTTAAGGACATTTGACTGATGTAAAACAAATAAATGACTAATAAAATAAATAATTATTGATTGCATGCGTGATATATTTGATATTATTATCGTAAAATTTAAATTATTATTGTAAAACGTAATAGAAATAAATAATTAATTGATTGCATGAGTGACATATTTGACATTACTATTGTAAATCTTAAATATTATTATTATAAAATTTAATATTTCTACACCAGGGTATGGTAGAATATGTTTGAACAAGTGAAATAACATAAAGATCTCAATGTACCATATTCTTAGAAATAAATTATTATAAAAATTATAAATTATAAAATTATAAAATTATATATAAAATATGGTCTCAACTCGCTTGATGGTGAGCTGAAAGCAAAGTCTCAGAAAAAGGGGTTACCATTACAGACATCAACAATAATAAATATAAATAAATATTTTACAACATTGTACACAGCGCTATCTAGACCCATGGTAAGCTTAGCTAAACTAGCTTGTGTTATGGAATCCAGAATGCGAATTAACATACTTAGATGCTTTTTTTTTGTAAATACATACATATACATAGAAACACCCAGACCAATGCAAATTATACAATATATTCATAAATGCAAATATTTGCACTGAGCGGAAGTCGAACCCGCGCTCTCTGCGTAGCAATCGAATATTCTACCGCTACGCCACAGAGGCCGTCACAATGTCACAATGGTGGCGCCATTGTGACATTGTTAGTGTCTATATTAGTCAGTTTGACGACGTCATGAGATGCTTTTTCAGTACACCCTCAGTTCGACTAAAGGACCGTCCCGGGCAATAGGAGGTAGGAAACACAATTGTGCTGATACAGAATTCCAAGACTTGATGTGATGCCGATACTAGCTTTTACTACGGTATAACGTGAAACTCTACCATCTCGTGTAAATGCATCCTAACTTTAATCTTTTTACTACCAAATCAAATTACTCCTATGTATACTATTGGCTACTATTATTTTTACTAAGGTTAGATCAGACGGCAGTCGTTTCCATAAAAACCGTATAAACAAAACCAAAAGAGAAAGAAGCCTCGCATACAATCTGGTATAACATAAAGACGACGACACGCTAAGGGTACAACCATAACAAGTTAAAAAACGCTGTATTTTACTAGTCACATAACTGTACAGAACCCTCGGTGGACAAACCCAACTCATACGTATTTAGTTTATTCAATCAATCAATCAAGCCTATCGTAGTCCACTGCTGGGCAAAGGCCTCTCCCAACGTTGGGAAGGTTAATTTATTCGTTTGCTTGTCATGTGGTAAAATAAGTGATAGAAATAAAAAAATATTACAACCAAGCACATTTTGCCGTAAAATTGGCATTCCAACACAGATAATTATGTATCCAAAACAATATCTACTTAGTAACTAAAAATATTGTAGTCACAATAATAGCGCAGCGTCTGCTACAACGCATTTTCTGTAGTGGTACGAAAGACATGCATATTTCTTTAAAAATATCTTATGATCTTAGCCGAGGGTATTATTCCGCCATTTTGTCTGTTTCCCTTTAGTCTCATCTTATCAAGACATCTGTACCTAAAATGACGAGAGAAATGAAACATGTATTTAGTGGGGATTACGACGCGGCTCGGGGCTAATATTGTACTACGTCTCGCTCCGGCATGCATAATTAAATACGACTTACTTTGTAATGTGCGCGTAATACTGGATTCTGCTTACTAAATAGGATATTATATTCAAAAGAGATAGATACGGAGTTCATCCATGACGAGAAAGAATTTAAATTAAATCTAAATCCATCTTAGTTGAAAAGTATCGTAAAAGGCAATGGGGACACCCGAAGAGGGCCGTCTCAAAAGAGACGCAAATTCAGCCTTTTGTAGTCCACCGCTGGACCTAGGACATAGGCCTCTCACAAACTGCGCCATTGCTCCCGATCCTCCACCTTCCGCATCTTGTCTGTCCCAACTACCTTTTTCAGGTCGTCAGTCCACCTACCTTCTGTTCTTCTATGATTCGT
Organism: Eilema griseolum; assembly: GCA_963662185.1. NCBI lineage: Eukaryota > Metazoa > Arthropoda > Insecta > Lepidoptera > Erebidae > Eilema > Eilema griseolum. Next base: position 13,484,936 of record OY759258.1, read on the forward strand.
TTGCTACAAATGCCATCGGTCCTTTGACAAATATGGCCATCCCACTGCGTCTTCAGCTTGCTTATTCTGCTAGTAAATTACAAAATAAGACTTTCTTTATCACTATCTTTAGCCTAGACATCCGTCTTACCAACTCAATTGGACATCATAACATAACATAAACTCACGCCTATATCCCTGAAGGGGTAAGCAGAGGTGCTAGCACCCACATTTCGTCAGTTTATGTTTAGGTCCCAATGTAATAGGTAGCGAGCCTATTGCCACTAACCGGGCACTTATAAACCTGCGATAAATACACACATGACTTCGAAAAGCATCGAAAAGTCATAAAACCTGGTATCGAACCCAAGACCTCGTCTCAGCAGTCCATTACCCATACCACTAGGCTACCGCGGTTCTTGTCTCTCTCAAGTGGAGTGCCGTGAAAATAATAATTGCGAGTTTACTCTCGTATTTCCCTCAGTGTAGTTCAGAGCCTCTAATCCTGGAACTGTAGTTCATTTATTCAGACTAACGCTTTAATACCATTAGCATAATAAATTCCCGGGAGTAACTTGTTTTTCGAAGGTTAAGTACCTACGAGTCCGACCTTGAAGATTCATTCGCTATGTATTCTAATTCTACGTGCCTCTGCCGTTTCAACGTATTTTGCTTACATACCAACATCTACTCACGCCTGTGGTACTTACCCTAACATTTTATCTAATAATCTTTTTAGCCAAGTGCCGTCTATTGGACACATGTCAACACAAACCTTTGAGAATGCCTTGAGACGAAACCGGTCAGGTGAAAAATAAAATACAGTGGAAAAGCACAACGTGTCTTATTCAATATGTGAAAATGAAATGAAATAAATAATGAAATAAAATTTATTTACGGAAAACAAGCACTGTTACAATAATTTTTCTTCTGCCAAACTGTATAACAGTTTGTTGGCAGATGAAGCTCCCTGACTTATTCAGTAAGTTTTTCATTAATTATTTACCAAAATTAGATACATTATATAAATTAGATTTAAAAATTAGACACATTATCATTTGTATTATTGTTATGCTCATTCATATGCCTGAATTAAACAGCGCATGTGTAGCAGGCTCCACCAAGCGCCATCAATCAACAGTATAACACATGTGGTACTTTTGCGCACTCACCTCATAAATCTATTTCGTCAGTCTTCTTTCGTCCATCATGTTCATTTTTTCCAATAGACGGCACTAGGCTTAAAAAGTATTATCTTTAGGTACTATTAATTTTTATCTAGGACGCGCCAACTTGACTTCACCTCGCCTGATGGTAAGCTAAAGGCTAAGTCTCAGGAAAGAGGGTCACCATTACAGACACTAAGTAATGTTACAATGTTGGCACTCAGCTTGACGGCCTCATCAGATGCTTTTTCACGCCCCACTTAAAGGACTCGGGACTGTTGGAAGAAGGAAACACGTGAGCTGGTAATGAATTCCAGGTCTTGGTGATGCGGCAAAGAAAAGAGTCTCCGAACCGCTTGGTTCTTGCTCGTTATTGCAAAATGTTAAGGTAATACCATAGGCGTGAGAGAGAGATATATAGGTATGCATGTATATCTTTCTCTAAAACATCCCTTTCTCTATTTTAATCATTGCTTCGTTTTTTTATTTCTCCCAAATATCTCAAATTACATTAGTCCAAGTCAGGTTTTAAACCTAGGATCACAAGATCGCAAACGGGAGTAACGAGGTAGTCAGTGTATTTCTAACCACATGCAAGTAACCGCATATCCGCAACATATCACACATTACATCTACTCGAGACATCAAAGCGACGTACGTGATGGGCACTGATTCTCAACATTTCAAGTGTGAACCCCCTCAGAAGATGAAATATTCTGCGATCCTCTTATCATCTGTGGTGAATACTACTATCCTCCAAAGATATTTTATCGACACATACGTACAGTCACGAGTCTTTACCAATGGGGTCGGCAGAGACCACATGTTTCCACTTGCTACAATTCGGGCACACAACTTTTGCTTTGTCTACTTTCTTTATATTTTTCATATTTGCTAGTCAGTTTCACGTATTTATCGATGCATTCGTAAATTTTTGTTTATTACTTTGGCTCACAAATGGGACTAGAGTTATGAAAAAGATAGAAAAAGGTTTCAGTCAAAGTTCTCAAAAGATAACGATATATTACACGTGTCATCTAGATCTAAACATGTCTAAACTGAGCACAGCTTGTACCTCTGTATGAATTCTTCTTTTTGATTGATAACACAGTAATATACAGTCTACTTAAATAAAACTGTGTTCTAAAAAGAAATAAAAATGACTTTTTTCATCTAAATTATAACTTTCAGCCGTCATCAATCATTCATTAGTTCATTCTTTCATTCATAACAACTGTATTTCACAATTAGTCTTTGAGAATTTTTGGGTTTCTCATCATGGCAACCAGCTGTCATTGTAAAATATAGATAATATACATGGTTTGTAGTATGAAAGATTAACCTGCTAAATACTCGTGGGGATCGTGACCCCATTTTAGCATCGCTGTCGTGGTGTAAGAGTAATTTCTCTTGCTGTATGTTTGAGCCGAGTGCCATACATAGTCGGAGGTAATTTTGTGCGCTGGTATGTAGGCGGCTCAATGTGTAATTAATTAACGAAATGAAAATCTCAAGCGTGTAAGCAGATCTATCGAATACCTCTTTGATGTCTTGGAACTGTTGCCAGCACAAAGTTCAATAAAAACCTTTGGAAGGTCTATTAATTATTAGGGCGGTGGGAGGTGACGGGTTGCACTAGCCGTCATTCTAGTAGAAGCAGGCTCCGTTGTTTTGATCCTCAACAATAAATTGGGATAACCAACCGCCGTAGTTGCCAGTAGAGCTCTCTGGTATATTCTCTCTAAGGCTATATTAATATATCCACATAGTTTGTCAATAACATTAGGTAGACTACAATATGGGGTCCTTAAAGAAGGTTTTTTCAGGGTCGGAAGCACGAATGTAACTCCTCTGGTTTTGCATATGTCCATAGGCCGTGTCTGCCACCTGAATAGTATAGACAAAACGTGACTATATTCTTTCCTTTGCCGCACCATTAGAACCTGGTATTCATTACCAGATCAAGTGTTTCCTTCTTCCTACAGTCCCGGGTCGCTTAAGCGGTTCATGAAAAAACATCTGATGAGGCCGTCAAACTGAGTGCCATCATTGTAACATGGTACGTGTCTGTAAAGGTCACTCTTTCCAAAGACTTTGCCTTTAGCTTGCCATCAAGCGAGGTGAAGTCGACGTTACCTATATAAAAAAAAGACCGTGCTAGTCGGTTCGAGTCCGACGTATCCACCCCATCGCTAGCTCTGGTGAGGTAAGGGACTGAGGGGTTTTCGCCCGCAAAAAAATGGGTACGCCAACGGAAGATATAGATGGCCCTGGGTCAACCAGTGTGGGAGGAATATCTCTAAGGCAAACGTACACTCTGGCATCTGTAGACCCAAGATGACGCGAAGTGCGATTTTAGTAGGATCGAATTCGATATAACCGTCCCCGTCAGACGGCGGGAGAGAGGAGATTCCAAGGTGATTGCCGCACGAAAAACAAAGGTACGGTATAAGTTTTATCCTCCTGAGTACCGTACAAGTAATCATTATAGAGGTGCACCTGCCTAATGTTAGACACTCAATGTAATCTATTTGTTCGCACTTCGACTTGTATTGGCACCACTTACTAAATTAGTAGCAGCGCCTGAACACACGCCCACTCTAGCGACTTCAAAACGTATAGATTACTATAGATGACCAACGATTCGGTGCAATGGCTAAAATCTGAACTATTCAGTAGCAAAGTATGTTTTATTGCAAATAAATGACAATTTATAACAATTTAACTTCATTGAAGGGACGGTGGCGCCATTCTTCAGTTCACGGAAATGATATTACTTAAAATGTTTATGAGAAAATCAGCGGCATATGCTTGCACTGATCTAGTTTGGTGTAGCAAGGTTTATGTTATTGGTTTGCAGATTATTTTTCTTTTTAGATCAGTCCTATTCTTAATTTTATTTATTTATTTATTTAGTACATGGAAAATAGAACATGAATAGCGTTGGATTAGGTAATAGATAGCCAATAACAAGTTTTCGCTTATAGTCCCTGCGTAGATAAAACATTTAAACAAAAACACGCATTGCACAAACGTTATGGAAGAAAAAATAAAAACTACACAATAATAATAAATGGAAAAATCATCTTATGCTACTCTGGTGGCAGACAGGCAAACGGCCCATGTGATGGAAAGTGGTTACACACGCGCTGCTGATCCCTTAGAAACCTTCTAATGCCCTTTTTGAAGAACCCTATATTGCAAAAACCACAGTGATCATTCCACAGATTAAGTGTGCGTGGGATGAAATTCCTTTCATACCGCACAGTGCGCACCGTTTCATGTCGCAATGTGTGGGGATGAATTCTCGTCTTCTCGTCCTAAGGCGAGAGGTGCGATGATAAAATGTAGCTGTAGCTGTGGTCATTAGGTCGAATAATTCTTCTGAACACAAGGCGGTAAAACACACATGGCGATTTAAAGTTTTCCACCCAAACAATCAAAAGTTCTTTATAACTCAAATTCTAAATTTGATTAAGAAGATATTTAGGTCCCAATGTAATAGGTGGCGAGCCTATTGCCATTTACCGGGCACTTATAAACCTGCGATGAATACACACATAACTTCGAAAAGCATCGAAAAGTCATTGGTGTGTGCCATGGTAAAACCAGGGAAACATTTCATCTTATATTCAAAGGTACAAAATCATTTCAGACCATGAAGGTTATTAACGTAAGTCTGTGATGTACGCTAATGGTCGCCCGTATTAAACTCAAACACGAATATCACCGCAAATAACATCCCTTTACAATTTTAACGAAGCTCCGATAACGATTACCGTAATCGAAATATATCGATAACCGATATCGACTTATCACAAACGTTCCATTGTTAATTGGAAGGGATCGGGGGGCGATCCGGACGATCCGATCCAATAAATTAAACGATTTTATGTTGACTTGCTCAATTAAATTATTCTTCGTGTTGATTTAGGCGCAGTAATGTACCGCTGATAACCGCTATCGTAATAAATACTGGAGTTAGAAGGTGTTTGTGAGAATTATGTGTTTGGATACAGTGTAGGGGTTACAAATTTTCATTCTCTTTCCTTAGTGTAAACTCCAGAGCCTTCACGCGCAAGATAGCATCCACATTGGAGTCCTCCATCAGAACCTGCCATTAGAATCAGATCTAGAAGGTCAGAATTAGCCAGAAGTTCGACCCTGTGCTAAGGTATCCGACGAGGCGCTTCGCTATAACTCTTTCAAGGAGTTTGCACACCTCTTCGAGCAACACTATGGGCCGGTTAGCAGTATATGCCTAGTGTGGTAATTTGTATACGCAAAGATGTTTCACAAGTTTGGCGCCAGGTGGTGCTAATTCAATGTCATATAAATCACCGTTTATTCATGACTGGTTGAATGTGTGAAAATGCTCGCACTAGGCACTCTAGTGTGGTATACCAAGGTGTGTTACCAGTCGCGTGGTTCCCGGCAGAGTAGAATTTGGACCATCCCATGTATTCCCATGCGGTGTCGTACAAGGCGACTAAGGGATAGACATCAGACAGATATGTACAGCCCAAACTCAGCCTCAAATACTTGGCTTGAGTCAACAATAGTGCCCGGGAGACGGCAATAGGCTCACCCCCTATTACGTGGGACCGAGTTCAATGATTGGTGAAATGTGGGTGTTAATTCACCTCTGCCTAACTCTCCGGGGACAAAGGCGTGATTATATGTATATATGTATGTTACCAGCCAACAAATGTTCGATCGCAATGCCGCTGTTTCTCTCACTACTATTAATATATATTATATAGGGCAATACTTAAATTCACACATTATGCTAATATCCTGAAACCTTTAATTGAGGAATTCCATTAAAATATTTTTGGACATTCGCATCGTAACAAGTTTATGTTACATTTTACAGCGTTCCGTATTATATACCTTATTGTCAAGGGTTAAGATATGGAATTGCATACCGTAGGACTAAAACAAAATAATTATCCTTACGCAATAGAAACGATTAAGAAATTTTGAGGTGAAGTGTCATAGAAAGCGATTAGTAGAACCTAGTTCCCTATCATCGCTCAAAGACGCTCTCGCTGTATTCTTCCTACAAAATGACAGGATACAAGGTGGAAGATTTTGACCTTACCTTAAGGGGAAATAATCAAATTGAAATCAATTAAATCTACAGTGCAAACAATTAAATCTTGAACTAAAAAATTGGCTATTATTAGCCGCCGCGCATAATGATTGAATTTCTTTGTAACACACCATAACTTATCGCTCCGCTTACCGGTGTATGGAAGTACATCTACTTATTTTGGCAATGTCAGCGTCTATAATGTTGGCCTTTGTTTACTTAGTGGCCTATGTCCAGCAGTGCACTGCGGTGGGCTAATTAATTTGATTGATACTTACTACTTACCATTATTAAATTTAATTTATTTACATTAGTCTCACATTACAAACAAACTAAATAACTTTTCAGGTAGTCTTAATCTATCTCTACATTACAACATGTAGATATATTATATCTTTGAACCTTTACCGATGACCCAACTGTTCCTGAAGTCCAAGTTAATAAATATTCTGGCCATCTTGTACTGACGTCTATTTTACAACAGATATTCCGGGATGGATACGTCACATCCGAGCGTGTCGCGAAAACGGAAGATGGGTGCGACGCCGACAGCAAGATAGATTTATTGGTTTTCTCATATTGTCAAAGTAAATTGAATTACTCAGCTCAAGTTACTCGTATACTTTTTGTAGTTCGTTTTTTTTAAAGTTAGTAACCGATTTGTTTTTGTTTCAGGTACCGTACAATGTTACACATCAATGTTCATCGCAATGAAAGAGTGAGTCGTACTGAGTCCTACATCTGAGGGATTTTAATATCTAGTGTTGTACTTGCCATGGTTTTCACGACACATCCGTCTTTGAGGAGCTTAATAACAAAAAAAAATATCCAGGTTATATATTTTTTTATACCACACGCAAACGGTCCACCTGATGGAAAGTGGTTACCGTGGCCTATGGACGTTTGCAATACCAGAGGAGTCGCAGTTGCACTGCCAACCCTGAAAGTACAGAGTTTCTGTGCCGTCAGTGTAGAAGATAAAGCAGGACAAGCCTTTAGTCTTCCCACTGACAGCACAATTTCTCCAGTGAGCTGGAGAATTTATGCTGTCATGACATTATATACAGCTGTCATGACTCAGTATCAGAATAAACGGGATATTTACCATGTTTCATTATTTTGAGCTTCCGATATTTCGGCGCTGTTGCAAGCACCATGATCACGGAGGAACTGGAGTAGTGGCGGTGAACTAAGAAAAAGTTTTTTCTTCTAGGAGTAATTATATCGATCTACCCTCTTTCGAGTTCTTTTACTACGCGTATCTGCACTACTATTGGTTTCACTCTCACTACAAACTCGAACCCGATCTCGATCACGTTCACGACATACGATGCTCACTGTATCCACTCGCGATTTTGTTTTAGCTTGTTCCCGGTTGTTTTTGTTTTGAGCTTCCACTCAAAATAATGAAACATGGTAAATATCCCGTTTATTCTGATACTGATGTCAGTGACCATGATAGTTTAAATACCTATGTCATGACTCATTATATAAGAGCCTATGGAAATATTTTATACACCTCTTTCACTGGTGACTGTGCTTGGATATAAAGTTCAAGGATATATCGCGATTTTCCTATTTTGTCTAGCAGTTTTCGCGATAACAATGACGATAAGTAAACAATTTTAGAATTATTTTATAGGTACTTTATGAATGTTTTAGTAAGCTACCGAAGTTTACAAACATTCATATAATTACGCCTTTATCCCTGGAGGGTTAGACAGAGGTGAATTAACACCCACATTTCATCAATAATTGTATTCGGTCACACGTAATAGGGGATGAGCCTATTGCCGTATTCCGGTCACTATTGTTGACTCGAGCCTTGACTCGATGCATCTGAGGCTGAGTCTGGGCTGTATATATCTGTCTGATGTTAAACAGCCTTATCCTTTAGTCGCCTTGTACGACACCGCATGGGAAGTGATAGAACCAAGCGGTTCGGAGACTCTTTCCTCTGTCGCACCATTAAGGCCTGAAATTCATTACCAGCTCACGTGTTTCCTTCTTCCTACAGTCCCGGGTCCTTTAAGCGGGGCGTGAAAAAGCACATGATGAGGCCGTCAAGCTGAGTGTCACCATTGTCACACGGTATGTGTAAGTAATGGTGACCCTCTTTTCTGGGACTTTGCCTTCAGCTTACCATCAGGCAAGGCGAAGTCCAATTGACGTGTCCTATATAAAAAAAGAAAAAGGGTGGCCCAATTCTACTCTGCCGGAAACCACGCGGCTTAAACAAGTTTAAACTTCTTTAATTTATTAACGCAATGTGCATTTTCAATATGATTCAATTTACACAGAAAATCGCTGTTGTGTCAACCGCTAGCACTGCGACCGCTCCACATAACCCTCAGTTTGCGTGCAGCAAGTCATTAGGTCGCCGGCGCCTTATCGCCACTCCATAACTTAACGCCAGGGATACGATCCTGGGCCCTGGGGGCTGCAGGCAAGAGCAGTAGAAAAAATACGGACTTCGGGCTCCACAGTGTAAACTATGATTTCAAAGAAATCTGTAGCATAGCAGTAGAGCATTCGACTTCTAAATTGGTCGCGGGTTCGATTATCGCTCAGTGCAAATAGGTATAAATACATACGTACATACACATATTTATGCCTGTAGCTGCTGCTTTTCAAACTGGTGGTAAATTTGCCAAACTAGTCCTTACCATATTTTTATTTTGACGTTTTGTAAGGTCCGTTTCAATGGTCTATACAGAATAAATGATTATTGACTTTGACTTTCTTTTACCACCAATATTTAACCAACTATGGGTTTTGGTCCCAGTTAAAATCGTTTATTCTCAGTCATTTCTTTGGCAGATCCTTTGAAAGGACTACTAAGACTTTTGTGTCTGTGTAGTTCCTTCAAGGGGCGAGCCTATTGCCGTCAATATGTGAGTTCGCAAATATTTGCATTTGTGTTTCTATGTACATACAATATGTATGTGTTTACGAAAGAAAATGTATGTAGGTATATCCGCCTTTTAGAACCCCTTACATAAGCTAACTCACTGGAATATTAACAATTTATTGAATGCAACTGGATAATCGCTAGGAAGATGATGATTACTGTATAAGAGGGGGGAGGAAGAGGAATATTGGAACGGGGATACGAAGACCAGCCTTCGCCTTCGACTTCAAAGACCCACATAAAACGTAAAAAACAGAGCAATACGTTACTTAAAAAGATTAATTCAAAATGTTTCAGCAGTGGTGAGGTAATTACGTAATATAAACAAAAAGCTTTCGTAATGGGACATCGTCCTTTTAGGAATCAGTTAAAAACGCGTTAAGCTGGAGTCGGGTCTCTTGGCTTTTAACCTCGATTAATTTCTGAGCTGTACATACAAAAACACTCAGTCCAGGAATTAGTCTTGGTGCCTGGAAGAAATCGCTTCCAGCGATAAGGCCTTCTTGTATATTAAACGCATTAATTAAATGCTACCTACAAGTCCCACTGAAATCTATTGGTGTACAATAAAGAATTATCTATCTATCATATATTTATACAAAAATGACTAATATTTAATGATGTAACTGATAGAGTTACAATGCAGATCCTGGTGACCGCTCCACTACATCAGTTTCCACATTTGGTTTATTTTGGCTTTTACCGGACCGACTGTCGTCTGAGTATCCAACCCCGCGAGCACGTAAGCTCAATAAGTACAGTGGCCCTATAAAGCATTTCATCGATAACCCGTTGATCCTAGGACATCTATGCTTTTAAGATACCCCGGTGTGGGAAGCACGATATCTTCATCTTGCCCCGACAAAGTTCCTTTTCAGAGACGCACCATTTATCGATGCGCAAAAAAGTGATATATAAACTTTAACATAATAACTTTTCTCTTAACATAATAACAACATAAAAATATAAATCAATAGTAATCTTGTTTACTTTGGTCAGTATAACTGGTATAACGCTGAAAGGAAGAGAGCGACCACATAATAACTGTGCGTCGAGTCATAAATAAGTTGCCCGGGTAATACTTTTGTGCCGGGAATTCACAATTTGTTTATGACGGGGAAATTTACTGGAATATTAGAAAACTGCTGTTATCAGAATACATCGTAGCAAAACGAGAAGCAATTGAAAAAGTATGTTCTAGGATCTGTTACTTAAATGTAGCATTAAACCATACAGTAATCACCTCAATTTTAATTGGAAATTGCATTAGCACGCATGTCATCCTCCAAGACGCCATGCCAGCACTTCTTGGGCCTATCCCTCTTACCGGGACCCGGCGGTGCGCCATTACCAGGGAACCATTGTTACCAAGAAGTACAGGCTTGATTTCGTAGAGGGTGAATTGTGTGCCAATGAACACAGGCGATACATATCGAAAAGACCTCATTACAGTTAGTTTAGGAAAATATGCGCTTGCGCAACTCGTACGACTAGTTTTCTTTGCGCGAAATAATGTGTATATTGGGCATTTTAATTAGGTTCTGCTTGCGAGAGTTCTGATGCCTCACCACCTTGCTAAGTGGAGGAGGATTAGGGGGTAGGCATACCCTGTGTAACCTCGGATGCAATTGGAAAAATATGTCTTTATCTTTATAATATCTAAGATAAAGACGTATTTTCCCTGGGGAGAACAATAGATGTCATGATAACCCTTAACTATTGCGATGTGTCGAGAACATTATTTCTAACGCTGCAACCCTAAACAAAGAATGCCTACAACACAGCCACATGTCACCTGCTTCCAACATTTCTATACGAGCCCCACGTGTAATAACAAAGATTACACGCGCCTTTGTCTCGATAGCGATTTACAAAATAATAGGAGGTGCTTTAGGCATTCCGGTCTAACGTCGCAGACAATAGTGGCTTATGAGGCTAGGGGCGCTCGAGCAGACATGATCCTCCATGAAAGTGTATAAGTGAGCTCGGTTTTGGGAACGAGAAACTGCAGCTAAAAAGCTTGCTTTTCGGTCGAATGTAAATAGTGTTCAGCCTGGAATTTCAGTTTCATGGAATTATTACACACGTACATACAGACAGTTATGCCTCTTCCCCAGAGGGGTAGGCAGAGATCACATGTTACCACATGATACGTTCCTGGCATACGTCTTTCGCTTCTTTTTCTTTCATAATTGTTTTTATACAACTCGCCGTTACGGGTACTTTTGACATGTCAACTTTTTTAATTATTTTCTTGTGACAAGAAATAAAACTGAACATCTATTTAATAAATACAATGAGTGTACCTACAATACTTACATAGAACAACAAAAACAAAACTTTTCTTTTGTTTACCATCAGGCAAGGCCAAGTCTAACTGACGATAAAATTTTTAAAAAAGTCGACGTTGTTCCGACTGAGCAGATTATGACACGATTTTCACTGTAAATGTTATTTTAAGGTTTACTTTAGAAAAATTTTGACAGTCCGCGTAAAGACAATAATAAAACCCAGATCTAGTCTACGTACGCAGTACAACTAGTGCAGAATAAAACCTTTTGGACTTCATTCATTACTTAGCCGGTTACAAGTCCGGGCCAGACGCGCCCGGGGCCCTCTCACTAACTTGTGACGACACTATAATGGCGTGCAACTAGCCTCGACGGATAAGTTGTGCTTTTGTTGCAGGCTGGTTAGTCAGACTGCAGACAAAAAAGCCGGTCAAGTGCGAGTCGGATTCGCACTCGGGGGTTCCGTACAAAATTGTATTCAGGAACCAACTTATGTGACATAAACTGCAAAATATTATGATTGCGTTAACTTAGAAATTTGATTATTGCACATTTTCAAGAGGTTACTGACCTCAGTATGAGGTATGAGTTCAACTTAATACCTCCACGCATTCATGAGAATAGACAGACAGACGATGAAGTGATCCTATAAGGCAGAGCCGCGGGCGAAAAGCAGGTAAAGAATATGAACAGGATACTAAAAGCAGCAGATCGTATATTATCAAACAGCGTTATTTGGAAGCAATTCATTCATTCAAAAGCATTTTTACTATCCAAAATATTACTCAATTTATAGGTGATTACTTATTCTGTACGGGTTACTTAGATTTATTGCAGTATCAGTGTTAAATATCACTTCAGAGTTTAGTGCAAAACTTGGGTCAGAAATTATTCACGCCCAAGATATTGACGCATAGTCATATTGGCAATAGCCAGTATGACTATGTAAACTTCTCGAACTTAAGTCAACTTACTACTTGTATACCAACCAATAAGTTGACAAAGTTTTATCTCCATCGGACGAAAGCGAAAAGTCATTGCATAGAATACAAACAAACAAACAAACATTAGATTTATATATCAATTTCAAGCTATTAACTAACTTCACCAAACAGACAGACGACTCCAAAACCTATCCGACATCTGCAATATCAGTCTCTTCGCAGATAACGTGCTACCCATACCGATATCCTCAGCTTTAACGATCACATTACAGCCGCTGGCCGACGTGTCTGGGGTGATAGCATCGCGCCAGTCCGCATGGGGGGCGGCAGGGTGGTTCCAAAGTGTTATTGTGAGGTTTAATGGTGCGTGTGTGAAGGATTTGATGGCGACCATTGTTTTGGAGGAAATTGTGTGTAAGCTCTGTTATTTGTTGATATTAATTATATTATATTCCTAATGGAATAAGCAGAGGTCATTGTTAGCATTAATCTGTTGCATCGAAGGCGTTCTCCTCAGAGCCCGGGGTTTGCATGCTCAAAGATTTAACCTATTTAGTTAATGATAATACTATGTTTTAGCGACTGCTATCTGACCACCCAACCTTCAAAAAGAAGCACCTTCATCAGAGCCTCAGCCGTAAGACCGCAGGCGCACTAGCTAGCAGTTTAGGTTGATTTGGACCCAAAGTTTTGGTAGGTGCCCAAGATCTTTGAAGTCTAAATTAACGAAAATGGTGATGCAATGATCAGCAGTAGAGCTAGCTGTAATATTGGTGAGCTTCTTTGGTTTTTTAGTGTAATACTAAAAGAAATGTCAATTTTAGCCAGTCGCGTGCGAGCCATCTTAACATTGTGGCACCCTAGCGATAGCACCGAGGAGCTTCATCTTGGGTCAACTCATTTCGTGCTAGACAAGCTCCACCGCAAAGCTGCTCTGTAAATAAAAAAACTTCCCAAATAAATGTCAGAAAGTGCGCTCTGTCAGGCAGAAGTTTATAGTTTTAGCCATAACATAGTTCGCACTATAAATCTTGGATACGTAAATGAAGTTACGCGCTGAACTTAGTTTGATGTATAGCTCGTATTGTTCGTAGAACGAAGTATGTCCAATGAGATGTACTTCGGAACTAGGTTAATGGCATGGCGCCTGTAGTGGCGGGGTCTTTGGGAAGTTCACTGGATTTACGGTTAGCTGGAGGAGGCTATACGGTAATAATTACTGTTTGAGGGTAAGACAAACTTCCTGTTTTTAGCCTACGTTCTATAGTTCAGCGCCTTTTTTTCTTGCTGGATTCAAAATTCTTGGATTTTTTTTACTAGTGTCTGGGTTTTTGTACTTTAGAAGTTTACCATATCCACCGATTGGACATTAATCGATGCAATGGATGCTAGGATGTACAGTACAAACAACGCGTCCTTTATATATTTTGGAGTATACTGATGGATTACATAGCCGTGCTTGATTAGTTAGTTTGTGCCTGAACATCTTAATGACCCCAAAGCCTACTTAAAAATGTAATATTATTGTTTTGTAATATTTAAAACTTTCCCGTTGTATATCGATGTTAGTGTCATGGAATATTACGACTTAGGCACACGACCCACCATGAGTGGAAGTGACATGGAATATTCAATTTTTTATACAACTTAGGCACACGGCCTACCTGGTGGAAAGTGGTTACCGTGACCTATGAACGTGTGTAACATCAGGAGAGTCACACTCGTGATGCCGACCCTGTAAGAACAGAGATTTTTTGCGCCGCGCGCCGTCAATGCAGGATACAAAATCTGGACAAGCCTTTGGTCTTCCCAATGACAGCACAAAAACTCTCCAGTGAGCTCCAGTCGTATGTTGCTGGTTATATCTTAAATATAAACAATGTTGCTGGTTATTTACAAACTATTTTAACGCGATGATCACAGTTGGTATCCATAAAAGTAGCAGGTCAAAAGCAAAAAGCTCGTAAACAGAAGTATGTAACACATTGAAATAAACGTGTACATTTTCCGCAGTATTTTTATTATTACACCTGACCGGTCGGTGTCGCCTTACGGCATCCTCAATAAAAAATACTGTGGATAAAGTACAAGTGTATTTCAATATGTGTAACAACAAATTCCACCAAGTGCCATTAATCAACAGTATAAATAGTCTGAAGTATTATAACCTAATTTCTTATCTGTTATCTTTACCTACCTGGAAAATAGAATATTACAAAGAGCCTTGAGTTATGTAGTTTAATATTTATAGCATTTCACCCCTTTCGCGAGTCGATCCCATCACTCAAGTGTTTGTAACTAACGCATGTAATTTTCATTTCACTTTGCCCCCAATTTTATTCGCCACTCACCTTTTCGTCTCTTTCGTTCGTACGTAGCGGTTTATATAGCAGCTCTCGCTTGAGGGGTGAGCAGGGAAGTATAATAGGCGGTCGCACGAGCGTCTGGTACTATGGCAGTACACGTAACCGCAGACGGGGGTGCAGTACGCACTTTGCAGACATGCAGATCTTGTAATGACTGTATTTGTGATTTTTTTTATTGTGTTATTTGATTTAGTAAAATTGTCAGTCAAACAATCAATTAGTATTAAAGGAATCGAGATGTTTACCATGTTGTATTGTTTATATTTCGGCGATGTTGCACCATGATCATAGAGGAACTAGTGAGGAATTTCGTGATCATGGTGCTTGCAACAGCGCCGAAATTTTGGAAACTCAGAACAATACAACATGCTAAATATCCCGATAGCTTTAATACTAATGTGAGTGACCATGATAGTTTAAATAAAAATCAATCGATTAGCTTATAAGTAGCAGTCCACTGCTGGACGTAGGCCTCTCTTAATGTTGGGAGGCTTTGGCCTACTGTTCCCACATAGGCCAGACGGGTTGGTACAAGGTTTTATTTCGAGTTTTGTTTTCTTTTTTCTTTTTTTATGCCACTTAGGTGGCAGACAAGCACACGGCCCACCTGATGGAAAGTGGTTACCGTGGCCTATGGACGGGTGTAATACCAGAGGAGCCACACTCGCGCTGTCGACCCTCTAAGCACAGAGTTTCTGTGCCGTCAGTGTAGAAGACAAAGCAGGACGAGCCTTTAGTCTTCAAACTGACAGCACGAATTCTCCAGTGAGCTCTGGCTACCCTACTCACCGCCAGGAACACAACACGAGGTTATTATGGCCGCGGTATTTTGTAGGGCGGAGGTACTTCCCCAGTCGGACTGCTCAATTGGGCGGAAATACCGCCGTGTCCTACCTTCTAGGAAATTGTTTCTCTCGCAGTGATATCGTCTACGTATTTTTCCGCTAATCACCTCTTATGGGACCCGTCGGATGAGTTAGGGTGGTTATACTTGTATTCTTTCTCCGTCACCACACTGATAAAATTACCGCTAGTCGCTTAAAATTGTAATTACGTCTAATTGAAGAGTCGGTAGCTAAGTGGTTCAGGAACCGGCCTTACTATAATGAGGTTTCGGGCTCGAATCCTGACAATTACACTACCGATCTACGACTAACAATAGCTTAGCTGAAGGTATCAGCGGGACTACTATTTCGTAGTTACTACTTTCAGGCTAAAATATCTACGTCATCTGAAAAAATCTAATACAAAATGTAATAGAAAAAATGGCGGGAATTACTAAACAAACTCTTTACCACAAATAGGCCCCGAGATTGAACAACCAACAAATATTAAGGCAATTATTCTATTTTTAGTAAATTTGATTCGATATGTAGAGACGAGGGGTTCTCAGAAAATAACAAAAATAAATTGTATGTTGCCACCCCATGTTATTACCAGCGATGTTATAATATAATAAATTCCATTATAACAAAATATATACATACTCCCTTCCAATATTGTATGTGAACATATTATGAGAGCCGAGGCGTTTTCTACTATCGTTTTAGAAACATATTTACCGAAATTGTGTACAGTGAATTACGGTAAAAAATGGTTATTGGATTTTATCTGTGTATTGTACGCATATGTTCAGAGAATTAGAGTTTCATTTTTTTTTATACAACTTAGGTGGCAGACAAGCACACGGCCCACTTGATAGAAAGTGGTTACCATGACCTATGAACGTGTGTAACACCAGTGGAGTTCATATCCGTGCTGCCGACCTGTAAGAACAGAGATTTTGTGCCGTCAGTGTAGAGGACGAAGCAGGACAAGCCTTTGGTCATCCCACTGACAGCACAAAAACTCTCCAGTGAGCTCTGGCTACCCTACTCACCGCCGGGAACACAACACGAAGTTATTATAACGGCGGTATTCTGTAGGGCGGAGGTAGGTACTTCCCCAGTCGGACTGCTCAATTGGGCGGAAATACCGCCGTGTCGTACCTCCTCAAATGTTCATGTTTAAATAATCTGATTATATTGTCTACTAGCTGTTGACAGGCTCCGCCCGCGGTACAGTCCGTTTCGAAGTTTAGTGTTAGCCTCAGATCGATCTTGACGAACAAAGTTCATGTACACTAGACTTTGCCTCTCGTATTGCAATTCATGTGTGCACTCCCGGGTTTGCTGGAAGAGAACTCAACTTTGAGCTAAGCTCGCCTTTGTACATTACATGTCATCTTTTTGTATAAATGTCATTTATGTGTACAATAAAGTATTAATAAATAAATACTCAAAATGATTTTAAAACATGTCCCCCCCCACCCCCCTTCCTGTTGACTGATTGTTCTTATATTTGGTACTCACCTTTAGTTCGGACAATAATACAATTTATATCAATAAAACAGTTTGATTTGCTCTTAATACTCTAAATTTATAGTTAAGATTGTCCTGACGCTGACTGTACGTACTATTCTTTCTATTTATACAACTTAGGTAGCAGACGAGCACATGGCCCACCTGGTGGAAAGTGGCTACCGCGACCTATAAGTACAAAAGACACAGTCAGGACTCATCAGGACAGGTCTTCCCACTGACAGCACAAAAACTCTCCATTGAGCTCTGGCTACCCTACTCACACACAACACGAGGTTATTATAGCCATGGTATTCTGTTGAGTGGAGGTACTTCCCCAGTCGGACTGCTCTCTGCTCAATTGGGACGAAAATACCGTCGTGTCCTACCTCCCCACCATAGATATTCTAGACTATAATCTATCTCAGTGTTAATTGTTATAAAGATCTGTTCAGCTGATCTGCGCGTTTGAGAAACAAACATACACACCTATACTTGTAAACATGTGTAGAATTTATAACTTAGGGTGTTTCTGGGGTCTCATTAAAATCTTCGGCCCATAAGACAAACTCACCCACAAGTCGATATTTCTGCTGATTGACTGACGAGACTCTGGAGCAGATTTTCCTCTCTGTGTTGGGAGGTCAGACGGGATTCACTCCCATAAAAGCAGTATACACCTGCTGATTAATAAAAATAAGGACTCATTAAATTGTTCTAAAGTTATTTTATTCTGGATTTATAAAATTTAAAGAAATTAGATAATTATAAATATTAAGTAAACATTTATTATACACAAAATTAATTAATAAAAAAATTGTTCTTACCCGAGTCCGTCTGAGTCAACCACATTTTAACAATTCTACTGTATTCAAGAACATTCTACCACAATGTAGAACAAACAAATCCTCTTGATAGTCACTTCAGATGGAACTTCCTGCCAGTTCCCTTATCGATTGTAGGCACGTCGTGAAGTTATCCGACATAACAATATCACATTTGTAATGTTTTATTGCGCCATAAAGAGCGGCGCGGGTGGGAACATTGGGAACTTGCCGACGACACTCGTTACGAAGTTGTCCCGGGTCGGGAGACAGCTGCAGTGCGTATGCAGTCGTTAATATAATAACACACGATATGTCTACTAATAATAACTCAATGAGAGGAAAAAACCATTGAGTTACGCATCCGAGTGCAGCATTGTATCACCGAATCATTATGCAGTTGACACACTTTCAAGCACACGAATATTTAGTGTTCTGTGTTTTGAACTACACGTGTCATATATATCTTAAATTTGAATAATCTTCTCGCTAGCTGCGTAGATAAATTGAAAGAGCGATGTCATCCATGCGAGTCATTTCGGGAATATTGCCTAACCTTACTGCTTCAGTTTTTCGACACACAAAGCCAGAGCCGGTGGGAGAGGATAGCCTCTCCTACCGGCATCGATAAACCGATCAAAACGCACGCCGTCTAAGAGTTGTAAATTGCTGGTCCTCTATCAAGATGGCCCTCTTCGGGTGTGGGGAGGGACAACTTGTTGACTTGAAATTTGAAAGTAGAATTGACTACTTTTATCAAAGACCTGAAATTTCTTACCAACTCACGTGTTTCCTTCTTACTGCAGCCCAAGTCCTTTAAGCGGGACGTGAAAAAGCATCTAATGAGGCTGTCAAGCTGAGGGCCGCTATTGTATCATTGTTAATGCCTGTAATGGTGGCCCTCTTTCCTGTTACTTTGACTTTTGTTTATACTATCAGGCGAGATGAGGTCATCTTGACGTGCCTTATATAAAAAAAAATAATATTATTCTATCGTGGCGATAGTGCTTCGACTCTCAGACTATGTTCTCCCAATGCGCTGCTTCTTTAATGGAGGTCACGGAGGCACACACAAGTTTCCCCGGTGTATGTGTGTTCCATACACACATGGGCATGTAGCACAATTCAATAGATAGGCCATTGTCTGTGGAGCAACTCCACAATCACATCGCAGGTTCGTCCATCTACCTGAGAACCTCCACGGAGACCAGTTTTCTTTGCTTCGGCTAACCTGTGTCCGGAGTCCGTTCAAGGAGACGGGAGATTCTCCGACAGCGGAACGACATAAAAAACCATATCCAGCGATAAGGCCGCCCATTATATATTGAACTGTATACATGCTACCTACTTGTCCTACTGTAAATCTGTTGGTGTACAATAAATAATTATCTATCTATCTATCTATCTATCCTCCCCCCATACCTCTACTGTACCAGTATGGCCAAGCACTGCGGCGGGCGACTTGCGTTATCCATTCTCCTCTGAATCGGTAACCATTATCTATCACCGACTCCTTATTATGCAGTTGACACACTTACCGATCGAATACAGCAGTAGCTTGAATTTGAATGGTCACCGCTCCCGCCGCGCAGATCCCACATAGGACAATGATTCGTGCGTTACTTGGGGCATTGTTGTATTGTTCGAAGGTACTATAATGTGTTGTAATTGACAACGTTGCCACTGAGCGCTTGTCACGTGTGTCCATAGTTGATAATAAGCGAAAGTGGACGACTTAGCCTTACACTATTGACGCAAAATTGTAGTGTTCAGAAGTAAAGCTTATGAACAGTCAGCGTCAGCAAGGTATTAACAGCAGATTAAACAGTTATATTGATTTAAATTGTATTATAGTGCGAACTAAAGGTGTGTACCAAATATCAGAACAACCACTCAACAGGAAGAGGAGAAACCAAGGTATTAAGATCATTTTGAGTGCTTTGTTTGTCAAGATCTGTTGCTGGACTGTATTTGGTTGAAGTTATCTACTACATTTATCAAATTATTGTAATATTTAAATAACAACTTACTTCGCCGCACCATAATATATTGGATTTTTTTACCAGCACACGTGTTTCCTTCTTCCAACAGCCCCGGGTCTAATAAGCGGGGCAGACAACTGACCCCGACAATGTTATTTGATGTCTTTCATAGTAACATTGACCTGTGCCTGAAATTTCATATTGGTGTATCCTATATAAAAAAAAATCCAATGATATTCTAATATTCGACGCTTCTCGTGACAAGAGGGCTGGCCTCTTCTTAGGTCAGAGAATAAGCATTGCCATACAACGTGGCAATGCTGCCAGTCTTCTGGGAACGCTACCACAAGATGCATGCGATGCGGAGGAATTCCACGACGCATTTTAACTTTTGTTTTATTTAATTATTATTTTTTATTAATGTACATATTAGCATAGATTTAAAATACATAAAGTGTAAATAGATAAATGAATAAGAAATTCAAAAAAAGTGATCCCTTATTGCCGCCTAACCTTAGTACAAACTAATTTTTAAACTTTCGCGTTCCATGATATACTGTTAACGGGAATTAACGCGAGAATGGTATAGGTACATACATACCTTTGGTTTGTCTGATGTTTCGACCTGGTTACACCAGCCGTGGTCACAGGTTGACTGCTGTGTCCTGACTGTGACCACGGCCGGTATAACCTGGTCGAAGTCAAATCAACGTAATTCCCGTAAACATTGCATAACCTTAGTATAGTTTTCAGGTCTGACTAGGAGCTGCCCACACACCACTACCTCATATCATACATCAGCCACTTTCTGAACCTACGCATTCAATACTTCCTTATATATGTCTTCGACATAATGCGTAATCTATATGCCAGCATGTACACCAATTCAATTTATATCGTAGGCACCATAAAAATAATGACTCAAATAGGTTGCAGGTGCTTCTTTATAGCGAAGGTTTATGTATTTTATTTATTTTTTATGACCCAAGCTCAATGTTGTTTTCTTAATTATAAAAATGAATTTAGTATTCATAGAATCTAAAAATGAAAGTCGAGATTATTTTTAATAGACTTGGTACTTTTTATATCAGTTAGGTACTGTACTGTGTAATATGACTTAACCTCGTCTAATGGTAAGGTAACTGTTTATATGTATCTATAATATAAAAATGAATCTGCTGAATTAGTATTATTATATAAATTTAAATTGGAAATAAAAAACATCCACATACATCTGCTGAATTGAACCGATTACTCTAATTTTTTTTTTAATATTCCTTGAAGTACGAGGATGGTTCTTACGGAGAGCAAAATTAAAAAAATTGCCTAAGGTCTAAAAACAACACTTTTATATACATACATACATACATAAAATCACGCCTGTCTCCCATAGGGGTAGGCAGAGATCACGGATCTCCATTTGCTACGATCCTGACATATTACTCTCGCTTCATTCACTCTCATTACATTCTTCATGCATGCTCGTCGGTTTAGAGTACTCCTGACCTGCCCCTTTTCTAAAACTTCCCCGATTTGGTCCAGGTATGTGCGCCTAGGTCTTCCCCTTCCGACGGTACCATCCACACTCGCCTCATACACCTGTTTCGTTAGTCTTCTTTCATTCATTCTCTCAACATGACCAAACCATCTCAACATTCCTCTCTCAATTCTCATCACTACATCTTCTATCACTCCACATCGTTCTCTTATCACGCTATTTCTCACTCTATCTTTCAAGGTCAAGCCACACATACTTCGCAACGCACGCATTTCTACTGCATTCACTCTACTCTGATGCTTTTTCTGCCACACCCAACTTTCACTACCATACATAAGAGTCGGCACCAATACTCCTCCATGTACAGCCAGTCGTGCCTTTTCGGACACTTTCCGGCTGCTCATAAAGTTGTGTAGTGCCCCATTCACTCTATTTCCAGCCATCACTCTCCTTTCAACATCTTCTTCATGCTTTCCATCTCTCGTAAACAATGTTCCCAAATATATGAACTCATTCACTTGTTCCACTTCTTCTCCATCTATACAAATCCTACACTCTGTCACGCATTCATCTCTTTCAAAAACCATAACTTTTGTCTTACTAACATTCACTTTCATTCCTTTCCTCTCAAAAGCTTCATGCATAGTTGTTACCATCTCCTGCAACTCATCTGCCGATGACGCCAGTAAAACCTGATCATCAGCATAAAGACTACTTTTATATACTCCCATACAAAAGATTCGTAATAATACTTAAAAGTTAATTTGAACTTCAGTGTTAGTGGAGAGGTTCCCTGAAGGAAAAATAATTCTGTCAGTCCCGCTGTAACGCCTAAACTGCGAAACCGATTTTGATGAAATTTAGTATAGGAGTAGATGAGATCTTGAGAAAGGACATAGGGTATGTTTTGTCGCGATAACCAACATCCACGCGTGCGTAGCCCCGGGCAACGGCTAGTAATGTATATTACCATACGAACATACAAAGTCAAAGTCAAAAATCATTTGTTCTGTATAGACCATTATATCGGAACTTACAAAACGTCAACAAAAAAGGAACATGAATATCAGTTTAGTAAACGGACCACTGGTCCGAAACGCGGCCAAGACCTAAGAAGACTCCGGCGAGAAACTCAGCGGGCATGTTTCTTTTTGGTCTATTTACAAACATACACTTAGTCTACTTAATCTAAATACAAAAATTTACTTGAGTACAGCTCATATCTAAGCTTTATTATCCAAGTATTCTTCAATTTTATAATAGCTTTTCTGGCACAATTTACGTTTAACTACCTATGTTTTTAAGTTTATACACAGGTAAATCCCTAATTTCATTAGGGAGCTTGTTAAAAATTACAGTTGCCCTGGCGACATGTCATAGATGGCAGTCGTTTCGGGTAGCTGGAGTCCAAAAACAGTCCGTAACTGCAGAAATTCGAAATAGCCAATTGCTGGTGGAGGCCAGATGGCAGTCGCTTCTTGGAAAATGGTATTAGACTGGGAAGTCAACTGGTTTGGGTAAAGGCCCAGAGGATGATGATGAAGTGAGGTACCTCCACCCTACAGAATACCGCGGCCATAATAACCTCGTGTTGTGTTCCCGGCGGTGAGTAGGGTAGCCAGAGCTCACTGGAGAGGTTTTGTGCTGTTAGTGGTAAAACCAAAAGCTTATCCTGCTTTGTCTTTTACACTGACGGCACAGAAACTCTTGTGCTTACAGGGTCGGCAGCGTACCCTTGGTGTAACGCACGTCCATAGGCCACGGTAACCACTTTTTATTTTATACCACTTGCTTGGCAGACAAGTACACGGCCCACCTGATGGAAAGTGGTTACCGTGGCCTCTGGTTTCCATCAGGTGGGTCGTGTGCTTGACTGCAACGCCTCATGTTGTCAAAAGCATGAGTGTTTTGGTACATATAAAGTTTTTGTCTTTTTTTATCATGATATAGAATTGAACATAAACCTTTACAGTCGGTTACATTATCAAGCTCAGACATCATTTCGTACTTATTCGTCCTTTTTCCTCAAAGCGCATTCACAAAAATATACGAACAAATAAACGACTTGGTCGGTCATCGAACCCGCTGCCCGCACACGGCACACGAACCTTAAAGAGTATAACTTATTGCGCTGCTCTGATTATTATTGAGGTTTTGATGTAGACATGTTTATGAAACGTACCTAATGCGCCTTTGGTCACGGACTTCATTAAAGAAGGTTGCATTTGTTGTAAATGGAGTTGCATTTTGAGATGTTTATGCATTACTTTGATCATATTTTTTAAATTAATAGCTAACTGTTGACTGCGGCTTCGCCTTGTGGACTTATCATCCCGCGCCTGTGTCCTGCACCTGTGTCTGTGTGTGCAAGACTTGGTGGAAAATGTTAATGTGCAAATCTCTTGTACAAAAGTCGGCGTTGTTGGAAGAGTTTCGTTGGATGAAAAGGTGCACTATACACAGATACGAATCTACCTAAGAAGCAGAACTTTTTTTTACGTGCTCAAAATCCCCACCGGAGCTGGTGGAAGAGGTTATGTTGTACTCGAACCCACCTAAACGCACGCAGGCATATCCCGGCCGACACAGGGCCATCTCTCACGATCTGACCCTCTCCTCACCTAAGAAGCAGTACGGTAAAAAGATTGATCAATCTCATACGGTGTCGTACAAGGCGACTAAGGGATAGGGCTGTTTAATATCAGACAGATATATACAGTCCAGGCTCAGCCTTAGATGCATGGCTCGAGGCAACAATAGTGCCCGGAGGACGGCAATAGGCTCACCTTCTATTACGTGGGACCGAATACAATGTTTGGTGAAAGTGGGTGTTAATTCATCTCTGCCTAACCCGTTGGGGATAAAGGCATGTTTATATGTATGTATGTATCATTGGTTGATTCAGTTGATATGTGCGCCTTCAGCGTCGCTCCCGCACTCTTTTGACACTTTCTTTTTAGCTAGTTTAAGTTTTCAACATATTTACCGATCACAGTACACTTAGAACCTTGTAAAGAAAATGTTTTATTAATTGTAGCGTTTATCATGTGGAGCATCAGACAGGCTGGTGGCTGTCACTGTGACGTCACAGTTGACACGTCACGCACGGTGTGACTGGGGACTTGTAATTAGTGATCTCGCTGCGTCATCGCCGAAGCTTTGATGGTTCTGTGGGCACGTCCATTCATAATTTATTAATATTGACTGATTGGCGGTAGTTTGTTAATTCGTTTCATTATTGTCATGGACTACCAATACTTCATTTCCGCATCTAGTATATTCGTTGCGTCCCCCTTTCGTTTGAAGATTTGGAGCTTCTGTCGCTTCCATAAATGCAAAAGAAGTAATAGGAAGGTCAAGAGAGCGGATTGGTGCATGCTTGAACACACAGAGAGAGATAGGTGTCATGATTTCAAATAAATACAGTAGGTATAGGGTTTCCAGGCCGCGGCGGCGGTGCACAATGCGCACCTCCCCATATCCGAGGGCGAGATGAGGACTCCGTGGTCCCCACACCCGAAAGGATATGTCTCATTTCATCTCCGGCAACCTCCGGCCCACACAGTCGGTCTGCGTTTTAATCGGTTCAATTCCTCCCCTACAGGCTCCAGTGGGCATTTGGCACACATTAAAAAAAAAGTGCGTTCAAAAGGTTCTGTTCTTATGCATTTATACTGTATATAACCTGAGAGACAATTCTCCTAATAAAAATGTGTTCAAAATTAAATCTCGATCTAATCTCAATCTCCTTAACGTCAAAAACTATATTCTCTTAAAACTATTTGAAAGAAAGAACAATTGATATCGTGATCGTTTTTACATTACGCAGTTTGAGATTAAGTAGACCAAGACTGAATTTGAACAATAGGAGAATTTGGCTTTCTGGTATTCCAGAAGTTTCCTCATTACGGTATAATCGCTTCTTATCGAATAGTTTGTATTAGTTTGAGTCCTATTAGAAAAAGATCGGCCCACCTCCTGTCATCCAGTTGTCTGATATGACGCAGGCTTCACACTTCACGAATAAGCAAACTCACGTGCTTGACGTTTTCGCTCCGTCATGCTCGACACGACATGTGCTCGCTATTGCTAATTAATTAATTAATCATTATTACTAGTATAGTGGCAGCACGCATTAACCATATGGCGAGTAGTGTACTAGTATAATTTGTTTTGATATTTCAACATGACTTTGTTCACATTATTTTCTAAGTTTTAAGAAGCTCTAGACTCGAGAGCACCCGATAATATTAGGACTGATACGAGTTGAAATTATCTTAAGGTATAATATGAAGCAAACGGTTTTGAGCATATTAACGGCATCTCAATCAATCAAGCCTATCGTAGTCCACTGCTGGACAAAGGCGTCTCCCAATGTTGGGAGACTTTGGCTTATTGTTTCTACGCTGGCCTGACGGGTTGGTACAGGGTTTTATTTCAAGTTTTCCGTCTCTGCAGTGATATTGTCTGCGTATTTTTCCGTTAGTCTTCGGATGAGATGGGGTGCTGATAGTTGTATTCTTTCTCGGTCACCACATGGAACCTACAAAAAGGAAATTGAATTATGGAGAGTGATCGTTTACAAAACTAACTATAGCTCGTTACAGTTACAGTTTATGAGCGGCTCGCGTCCTGGGAACACTCCAACAAGTCAAAGTTAAAAATCATTAATTTTGCATAAACCATTAAATCAGTAAGTACAAAACATCAACATAAAAAGAAACATGAAAGACCAGTCCAGCAAATGGACCACCGCGGTTCGAAACGCGGCCTCGACCTGAGAAGACCCCGGCAAGAAGCTCAGCGGGCATTTTTTTCTGGTCTATGTACAATTATTTACGAAGCTACTTCTGTCATCAGCAAGAAACACAGCGGACTGTAAAATGTGCTCTATTAGCTGATTTCTACGGCTTTGTCTGCATAGAATTCTGCTTTTGCTCCCGAAACCCATGGGAAACTATCCTATTAAGAAAAGTATCCTATGTGTTATTCCCGATTACAGTTATAATCTATGCCTGTGTTTTTTATACCACTTAGGTGGCAGACAAGCACACAGTCCACTTGATGGGAAGTGGTTACCGTGGCCTATGGACGTAACCAACACCAGGGGCGTTACACTTGCGCTGCCGACCCTGAAGAAACCTAATGCCCCTTTTGAAGAACCACATATTATAGGCGCTTGGCCTGTACCATATTTCAGCCAGACCCGTTCAACTAGAGCTTGATTGATTAACGAATACCTTCACAAACTTTCACATCTATAATCCACATTATTAAAATTTACAAGTATAGTAAGTACATAGGTACTTACAAGTGCATATTACTATAAATTGAATGAGTAATTTAGCAAAGCAAGCAGTTAATTCTCAAGCTTGTTTATCATATAACTGTTCTTGCATTGTATATTAGCCTTTTTGCACAAGTTTGTTTTAATTAAAACTTTCTAATTTCATTAAACAGCTTATAGTAGGAGCGCATGGAATGAATTGCTGAGAGAAAAACTTGTCAAACTAAATCTTACTTCTTTATTAAATACGAAAGTTGGGATAAATAAATGGGTATTTGCAACTCAATCACTCCCGAATGGGCTCTGAATGAGTCTGGATATAGTTTCGTACAGTAGATTTGTAGCTTGGATTTTTCCCAGAATAGGTACCCGTGGATCGCGATAACGGTATCGGTATTTCACAAATGCTAGTGTAATAAATGCGAATTTGTGTGTAAGTATTTGATACTATATGTCCCCGTAACTACTAAATTGATTTTGATGGAAGGTGGAATGTTAATAGCCCAGATTTTGCCATAACCCACTATTTATTCGGTGGTTTCATTATATAACAGAATAGTACCTTTGACAGTGGTGGTGTTATGGGGATTTAATAATACCTTTGACACTACCGGTGGTGCCATTGGGTAGAGTCATAGGTCCGAGACGCCTTAGTCGTATGTAATCGTGACCCTCGTTTCTGGGATTGCGTTCAGCTTACCATCAGGAGAGGCGAAGTCTAATTGGCATGTCCTATATTTAAAAAAAAACATATAGTTTAAATAAACCCATAAAGTAGTTCTCAACTTTCTATCGACAATGTTTATTTCTTACTTGGTACACAAGGTACAAATAAATTGTCCGGGAATTAACAGAATATTATTCTAAAATCACGACTGTAATAACCTCGTGGTGTGATCCTGGCGGTGAGTAGGGTAGCCAGAGTTCACTGGAGAGTTTTTGTGATGTCAAGGGGAAGACCAAAGGCTTGTCTTGATTGTGTCTTCTGCACTGACAGCACAGTAATTCCGTTCTTACAGGGTCGGCAGCAGCATGGGTGTGACTCCCCTAATGTTGCACACCACTTACTATCAAGTGTGCTTATCTGCCACCTAAGTTGTATATAAAAAAAAACTATTTAAAACAAGCTAAGATACTGGCAGCGGTTAGTACAGTCAGTATCAAATCGATCTTAACGAACAAAGTTTTTGTTTTTAATACCACTTGGTTGGCAGACAAGCATACGGCCCACCTGATGGAAAGTGGTAAACGTGGCCTATGGACGTGTGTAACACCACAGGAGCCACACTCGCACTACTGACCCTGTAAGCACAGTGTATCTGTGCCGTCAGTGTAGAAGACAAAGCAGGACAAGCCTTTAGTCTTCCTACTGACAGCACAAATTCTCCAGTGAGCTCTGGCTACCCTACTTACCGCTGGGAACACAACACGAAGTTATTATGACCGCGGTATTCTAAATGTAGTATGTACTCAAAATGATCTTAATGCTCAGATTTTCCCCCCTTTCTGTTGACTCATTGTCCTGATTATTTATTACACAACTTTGATACGGAAAATAATACAATTTAAACCAATAAAAGAGTTTGATTTGCTCTTAATACCTTGTTATTAAGATCATTTTGAGAATTTGTAGACAAGATCATTCTGACGCCGACTGTACATAAGCTTCAATGTTTTGTCTGAACTAAATCAAACGCTTTTAGACTTGATGCAGTTATAAATATAACCTCTGAATCACACAATACCTCATCTGTTTATAACGAGAGTACGATTAAGGACGTGGGCGAGCCGTCTGTGACCTCATCCAGACCGTACTACCCTCGGATCGACCTTTGTGATGTGCGCTATGAGGTTCAGAGGTGAGAGGTGACTGAAGCTTTTATATTACTTACTATCAGAATCAGTTCGTCAGCCTCTAGCGGTGGCGTGGTGGTAATGAACGTGACTGCTATACTGGGGCTGGGCTTGATACCCGTTCAGTGCAAATGTATATGTGCATTTTTTTTAAAGATTATTAGAATTACTAATATTTCCTTTAACCCCTCCAGCTAAGCTAAATTGCTTGTGTTAGAAGTGGATTCACATTGGTACGGCTAGGACTCGAACCCGGAACCTCTCGATCGTATGGCCGACGTTATTTCCATGAGTCTCGGTTTGTCCGTGCCTCGGTCATTACGGGTAGTTCGAGTCCTAATAAAAGTCCAAGAACTGATTCAACTGCAATACTTTGACAACTTCAATGGGCTGTGGAGGTTAAATGACTCGTTCCACGTTGGGGTCTTCGAGGTGACCACCTAGGATGCGACGGCGGGGACTAACGCTTAGATGAAGAAGAACGTTATCACATAAGTTCTCTTCTATGCGGGCTTTTTTAAGCTGTATTAACACCCACATTTCGTCAACTATGATTATCGGTCCCACGTAATGGAAGATGAGACTATTGCCGTTCACCATGCACTATACCGCTTTTATAAATTAATATGAGAGGCTAATACTTCTCCGATCGAACTCCTATACCCAACAATGACTACCAATCTCGATATTGCAATCTCAATAAATCCTTTCAAATGATATAAAATTGTCGCCTCACGAACAGAATATAACAACATGCAGCAAATATGCTACGAGTATCGCGCCGCTACGTGCTACGCCGTAGACACGTAGCGCGGCTACGACGTCTTATCGCACTTTCATTCTAAACTTTCAGCTGTTTTATATTCGCGTCGTAGATACTGCGGAGGATGGTAAGTTTTATAATATGTGTGTATAACCGTGACGGGGTAGGCAGGAATATATTGTTACAATATTTCTTTAAAATAACCTGTGTCTTTTAAACTAACGAGAAGGTCAAGATATCGGCATATACGAACGTGGTCCTCATTCTTTAGAATCAAGTGGTATGCAATCAAATTGACGAGCTTTATATAAAAATGTAATAACATTTCATTCATATAAAAACCCATAGCCAGTAATTCGCCGAAGAAGTGGGCCGAGGTGTATTAACAACCAAATTTCGAAATCGGTATAGGAGGTAGGACACGGCGGTATTTCCGCCCAATTGAGCAGTCCGACTGGGGAAGTACCTCCGCCCTACAGAATCCCGCGGTTATAATAACTTCGTTTTCTGTTCCCAGCGGTGAGTAGGGTAATCAGAGCTCAATGGAGAATTTGTGTTGTCAGTGGGATGACTAAAGGCTTGTCCTGCTTTGTCCTCTACACTGACGGCACAGAAACTCTGTACTTACAGGGTTGGCAGCGCGACTGTGATTCCTCTGGTGTTACAATAGTCCATAGGCCACGGTAACCACTTTCCATCAGATGGGCCGTGCGCTCGTCTGCCACCTAAGTGGCATAAAAAAATCCTTCATTTTCGATTCCCCGAAATACGGGCGACCCGTCAATAGGACTTTATCATGCACCCATTTGTCATCATCATCCTCCTGCCCTTAACCCAAGTTTATTTGCGGTCGGCGCAACATGTGGTCTTTTTCCTTTCATCTCTAGTTGCAGTCATCTCAACATTCACTCCCTTCTTAACCGTATCATCATTCACACAGTCCATCCACCTCATTTTAAGTCTCCCTCTCCACTTGTAGCCACCCACTTACACATTACATGTCCGAAGCAGGACAACCCATTTGTACCAATCTCATTTTAAATAAACATATTTTCTATGAACAGGAATCAAACCCACGACCTATGGTTTACAAGTCGTATCTACAACTAAGCCATAGAATCGAACAGAAAAAGTACCTAAATCCGCCACAATAATGACCTATAAAGTATCATCTAAACATATATTACTTAAATAGAATCCACCACCGCACATCCTCGAGCTCTCCTAATGGCACGGCGTATATCTGTCCTGATTGAGCCCATTGTCCGGTACAATGCGCGCCGCGGGCGACCCACCTCTGCGCCCGGTGCCCGGTGACCCGGCCCGGGGGCTATACCGTACGGTTTATCGCGGGTACTAGTTCCGTATCCCAAACATGTATTTATTTGTATCGAGGAAGACATGCGTGCGACGCTAATGAGGCAATTGTATTGAGAATTGTGAGTGAACACAACATGCGGTTATTTTTTTTATATAGAGATCGTCAATTAGACTGATAGATTGATTTTCAAAGTCTTTATTGCATAAAAATAAACATTACAAGTAACAACTACAACAAATAAATTAAGTTACATTACACAAAGCTATTGCACTTTTTACGAATTTATACACATGTTTGTAGATCATTAAAAATACAGAAAATATAATGGGTAAATTAGGAATTTTGTTTATGCAAGCTTTAGTACAGCATTACATTTGATGCATACTTAAGTTAAAACTAAACAATAATGGCATAATACCACGAACATAATTAGTACAATGATAATGCATTGTATGTAGATATTAAAATAAAATATTATCTATTGGCTAAGCAAAACGAACAAAACATCGCCCCGGCAGTAAGCAAACACGTTTTTATTTAATTTTTATTCAACAGGAACAGTCACCGTAGTAGGTCCACGCCACCGCGCAAGCGTTGCGCATGGCCATACTGGTCTATATGCCTAAATAATACGGGTGATAACCGCGCGCATCAATGCGTCAATTAGACTACGCCTTGCCTTATAAGCTAAGCTAAGTTAAGCTGAAGGTAAAGTCTCAGAAAAGAGGGTCACCATTACTTACACATACCATGTTACAATGGTGACACTCAGCTTGACGGCCTCATCGTATGATTTTTCACGTCCCGCTTAAAGGACCTTAAAGGGTATTAGGAAGTTTCTTTTTATAACACTTAGGTGGCAGACAAGCACACAACTCACGTGATAGGTAGTGGTTACCGTGGCCTATGGACGTGTGCAACACCAGGGGAGTTACACTTGCGTTGTTGTTGCCCCTTTTGAAGAACCCCATATTGTAGGCGCATGGGAAAACCGCAGCAGGGAGTTCATTCTACAGCTTGTGTGTGCGTGGGATGAAGTTTCTTTCATACCTCTCAGTGCGTACCGTACCAGGTTGCAATGTTCTACTAGGTCGGTATTATGAGTAACGCTTCTGGTGTTGCACAAGTCTATTGGCCACGGTAACCGCTTTCCATTAGGTGGATCGTATGCTTGACTGCCAAGCCACCTAAGTGGAATATAAAAAGCAGATACCGGACTTCTGTGGTGAGAGTCTCACTGTGCACCCTGGGTGACGGAGACGGCGCCTCTGGTCTCTCCCAGGGCTTACATTAACTTCTATGGCAAATAATAAATATCTTAATTTTTTGTAAATAGACCAATCAAAATTGCCCTCTGAGTTTCGTGAAATCTTCTCAGGTCGGGGCCGGGTTTCGAACCGGTGGTCCATTTGCTAAACTAGTTTTCATGTTTCCTTTTGCGTTGACGTTTTGTAAGTGCCGATTTATTGGTCTATGCAGTATAAATGATTTTTAACTTTGACTTCGACAAGCTCAGACGTTCAAAATGGATAATAGTGTGACCGCGCATCCATTGTGTAAACTAACCAATTGTGAAGAAGTCACGTCTTCAGCACTGCACAGTTGTGCTATCATCCACGATGTTGCCAATAAATCAGAGCTAAAGTTGACAACACTCCATTAGTTAGTAAACTGTTGCGAGTGAAGTTGTTCCACGGCGCTCGTTCACCTTTGTACCGCGAGCCGTGAGCGCTGCACCATTGTTGTTCGTACAAGCGGTCACTTATAGACGGGACACATTGTTAGCACAACTAAACGGTTCTAGGGCTGGCACTCAGCTCTAGTGTTTATTTAGATTTAGACCATGATTTGATTGTAGGACTAGGGAAGTACCTTCACCCTACAAAATACCACGGCTATAATAACCTCGTGTTGTGTTCCCGGCGGTGAGTAGGGTAGCCAAAGCTCACTGGAGAGATTTTGTGCTGTCAGTGGGAAGATCAAAGGTATGTCTTAATTTTGTGTTCTGCACTGACGGCACAGAAACTTTCTGTTCTTATAAAGTCGGCAGCATGGATGTGACTCCCCTGGTGTTACACACGTTCACAGCCCACGGTAACCACTTTCCATCAGGCGGGCCATGTGCTTGTATGCCACCTAAGTATATTGTATATTGTATAAAAAAGTAATCTCAGTTTTATTCATACTGTCCAAGACGCTCCTGTATTTGTTATTATAATGTTGGTAGTATTTATAGGCCATTCTATATAGCATCAATATAGAAGTACTACGTAGTTTACAGTATGGGTTAAGTAGGGAATTAAGTATGGTTGAACTAGGTTAAGTTTGACTTAGTAAGTACACACTCTGTCATTACAACAAAAAAGTCAATTAAATCATGAAATAATAAGGACTTATGAAAAATGTTGGTCCTAGTGGATGATTATGATGTAAATGACGATAAATTTATATAGGTACATTTGATTAATCAAGATCAATACACTATTTTTGATATATACATAAATATTACTTTTAACTGTCTTACATTTTTCAAATACAATATCTTCTTGATTTCTTAATTTATTACATGCGCGACAACCCTAAGCCTTGTTCTCCAATCTCCACACAATATTATAAAGTCCAGTCCGTAGCAGATGTGTTGCGTTGCGCGGGAGTGCGCGGGTGTCACGCGGGCGGTGCGAGGGGATGCGCGCGCGCACCTGGCGCGCACGTGGGTTTGTTTGAGCTCGCAATGGAAGCTGTGCTTGTTTTGATGCATAACCTTGATGGAATGTGCCATTGTTAGATCTACAAGATGTCAATGAGTGTACCTTGTGTTTTGACAATATATAGTTCTATATCGGAGGGTAGAAAAAATGTCTGCATTGTACTTTATAAGTACCTATAATGGGCGGTTTGATGAATAGGAAGGAGGAAGTAGGTTATCCATATACTCATTAGTATAAACAGCATATTTAACCTAAGACCATTCGTGGCTGTTTTCGAGGGGATACTTTTTACATCAATATATAATATGTATAAATGTTGTTGTAATATGCTTACATCACACTATCTGATATTCTTATTTCCACTTGATATCACATTCACTGCTCTGTAATGTTACTCTGTACTCCTTATTTGTGAAATAAACATTTATTATTATTTATTATTAAAAACAAAATATATTGCGAAAATGTGGTTTCGAGACAGCTGTTGATGTGATGTTGTTACAAATGTTCAAATTATATATGTACTTAGAGGCTTTTAGGAGCAGAGGTTAGCACGAGAAAAGATATAAAGAATCAATTTCATTTATTCAGTTTATGTATATAAAGAGCACATATGAACGTCAACATTTTACAATTATGTGAAATATTAAATAATGTAAAAATAAACCATTGGAAATTGATTCTTTCGCTGGTTCGGTAGGTTAATTCTACTGAGAAGATACCAGCAAGAAACTCAGAGAACTGTATCAGAACTAGATTATCTTTCTTTTTTAAATTTGCTTTAGTTTACAATTTATGTTGTGCGAGCAAGCAAGAAAAGAGTGGCGTATTAGGACTCATCAAGCTGGTGCAGTTGCTGATTGACGGATGAGGGTCTGACGGATGAATTCTTTTATGGATGTGGGGTTAGACGGCCCCCTGATTTGAAGTAGACTTTGCCCATTTGCCCATAGTCATAGTGTAATCATAATCATCTTGATTACCGTTAATCCCATTAGCATCTAAAGCTAAGGAGTCTCATGTTAGTATCCTCCAAAATCCCGTCGAATATTACAAGAGAACAATATTGACATTCAAGCCTTAGGCCGTCTACTCACGAGGCGACTGTTGAAAGTCGTCACGACTTTAATATATTGCGGTCGCACGTGTGTCGTTTGCCTTGTGGCGTATGTGGCGACAGCCCGCACTTAACGAGCTCGTTAGAGACCACAGCGGGTTTGGCTTCGACAGCTTACATGTCACTGCTGAAGGGTTCGCTGTTTGGAGGAACCGCACGTGACGCCATAATGACGTAGGCGAGAGCAAAGTAAAGAGGAACGCTATTAATGTATAGACAAATATACACATATTCTAAGAAACATAGTGGTAATGCTGTACTGGTGGTGGTTTCTATCATAAATGCATTATTCTGTGGAGGCTACATACTTACATATACCATATTTACGGCAGTAAATCCTCGAAGGGGTGGGCAGAGGTGTAATACCACCCACATTTCGCCAAATATTTTCGATTCCACACAACATGGGATGGGCCTATTGACTTCAAGCGGGCACTTTGTCATGGATTGTATGTTTACTGTCGGATAAAGAACAGCTTTATCCTTGTAATGCCTATAAATTGATATTATGATACTTTTTCTATCGTTTGTAAAATCAATACTACATCACTCTCGTAGTGGTTCAGTTTCGTGGAAAGTTTGCACTTTGGAGCTAGCCTCACGCTTATTGTATTCAACGTTTTTTCCTTACAGCCGTAGTATACTTGCAACTGTTGTGGTAGGAAGAAAGAAAAGAAAAAAAAAGATCCTTCCAGCATCAATCACCTACAAAAACTTCAAATTAGTATTAAAAAAATCTTAACACTTTGAAATTTAAATCATTTTGTAAACATTCAAAAGAATCTCCGACGCATCTAATCGGAATAAGCACAATGTTGGACCGCGGCCGGAATGCCGAGTGCTCCAGCGTAACTAAATCGACACAGGTACATTATTCTACTTGACAATGAGTTTTAAACGCAGTCCTAACGTGAACAGACAATGAATTTCAATTGCTTCACATAGAAGACAGGACTAAACTAAATGAAAGTGTCCGCTAAGGATCATATTAGACATATCAACTCGGATCGTATTGGCTAAATTAATAAAATAATCAACAAATATATACTTATATACGCTTACGGCTTTCCGTCGCCGCAACAGCACAAGAAATGCCACAATTATGTAATGGACTCTTTCTCATTTAATTTTGAACTTGGAGTCTATATTAATAAAGTTTAGAATCAAGTTCTAGTGACAGTTTGGTCAAGCAGCGCTAAGCGAGCCGTAAGCGCGGTTGAGGAGATGTCACATTCCAAAGTGTTATAGTTAAGTCGCAAGCGTTTCATTATGTATCACTGTCTTTCGGTCTCGTGAGGCTTTTGGTCTTTACGTGACGATATCGATACGATGGCAACGTCATATCGTGACAGTTTGACCGAGGTAGGTTAGTATGTAGCTTATTGGTTAAGGAGTCGGTCTTACAATCGTGAGATCTCGGGTTAGGGGAAATACTACTAATGTTGGCTATATTCTTAAATAGATGTATAGGAACAAGGACAGGTCAGAAGCACTCGAAGCCGGGGGGAAACGTAGTGTAAATGGATTCGGAGCGAAAAAGGAGTCAGCGTATGTATAATATTGTTAAAATATTAGTTCCCGGTGGAGTAGTACATTACAAAATTCCAGGGCTTAAGCAAAACCATTGTTTTACCACGAACACTGCCATAAAATCCATTTAATATTACACTTTAAAGCAATGTAATTAAAGTCCAAAATTAAAAAGCTTTTTTCAGAGTAAATGAAAAAGTGTAATGAAATTCTTTTTATATAATTTTTAGACTTCATTATAAATATATTTTGTGTTCTGCTCTGAGGGGACATAAAATCTCTATTCTTACAGGGTGTAGACAAAATGTTTATATTCCACCAAACCCACAAAATTATAAACAATGATGCACAAAATACATATATGTATGTATAACATATCCTCCCGATATTTAGTGACGTCAGTCATCTGTATTCTGTGATGGAACTGTATAAAGATATCGACGTCACTGCCTCCCCTCTCCGCTTTCGACGAATTCCCAATGCATTTATCGAAGTGTACCATTTCTGTTCGACATCATTTCAACGGACGCCAGACGGCTGCATGCTGCAGAGCATTACTTACAGATACGGGCTCTAGGTAATCATATGCTAGTCTTGAATACTGAAAAGGTTTTTGTTTAAGTTTGAGTTTGAACTCAAATAACTTGTGGTAATGTTTGCACATGAGTTCCTATAATGTTTAGGTAGGGTAGACACGACGGTATTTCCGTCCCAATTGAGCAGTCCGACTGGATAAGTACCTCCGACGTGCAAAGTACTGCGGTAACCTCGTGTTGTATTATCAGCGGTGAATATGGTAGCCAGAGCTCACTGGAGAGTTTTTGTGCTGTCAGTGGGAAGACCAAAAGTTTGTCCTGCTTTGTCTTCTACCCTGACGGCACAGAAACTCTCTGTTCTTACAGGGTCGGCAGCGCGAGAGTGACTCCCCTGTTATTGCACACGTCTATAGTCCACGGTAACCACATTCCATCAGGTGGGCCGTCTGTCACCTAAGTGGTATAAAAAAAGATTGACATGTATTTTGACGTTTAAGTCATACATTAACGACAAAATGTGTCAGTCCCATAAATTCATCGTTCTACATATAGCACGATACGGCTATTATATTCCCACGTGTCTAGAGGAGTTGGTCAGACTTAGAATCGGTGATTTTTCTTAACACAGTGTCTCAGAGAGTATTCTAAGCCGTCGCTTGGGACCCGGTTGCTATGCGAACATCTAGTGCATGATCATAGTTGATATTGCATGTTGAAGTTCCGTCACAAATTGAATATTTTTTTTTTTTTTTTTTTTTTATCATTGTAGATTCTTTATTTTAATAAACAAATCAAGAAATAATTTATAAATATTAAATACAATAAAAATAAAATAACTATTATACAACTTATAGCTAAGAACAATTAAAATGCGTCGTAGAATTCCTCCGCATCGCATGCCTCTTGTGGTAGCGTTCCCAGAAGACTGGCAGCATTGCCACGTTGTATGGCAATGCTTATTCTCTGTCCTAAAAAGAGGCCAGCCTTCTGGTCACGAGAAGCGTCGACCATTCGCTTCGCAATCTCACGGAATAATTCAATAATAAGTATAGATATTGCAATGAACATAGCTCTTTCAATAAATAACTTTAAATCGAATTACAGTTTATACAAATGTGCTATTTACACTCTATTATTATAACTCACAGTCGTTCTGCGTCGTATTGCCTAACAAAAACGATAAATAATACGTTAGTTCCCCAAAGTGGACATTGTTTATGAGCAGCAAGGCCTTGTCCACGCCACGTGCAGGACTTTTGGACATGATGGTATCTGTCTCAAGGAGCTGTTCAATGGGAATGTATCTTATTCTTCATCCAAGCGTTAATTTCGATATTAAACATCCGATGCTTTCACCTCGGCGTCCGGGGTCCGCTTTTTCCATTCTAACTGCATGTTTTGGCTGAACTTAGATATTTCCCGTGGAGTGACTGCCATGCTCAAAGAGAATGAGTCTGGCATAATAAAATTGCTATTTTTTATTTGTTTTATACCACTTAGGTGGCAGACAAACACACGGCCCACTTGATGAAAAGTGGTTACCGTGGCCTATGGACGTGTGCAAAACCAAGGGAGTCGCACTCGCGCTGCCAACCCTGGAAGCACAGATAGTTTCTGTGCCGTCAGTGTAAAAGACAAAGTAGGACAAGCTTTTGGTCTTCCCACTGACATCACCAAACGTGTCCAGTGAGATCTAGCTACACTACTCACCGCCGGGAACACAACACGAGGTTATTATGGCCCGAGTATTCCGCCACTGGCGTCGTATCAAAGTTCAGTAGTTGGACTAGTAGCTGAACTTTTTAAGGCTCAAACTAGCCGTAACTACTGCTATAAATGTTTGTATGGCAACTGGTGGACATACAGTCACGTCTATTGCCTAGTGGTGTAGACAGAGAGGACATGGTTTCACCTGCTGCGATCCTGGCATACATCTTTCGCTTCTTCTACTTTCATAATTGCTTTCATACAAGCTCATTCTATGTTCAAAACTTTTACTATTACATGTAATGTGGTCATAATACATTAGAGTACCTACGCTTCCAATTTAAGTACCTTTTGATGTTATATTCCGCGGGTCAAACCTTCAATTCCTTTATAACATTCTGACACCTCAGATAGATTGCCCCCGGTGACCGCTGGGGTAATCTTTTGAAGCGACCGTCCATTTTAGATTAAAATACTCCGAGAGCGTTTGTGTTAGACCCATGTCTCGCATAGGGCGCCCAGAGGACAACAGTATCTGCCTTACGGAAAGGGTACAATTTAGACAAAGGACTGACAATACCACGATATGTGTATATATTTTAAAATACACTTGCTCGTATCAGTAACATTTTACTCATTAATTTTAGGCAGAATACTGAATGAAATTTTTTGCATTTAGTATGTTAACTATTCAGAATATATTAAGATAGAAAAAATTGAAACGGTCTAGACGGAATTCAAACCCGTGATCTTTCCCTTACAAGTTAAATATGTCGTGTTTGGTATGAACACATTTCAAATATGTAAAAATTATACCTACCTATTGCTAAAATACACTAAAATAAAATAAACAAAAATTACATACATAGTGCGTCATGAAATTCCTCCGCATCATCACCGACCGGTAATGTACCCAGAAGGCTGGCAGCATTGCCACGTTGAATGGCAATGCTTATCCTCTGTGCAAGATAATAACCAGCCTTCTCGTCACGCGTAGCGTCGATCAGCTGCTTTGCCAAGTCTTTATATAGAGACCGAGCACTTGGACCCCTCGTCCCTAACGTTTCAACCCCAAACGGCTCAAAAACATAATCACCTGTCAGGTTACAGTATTTGCAAGTATTTACAAGTTACAAGTTATAAGGAGGAGCGCTCTGACGACTAAGCCACCGAACCTTCGCCCGAAATCATTCAAATTCTTCTACACATATGTCTGTCTTACGGCGGATTCAAATCCCGCCTGGACCGTTTAAATTTTTTCTGTCTTAATCGATTTAGAATTTTATTAATTTTATTTAATCACAAAATTATGTCTCATCATCATCATTTTAGCATGCTTCGTATCATCAGAAGCTTACACTTGAGAGCCCGGGGTCCGCTTACCTATTCTTTGCCTCCTGGTTTGGCCTCTTGACTTTTATGGGTGTGACTGCCGTCTGACGTCCCAAGTGTGCATCAGAGCCTCCTCCTACCATCAGCAGATATACCGGCTTGCAGACGAGTTAAACTGGGGCCTCTCAGATCTTAGTAGAATATCCATTTAAGACATAACACAATGCTACTTATCTCGTAATAAATAACCTATACCTAATTATAAATAGGCATCTAACATCATCCTCCCTTTGCATAATTGGGTAAACATTCGCCGATAATCCCAGACAGTGTAACAATATAACCTTTTGAACTGTGCATTCCCGCCGACGACGGGCGCACACCCTCCGCCCTCTCGTAAATCACGTGACGTAGATACATAGATAGTGACGTCACCGATAAGCAACGGTGACGTCAGCTGATTTACAACGTGGTTATAACGTAGTCGAAATTGTGGATGGGTTTTGGGATATTTATTTGCGTTGTGCAACGCAAGCGTTAATAAATCAATTCAACTCATTTATTTTGCGAAGTACGGGTTTACAGGATGTTGTTATAATTTTTGTATTACCATACTCGATCGCCAAAGGGGCTTGCGAATAAGACAATAATAATTAGGCATAATGTAACAAATGCCAATGAATTCTATTTTTAACTGAGTTCAATTAAGCCATTTATGAATGGAGTTTTCTGATTCATGATTATCCTAATCCTATTGAATGAAATTTTAACCATTTAGTATGCTAATTATGCAAAATCGATCCCCGTAAGACGGATATATGGATAGAAGAATTTGGATGGTTTCGGGCGAAGGTTCGGTGGCTTAGTCGTCAGAATGTTCTCCCTGTAAGGAAATATCGCGGATTCGAATCCCGCCTGGACCGTTTCAGTTATCCTAATCTGATACCGAGATCCTGGAAAACACAGGGTCTTCTGGCGACTTCATCTATCTATCTGTCTATCTAACAAACAGGTACTGAACTACTTTATAAGTACTAACCATCCTGTATCGGATATATGAAAGTTCACAATGTAAGCTGATTTTGAGGAGGTAGGACACGGCGGTATTTGAGGAGGTAGGACACGGCGGTATTTCCGTCCAAATGAGCAGTTCGACTGGGGAAGTACCTCCGCCCTACAGAATACCGCGGTTATAATAACTTCGTGTTGTGTTCCCGGCGGTGAGTAGGGTAGCCAGAGCTCACTGGAGAGTTTTTGTGCTGTCAGTGGGATGACCAAAGGCTTGTCCTGCTTTGTCCTCTACACTGACGGCACAAAATTTCTGTTCTTACATGGTCGGCAGCACGGATGTGACTCCACTGGTGTTACACATGTTCATAG
The DNA here is from genome assembly GCA_963662185.1 of Eilema griseolum. Classification (NCBI taxonomy): domain Eukaryota; kingdom Metazoa; phylum Arthropoda; class Insecta; order Lepidoptera; family Erebidae; genus Eilema; species Eilema griseolum. The sequence goes on from OY759258.1 coordinate 13,525,866, forward strand.
GTCATGGTAACCACTTTCCATCAGGTGGGCCGTGTGCTTGCCTGCCTTTGAAGATCAGTCATAGAAATCCATTGAGGGATTCTCTCAGTATAGGTAGCAATTTATTTTTATACCGCTTAAGCGGCAGGCAAAAACGCACGGCCCACCTCCCACCTACTAATAGGAAGATAGATACCGTGCCCCATGGAGATGAACTACGCTACTAGTGTTATCAAATACCTTGGTGTTTGTAGGTTGTAGTACACGGTCTATTTACCCATGGGTAACACGATCCAGTGAACATTGGCAATAGTAGAAAGTGTTGCGACGCTGCGACGGCGCGTAGGCGGACCGGTGTGAAAGGGAATCGAATCGCCCGTGCGCACGCGCATAGCGACTGTACAGGATGCGTTGGAACTTGTGTTCCTAGTCCTGTAATATTATTTTATATTGCTAAGGTAGAAACAAGCGTCTAGCCCATATGATGTTATGTGGTTACGGTGAGCTATGGATACTTCAGGAGTAAGGGATTTATTTCCAGACGAAGCCGGGAGCCGGGCCGCTAGTTTAGGTTTAAAATTTTCAATATATGATAATAATATATGGAAAAACTGAAATTGCTGCTGGTGGATGACCTCCAGTGAGCGAAGCCAGTGGGTTAGTTGAGTCGTGGTTGGACAGCATGAACTGTTACAATATTCTATTTGTTAATTTTATAAATGGGAACGTTTGTATGTTTGTATGGATGTTTGTTACTCTTTCAAGCAAAAACGGCTGAACAGATTTTAATGAAATTTAGCACAGAGACAAATTACATTGTCTGTAATAGGGCATAGGCTACATTTGCTAGAGGAATAGGTTCCTTTGTATTGAGCGAACGCGATTGGAATTTTACGCGTTCGGAGCCGTGGATAAAAGCCAAAAGCTCGTTGCAAATATGATATTTTATATATTCATATTCACTTTGCATTTGGTCAAAATGTTAGCCTTTTTTTTTTTTTTTTTACTTGCGCAAAATCCCCACGGATACATCCCCACCGGAGCCGGTGGAGGAGGTTATGTCGGACTCGAACCGACTAAAACGCACGCCGCCTGTGGGTCGTTTTGGTTGCCGAAGGTGAGGTTGACAGGCATATCCCTCGCAAAATGTTAGCCTTGTTACAAAGTTGTTATGTATTTTTTAATGAAATTTTATAAGCAAGACTATGTATTATGCAATCTGTACCTGTTGAATATTATGACATAGAACCACAATTTAATATCATCAGTTAATATTGCCTTGCCATCAGTGAATTTGGGTCACCCCATCTCTTCCCATACGGTGTCATACAAGGCGACTAAGGAATAGGGCTGTTTAACATCAGACAGATATTATACAGTCCAAACTGAGGTACAGATACATGGCTCGAGTCAACAATGGTGCCCGTAAGACGGCAATAGGCTGACCCCCTATTACGTGGGATCGCAAACAATGTTGGTGAAATAGGGATAAAGGCGTGATTATATGTATGTATATTTAAATTCCATTATTGAATGTCTAAATACCTACTCCAAGTAAAAATACCATCTTAACAAATTACTTATAGAGTGTAGACTAACAGCTAACAAGTTCGTTACAGAACTCACTTAGCTAAGTAAACTGAATCCTGTGCGGCGATGATTTAATGAAACTCAAACAGCGGGCACGCCCCTCGCTCTGAGATTTGTTATTGAACTGATATCACGTCATTTGTACAATGCTAATGGGATTATTTCTTACTTATTATAAATGGAATTCGTCCTGCAATTAAGCGTCCTCCCTCCTTGCGAATACGGTGAAACGCTTCGAGGTGAGACCTGCCTTTTGTCTATTTTTTGTATCGACAGTGAGAGTATAATCCACTACCACTGCCAGAGCCCCGCGGCCACAAAATTCTCCATTTTTGCGGTTACGTACCCGCAGGGTCAAAACAAGACCTTATTACTAAGACAAGTCCGTCTGTCTTTCTGTCGCCAGAATATATCTATGAACTGAAACTGAAATTTTCACAGATGAAATGATCCTGTAGCAGCTATAACACAAAATTGATTAAGATAGGAAAAAATTAAATCAGCAACCCGCGATCTTTCCCTTACAGGGGGAATACTCTGACCACTGAGCCACAGAACCACTCCAGAAATCATCCAAATCTTCCTTTATATATATATCCGTATTATAGCGACGGTGGGTATACTTCCTACAGTCCCGGGGCCTTTAAGCGGGGTGTGAAAAAGCATCTGATGAGGCCGCCAAGCTGAGTGCCACCATTGTAACACTTAGTGTCTGTAATGGTGACCCTCTTTCCTGAGACTTTGCCTTTAGCTTACCATCAGGCGAGGTGAGGTCAAGTTGGCGTGTCCTATATAAAAAAAAAACTAAAACGAGAATAAAATGAATATTTAAAGCGGGCTCCCATACAACAAACGTGATTTTAAGGATGACTAGATCATCATCATTATCTGAATTTTTTCCCAACTCAGTTGGGAGCGATTTTCCATTCTAGTCCAGCCCCCAGCAGCATAGAATGATGATTGTATGGAATTTGACATTTATGATATTCGTTGACGACTGTCAAATCTCATGCATACATAGATATAATCACACCTTTATTCCCGGAGGGTTAGACAGAGGTGTATTAACACGCACATTTAACCAATCATTGAATTCGGTCCCACGTAATAGGAGGTGTGCCAATTGCCGTCCTCCGGGCACTATTGTTGTATAGACTCAGCCTGAGCCTGGGCTGTCCATATCTGTCTGATGTAAAAGAATCCTTTAGTCGCCTTGTACGACATCGCATGGGAAGAGATGGGGTGGTCTATAATCTACTCTGCCGGGAACCACGCGACTCCCGTTTTTGCCATTCTATTCTGCAATACGGCGACCAACGAATTACCTCTTGTCTAGGGGTTAGGAGGGCTAGATAACGGTATGGAACTCTTCGTGCCCGAGTCTGACTCGCAAATATTTACATACATACATATAATCAAGCCTTTATCGCCAGTGGGTTAGGTACAGGTGAATTAACACCCACATTTCACCAATCATTGAATGCGGTCCCACGTAATAGGAGGTGAGGCTTTTGCCGTCCTCCGGGCACTATTGTTGACTCAAGCCATTCATCTGAGGCTGAGTTTTGGCTGTATATATCTGTCTGATGTTAAACAGTCCTATTTTTTAGTCGCTTTGTACGACACTGGGAAGAGGTGGAGTGGTCCAAATTCTACTCTGCCGAGAACCACGCGGCTCCCGTTTATGTCATTATATTCTGCAATACGGCGACCAACGAATTGCCACTTGGCTAGGAGGGCTAGGTAACGTATGGAAGTCTTCGTGCCCGAGTTTGACTCCCAATTATTTACTTAGGTACATTAATATAGTATTTTATATTTTTACCTAAATATATAAACCTACATAAATTCATACAACATAAACTCACGCCTATATCCCCGAAGCGGTAGTCAGAGGGGGCGTCGAAGGTCGATGAACGACCTCCGCCCCCCATGAGCGCCGGCCTGGGGGTGACAGGTGGAGCCGCCTGTCACCCTGGCAGAAGCAGGCCGCGGCAGTGGCGCGACTGGCGCGCCTCCCCGAGAAGAGGGCCAGATCGTTAGAGATGGCCCTGGGTCGGCCGGGGTGCGAGGGATATGCCTGTCAACCTCACCTTCGGCAACCAAAACGACCCGCAGGCGGCGTGCGTTTTAGTCGGTTCAAGTCCGACATAACCTCCTCCACCGGAAAAGGAAAAAGGAAAAGGGGAAAAAAAAAAAAACGGGGTAGTCAGAGGTGCTGCTAGCACCCACATTTCGTCAGTTTATGTTTAGGTCCCAATGTTATAAACCTGCGATAAATACACACAACTTCGAAAAGCATCGAAGTCATTGTTGTGTGCCATAATGCCTACCGCGGCTTTTTTTATAAAAATAATATATTAAATATATATAAATATATATATATAAAATAAAAATAATAATATATAAACCGTGCTGTCTGAATAGTCCTTTTCCGCCTGTCAGTTATTTATGCAGCACGATGTGTCTTAACGTGTTGGAGCCAGACAAATCGCGGCCATTACATGCGGCCGCGTGGTTGCTCTGTTACATTTGCATGTTATTAGCTGCTGCGGACGCTGGAGCGGAATGGATGTCTCCATAAGATTATTCAGAGGTCGTGACCCTTGCCAAGAGATCTGTCACTTTATATCGCTTTGTATTGCTGCTGGGTAACGCAGAATTGTCTTGATTTGATCAGAAAAGGCCGCACGGTATAAATTGGATCACGTAACTCTAATTTTTTACCATCTTAGGTACCTACTAATAAAACTATAGGAACTTAAAAAACCACACTGTGTTTTGCCAACAAGGTAGACCGAAGAGGACTGTTAAATGTACTAACATAACATAACATAAACTCACGCCTATATCCCCGAAGGGGTAGGCAGAGGTGCTAGCACCCACATTTCGCCAGTTTATGTTTAGGTCCCAATGTAATAGGTGGCGAACCTATTGCCATTAACTGGGATAGTAATCTAATACTAATCTTCTAACTAAATATTATAAATTTGGAAGTTTGTGAAGATGTTTGGATGTTTGTTATTCAATCACGCTCTAACGGCTGAACGGATATGGCTGAAATTTAGTACAGGGATAAATTCAATTCTGGAATAACATATAGGCTCAAATAACAAATATGGAAGCTCAACCAACTACGTAGTTAGACTAGTAAAGCGGATTCCAGACACCGGGGTGACAGCTTCGGATGCAACTGGGATTAACGCTAAGATGAAGAAGAGATCAAATCCTCACCATAGTTTTTGTTGACATTTTATGTACCATAATGACACTCGGAATGTAAACAAACACCATTCATTTGAGACATCATTCTTCGCAATCCGTCCAGCCCTTAGGCCTGTAGAGGAAAAAAAAGAGAAAATATACATACGCGCGTAACACATTACCCTCGCTGACGCAATCGGGTAAAAAGAAACAATTTCTCATTAAACGTTGTAATTAATCTGTCAAATACATAGGTGCGTTCAAGTAAGCCTTTGTGCGTACGAATTGCGAATAATGTGCGCGCGTGATATCTGTTTGAACGTTTTAATTAATACTCGTACTACCATAATCCCTTTATTGTAACCGGTGTACCGCAGAAAATCTGCGGTCGAGTTTTAAGCGGGAGTTACGTATAAATCAAATGTATTTTATACTACTATTGCTTGCGGCTCCGCTCGCGTGCATGTCGGTTATCGCGACCGAACATTACAATCTATCATCCCCAAACAGATCAAAATGCATAGTTCCTACAGTCCCGGGTCCTTTAAGCGGGGCGTGAAAAAGCATATGATGAGGCCGTCAAGCTGAGTGTCACCATTGTTACATAGTAAATGTAAGTAATGGTGACCCTCTTTTCTGAGACTTTGCCTTCAGCTAACCATCAGGCTAGGCGAAGTCTAACTTTTAAACTATCGCGTTCCATGATATACAATAATGTTGTAGTCAGCCTGTGACCACGGCTGGTGGAACCTGGTCGAAACGTCAGACAAATCAAAGGTATGTATGTACCTATACCATGATCGCGTTCATTCCCGCTAAAATTATTGTAAGGCGAGGACTAATTGACGTGTGATATAAAAAAAAGTTATTTATTACCGAATACCAAAAAAAAATTCATTATGTTATCTTCGAAAATGATGAACTTTCATACATTCCCTATTTTGACCCTTTATCTGTGACTGAGCGCCTGCGGAGTCTCAACCCAGTCCATGCCGCATTTGCTTTCTCATCACTCGCTTATACCTAGGACCTGTGTATGGCAACGGAGAATGCTATTATCGTGGCCAAGTATTGGGCCGACAGATTTAATGTATTTTATTGGTTTAGCCATTGACACTATGAAGAAAAAGAAAACCCCTCAAGAAATTTCAATTATAACAAGTTACATGTCTTTTCGCAAGCTATAGTTCACCCCTATATTACATTTCATCGAAATCGGTTTAGTAGTCTGGCCGTAATACTGTAACTGACAGACATTCAAACATAGTTACTTTCGAATTTATAATATTAGTAGGGATAAAGGCTTTAATATAGCAATCCTATATTACTGGTCGGAGGTAGACGTACTCCTTTATAACAAGATCATTGAGACTGAACAGGAATAATAAACAAAACAACAACTTAATGATTAAACCCCATTGAGGAGGCACTAAACAGTTTTATCTCTGTCGTATTTTATATGCAGATAATGGGTGGATAATGGACAGACGTTGGCTCACGGCCGCGGTCGGGGCGCGACTGACTGGCACGCTGCCAGCGCTACCATAGACATAGACGGCCATCATTGTTATCTATGATGCTTATAATGTTTTTTTTTGTTTCAGGTACTTAAGCATGCTGTCAAGGAAAAGCTTTTGTTATTATTTAAATAAGTTTATGAATGCTTCTACAGCCTCTGACATAGACAAAAGAGGCGTGTTGTTCTTAAGCTAGTTACTTTTTGAGATGGTATAAAAACAAAGCGGCAAGTTCAACTGGTACAGGATGAGTTCTTTTTTTATACAACTTAGGTGGCAGACAAGCACACGACCCACATGATGGAAAGTGAGTTCGCACCAGGGGAGTCACATTCGTGCTGCCGACCCTGTAAGAACAGAGATTTCCGGTGCCGTCAGCGCAGAATACAAAATCAGACAAGTCTTCCCACTTACAGCACAAACTCTCCACTGAGCTCTGGCTACCGTACTCACCGCCGGGAACACAACACGAGGTTATTCTGTAGGCTACTTCCCCAGTCGGACTGCTCAAATGGGACGGAAATATCGTCGTGTCCTACCTGTTTTTTATGGATGATGATGGAGGATGAAATTTTCAAAAGGGAAGCTGTTGGGATAATAAACTTAGCTAAATCTAGTTTGTCATGCACCATACGATTCATTGGGAGGCCGCCAGAAATCGGGTTACAGTGACCCATCGCCACTGTTCTTTCTGTAGCTTTTATGTGAGTCTAGTTCTAGTCTAGTTTGAAGTGTTAGCTATCTCAAAGTACCCGAACTTTGATGAGTTTTTGGTGTTACTATTTACGCAAAATAAGCTCGTGATAGAATTAGCTTAGTCTGTCCGTCCGCTCCTACTTTTTGCTAACCGATTACCAAGAAGGAGGAGGTTCTGAACTCGATCGGTATTTTTTTATGAATTTACACCAAATTACTCTGAGATCCATTATCCGATTTATGTAGTTCTTTTGTAGTTCTATGCAAACCGGCTTCTAACAGATCAGTAAATCTGTAAATTCAATATTTTTTTCTTATCTTTGTGTTAAAATCGGTTGAGAAGTGGTTTATTGTAATCAATTAGGACCCGTTGTCGTAAAATTTCAATGTGGTTTAATTAAACAAACAATACTGAGCTTGAGGAGGCAGAGAATAGCCGACGTGGATGTTTTCGTCAGCAGTCGCCGGGGCGCGGGGAGCTGAGGCTGGTAGGAGCGTCGCACAGTTGCCTAACGAAGCGTTCCTTTAATTACAATACAATGGCGCGGCGCTGTTCTATATCCGTTACACTTGATTGCTGAAACATAATAACGTTAATTAGTAGTCGCTAATGTGGTCGCTCAGGCCGAGGCCTTACTGCCAGCGAGTAGCGAGCAAGTCTGCTTGTGGTCACGGTCTGTGCAACCGGGTCGGAATGTCAAACACTGCGAAACGACAAACACATTAACGTGAATGATGGTGCATTAGAATGGTTACAATAGTTTAGTTTTCATTATGAATTAATGAATATAACTTTATTGCACACCAATAATCAACATAAAATAAATATCAACAAAGTTCACAATAGTAGGTACAATGGGCGGTCTTTGTATCCTGTATAGTCAATTCTACCCACTTCCTGGCCATAACAAAAAGTTAGACCATCGTAGAAATTTGTTTCTGTTGCCGAAATGTATGGGAAACGTTTTTGGCGATTTCTGTCTTTTCTAGTACTGAAAGCTAAAATGGTCCCATAGAGTTTTTTGATCCCCACATAAAATAGAATCGATTGGCATAAAAATAAATTTTGAACTTTTTGCATTTTTTTTGCTAACTGTAAGTTTTTTACAAAATCTGTGAATGCAGTTCAAAATGTCCCAAAAAGTTAGGGAAGGTCTTTTAAGAACGTTTTGCTGTAACTGCAACGGTTAAGGTACTTGCCCTTACTGCCCCGTTTCAAAAATACACCCTGTATAAACGTAAATTTCGCGCCATGTGTATAAGTAGCAAAACGTCCCTCCGTAAAATGTACTTTTTCAACTATTCGTTATAACTAGTGAAATTAATATATTATATACCTATACTACTTGTTTTCTTCGTTTTTAATCATTTAATTAGATTATTATTGAGCAAAAATTATATAGACCTACAGAATACCGTGGTTATAATAACTTCGTGTTGTGTTCCCAGCGGTGAGTAGGGTAGCCAGAGCTCACTGGAGAATTTGTGCTGTCAGTGGAAGACTAAAGTCTTGTCCTTCTTTGTCTTCTACTGACGGCACAGAAACTCTGTACTTACAGGGTTGGCAGCACGACTGTGACTCCTTTGGGGTTACAAACGTCCATAGGTCACGGTAACCACTTTCCATCAGGTGGGCCATCTAAGTGGTTTATAAAAATTTTTTTTTTTTGCTTTAAACAGTGATGCAAACGTACCTACTAGAATTGATGGCTTTAGTACTAGATAATAGTTTGTTCGACTTCAGAATGCGTTTATTAAGTAAGCAAAACGCTAGTCGCTTCCCGCTCGCCACACGACCTGTACCCAAAGCTCTGAATAGATTCATTAGTTAGAATGAGATGAGCTCTTTAGTATTTATATTCCCATCTTCATTCGCAGGTCGCCTAGTGCTTCCCACTAATGGCCATAATCCCGGGAGTAGCGGCGGTTAGTTAGGCCCGCTCTTAATTGAGTTGGCCTAACTGGGCACAACTCCGTGGCCATAGGTCGTGAATTGCGTGGTACATATTTGAAGGCTTTGCTATGCTAACTAGTCTTGTCAGTTCTAAACTAGAGTAGGTCATTCGAATTGTGACATTTTTAATACCTTTGGGATGCACACTGAGGCCTGATTTTCTCGTACGTGTCGTACTCATATTTCCATATCTATATTAGCTTCGGCCCGCGGCTCCGTCCGCATGAAATTTTGATCCGGTTTCCGCAACCTATGAGAACATATTCCCGGGATAAATCAGATCTGTTCAGTCATTACAGTGTAATTGATACAGACATCTTCTCAAACTTTCACATTTATATTATCCAGTTACCTCCCTCCTCACCTCCGCCCTACAGAATACCGCAGCCATAATAATCTCGTGTTGTGTTCCCGGCGGTGACTAGGTTAGCCAGAGCTCACCGAAGAGTTTTTTTTGCTGTCAGTGGAACGAGGGTGACTCCTCTGGTGTTGCACACGTCCATAGGCCACGGTAACCACTTTCTATTAGGTGGGCTGTGTGCTTTTATGGCACCTAAGTTGTATAAAATATATGCTGTTCAGAACAAAAATAGAGGATAGAGTAAGCTGATGAGTAATTAGTGCTAATATAAGTATAAATTTATTATTGGCACGCAGAATATTCTGTGCCTACTAGTTTTAAGACACAATCTCTGTAATCATAATCGAAGCAAATAAACGATTGAATTGAATTCAGCGGCTACATCTACATCGATTGCCGTTTACCATCAGGTGCGTGTTACGTGGAAGTCATTATCCTTTTAAAAATAATCATCATCTTAGTGTGGTCTTTAATTGCATTCGAGGATTTCGCCTTGGAGTCCGTAAAACGCTTATGCCTTTCCTATTTTAGAGTTGGCTTATGTAGATTTTATGGGAGCAACTGCCGCCTGACCACCGAACCTCCGTATGTAAGCCTGCACCACAGCCTCGTAGACCAATCAGCAGGTATACCATCTTGTAAAGAGGCGTTAACTTGACCCATACACGCCTGTTATAAGTATTGTACCTACGTAGATAGAACTGCGCCATTTTAACGCAAAAGTCCGATATCGAACATTAATATTCCAACAATGTGTAAAATTTCAAGCGTCTGTTAACTTTCCTGTGAAGGGAACGAAGGGACCCGCAGCTCCCGACAGCTGAGTAGGGACAGTACGCTGCCGGAAATGGCGGGATTTTTACAACCAATTTATGTAATATGTCTGTTTCATTAAAAGGTACATTGTTTAACTTTATAGCCATTTGTTTTAAACATTGGTCGTACGTTTATCACATAAACTACATAGCGCTATCTCAAATATAGCTATACATACATATAATCACGCCTTTATCCCTGGAGGGTTAGGCAAAGGTGAATTGACACCCACATTTCTCCAATCATTGTATTCGGTCCCACGTAATAGGGGGTGAGCCTATTGCCGTCTTCCACTCTTACTTTATATATCTGTGTGATGTTAAACAGCCCTATCCCTTAGTCGCCTTGTACGACACCGCATGGGAAGAGATGGCGTGGTTCAAATTCTACTCTGCCGGGAACCACGCGGCAGAGTACGATATTGCGTACAATATCGAGCCATCGACACATGATGGAAATTCCGTTTATAATATTCAGTATTCGGTATAGGTAGGACACGGCCGTATTTCCGCCCAATTGAGCAGTCCGACTGGGGAAGTACCTCCGTCCTACAGAATACCGCGGCTATAATAACTTCGTGTTGTGTTCCCAGCGGTGAGTAGGGTAGCCAGAGCTCACTGGAGAATTTGTGCTGTCAGTGGGATGACTAAAGGCTTGTCCTGCTTTGTCCTCTACACTGACGGCACAGACACTCTGTGCTTACAGGGTCGGCAGCGCGAGTGTGGCTTCTCTGGTGTTACACACATCCATAGGCCACGGTAACCACTTTCCATCAGGTGGGCCGTGCGCTTGTCCGCCACCTAAGTGGTATAAAAAAAATCTATCCATGGGAATTTTTCGCACGTAAAAAAAGCCTTAAGTACTAAAGTACTAAATATAATGCAAATAGAGCCAGTTCCCAGATGCAGCAATTTTTCTGTCCACGTTGCACCATTCCGCTTGTTTAACCTACACCTCAGTTTGGTCATGCGCGCGACTAATCTCAACAGAAACGAATGTTCATTATAAATGAGTATTGGCTGAAGACGGGCCACTTTATGTGGCTTACCAGTTATGACTAACCTTTACAAGGGTTTAGTGCGTTTTATGGCTAATGTAAATTCTTGTTATCAATAGACACTCTCACGCTTGTTATTTACGTTAATTTGAGCTTTAAGAGGTAAGCCATATACCGTTTGCATTAATTTAAGTGTATGTTTGTAAATATATTAGACCAAAAAAAAAAAATGCCCGCTGAGTTTCTTGCCGGTGTCTTCTCAGGTCGGGACCGCGTTTCGAACCGGTGGCGGTGGTCCATTTACTAAACTGATATTCATGTTCCTTTTTTGTTGACGTTTTGTAAGTGTCGATATAATGGTCTATGCAGAATAAATGATTTCTGACTTTGACTATACTGAGGAGTATTTGTAGGCCACATCTGCATCTTCAATTTCCAACCTTACCTGTTAGTCGGGATACCTGCAGAACGGACGCGAGTCTGGGGCAGACTTTCTCTTGGATTTGGGATGTCAGATGGCAAGAACATAAATTCGTATAACAACCAACTCACAATCTAAAAAAAAAACAAATCAAGAGAAAGAAAGATTATGAAAGTGTAACCGATACTAACGCTGTATGGTTGTGGTGAGTTTGAGCAACTTTTAGTGTCCTTGCCGCAGCGCTTTTGTAGCCCGTCTATTTAAAATGAAACAAGGTTGGCCAGTCCCGTGTGTATGATAGATTTGATTGTGGCGGACTGGCAGGTGGTGTCGAACGTGTCAGTTGAGGGTCTCGGGGTCCAGACTCTTTATGTAGTCAAGTGACGGCCCCGTTGGGAGTACTAGCTGGAACTTGGTTATAAATATTTGTGGAGACTTTATAGAAGGCAGCGTATAGGTCACTTCATGTATTTATATTAAAAATTTAATGTTTTAGGAGATATTACCCAGTGCTATCTAGACGACCTCTGTGACGTGGTTGTGAACGGTTTCGATTCCCGCTCAGTGCAATTATTTGTATGCATGAATATGTCTATTTGCAATATTTTTTTTATACCACTTGGGTGGCAAACAAGCACACGGCCCACTTGATGGAAAGTAGTTACCATGGCCTATGTATATGTAATGTTTTGGGTATTTCCGTGCCTGGAAGAACATCTATAGCACACGCATGAATGTACATATTTGCACTAAGCGGGAATCGATCTCGCGAGTTAGCTGCATCACTTGAACGTTCTTATCGAGTCCCGGCCGGTGTATCGGTTTGTAAGTGAGGTTGCCTTGGCCACGAAGCTCTTGGTGGAGCCTCACACACCGTGAACCACGACCTGTAAGAGCAAATACAATAGCGACAAAATGCTCAAACATTTAATGTTACATTTTCAGCTTTGTGTATGTGGAATAAAGCTGATAAGTATTTAATTAACACTCAAAAACTGCTCTAGAATTTTGTAGCTTGATTTCTGTTGACTCTAAATCTGCTATTATTTTTATATACGCAACAAACATAAACGAAGTTCATAATCGTGGTCACAAAATAGCGTTTAGTTATAAATCATGTGTCCACATCACGAGCACGTGTCTCGCGGCGATAACACTATCACCACCTCACGGTCTCGCGTGCTCATTGAAGGGTTAAACTACTGTCCGGTGAGGCTCCGGTGACCTACATGAGTTCACCGATAAAAGCTCTGTCCCCGGGACTTTTCGCGATTAAATCATGGAAATTACTATTTCTGCCGACGTGCGGATGGGTAGCAGCACCCGTGGTGACTGCCTGACTAGCTGGCAAGCGTCGAGAGGTATGCGAGGAACATTTTTTGAGCGTAAACCAACCATTACATTTATTATGAATGGTTAGGCTGGCGACACACCACACTCACTATGTCAGTTTTTTACGTCACTGTGTATTTTGGTTTTAGTATGTTAATCACTGTATTCCACGTTCCGGATAGTTTGAATCCATCTTCACTATTGAAGTTTTTAAATGTTTTGATTTCAATGGCTTCACGCACAATCCGTGAATATCAGTGGCGATCAGTGGAGAGGACTTTGGGTTGATGAAGCTCAATGCAGTGATTGGTATCCGACTCAAGATGTTCTGTTACTGCTGATTTGTTAAACTGACGGTTTTTCACAGCTGCGATATATTCTCTGACTCGCTCTGCAATGGTTCGCTTGGTCTGGCCTATTTTTTTTTTTTTTATACCACTTAGTTGGCAGACAAGCACACGGCCCACCTGATGGGAAGCGGTTACCGTGGCCTATGGACGAATGCAACACCAGGGGTGTCACACTCGCGCTGCCGACCATGAAGAAACCTTCTAATGCCCCTCTTGAAGAACCCCATATTGTAGGCGCTTGGGAACGAACGAAACGGCTAATTTTTTTAAATATGTTTAAAAATAACATTGGCGATTCGTTGTCGTATAACAGTCGTCAACGTATGTCATAAACGTCAAAATAGTGACAATTGCATACATTCATCATTCAATTCTACAACACACGTGGGAGGCTGGTTACCACTCGCCATAGGCAGGGAATTCATTCTCATATATTACAACCAGAAATGGATTTTTTTTTATGTGTGGAAAATCCCAACCGGAGACAGTAGGAGAGGCTATGTCGGACTCGAACCGACTGAAACGCACACCGTGTGTGGGTCTTTGTTGGTTGCTGGTCTCTCGATCTGGCTCTTCTCGGGTGCGGGGACCACGGTGTTCCCAACTCGTCTCTGAGTATGATGAGGAGCACAATGCGCACCGCCACCGATCTAGAAATGGTGCGCAAAGTTGCTTTATGAAAAGAACTCCATCCAGTGCCAGCTTAATCTGTGGAATGAACTCCGAGCTGTGGTTTTGCATAGCGACTACTACTGGAAGGTTCCTACAAGGGTCGACAGCACGATGAAGGTGCTCCTGGTATTGCACACATCCATAGGCCACGGTAACCATTTTCCATCGTCTGGGCCACCTAAGTAAGATAAACGAAAAACTACACTTTAGATACAAGCAATAACTGAGGGTTATACCTCATCATTTTATATTCCATTAAACGTTTGAGACATTCCGGTACAACATTGTCGCGACAGTAACTCGCGCGAACGACGCGACCTAATGGCGTCGCGTGTCGCCATCAAACATCGCGCTCGTAAACCTTCGAAACGTCAGTAACAGTATATTAAAATCGAGAATTGAACTAGCTATAACTTGTGTACAGCAATTGGTCTGAGTGATTGGCTATCACAGTGTTATACCGCTCGAATGATACTCGCGATGTGGCTAGGGATGCTGTATAGAAAGATTAGGCTGAGAGCGAGCCAGATACCGCCGCCAGCGGTCATCGCAGTATCTCGTCGCGAGTCGCTCACGGTCACACTACAATTCCAGTTCCAGTTTGATTTATTATAGTCTTGGCTTTAGCGGAAGCGACTACTGCTGACGGGTTAACCCGATAAGGAAGCTTGGTCCGGGAGCCTCATGCGTTAGAAGGTGTTTGAAGATCTCCGTAGATCTTGATAACCCCTTACACCCCAATGTACATATTAATTAGACGTCGAGATTGTCATATATTGTCACTTCTCTACTGTGTTCTTCATCACACTAACTATCCTAGATACCTTTAAGAACGTTTTGAGTACCTAGTACCCAGATAAACCCTACCGACCATAAACTTCTCTTCTCCTTTGCACTCCTCTACACTTGTCGAAAAGAGCAGAACAATCTACCTCACATTATACGCGATAGTCCCTCCAGATAGCTCCAGAAGGAAGCATTTCTTACTAATACCATAACTATTATAATATATAGCTATGTTATAATCTGTATAACTTCTCTAAACTTTCACTTTCCTAGTTTGACATATCCACTCTGCTATACACTTGGCTCTGCTTTCTATCAATACCTGAGTTATTTCTCTTAAAACATACACCAAACTGGGAACTTACTCTTATAAGTTTTGTGAGTACACCACGATTTATGTCGCGTGTTGTGTGTGTTCCCGCCCTGAATGGCGTTATCAATAAAATGTTAACGCTCACTAAACGCAACGCGTTATGTTACTGCAACACTTTATTGTGACTAATAAAATTTGAGGTTATGGCGATTTGCTTTTTCTCTATCACTGACTACTGAAAAATTTGAATATCTTCAGATGGGGTAAGCACTAGGCTGTAGGCGATTGTGAGTCACATCCATATTTGGCTTTAATATTTATTTTATCTATGCAATATACTATTCAGATTCTTCTAATGATTTTTGTTCAATGTCATTAGGTATGACTTTTATGGGAAGAAAATTCAGAGGAAAAACACATTAGAAGTATGTAGCCCGGTAATAGATCTCACATGGGCAGGGTCGTCGACAATATATCGACATGGATTTTTAATTAATCGTCTTTTGTCATTTCTTTTATTTGATGATGTTAGCCGCGTGGTTTCCGGCAGAGTAGAATTTAGACCACCCCATCTCTTCCCATGCGGTGTCGTACAAGGCGACTAAGGGATAAGACTGTTTAACATCAGACAGATATATACAGCCCAGACTCAGCCAGAGATGCATGGCTCGAGGCAACAATAGTGCCCGGAAAACGGCAATAGGCTCACCCCCTATTACGTGGGACTGAATAAAATGATGGTGAAATGTGGGTGTTAATTCACCTCTGCCTAACCCTCCGCGGATAAAGGCGTTATTATATGTATGTATGTTTTATTTGATCATTGCCGTCGGTTGCATAGAATAATTGTGTTTTTAATGTATGATTTGAGATTAAAATGGATATTCACATGCGCGTAACAATCGAGTGCGGAAGAGGGTAGACCGATATGACCTGCCCAATAACAACTAGCTCGGCAGTCGTCAGTACACCGTGATCATGGCGCTTCTAACAGCGCTGAAATATCGGTTGCTCAACATAACTAATAAACATGGTAAATATCCCGGCGAGTGATACACTAGTAATGTGTTTTTAATCCCGGAATCTGGTCTCCTACTACTCACCTTCATAATTTTATTTAGTTTAAAGTTACGAGAAGACTTCACAATGACACAATGACAGGCAGTCGTGACAAACAAAGATTTTTAATAAGTTATGTTATTTGTCATCTTCGTTTAAGCGTCAACATGGTTGAGGCGATAACTTATCTTCTGGAACCCAGGTTGAGCATTGCTGCTTCGTTAACTTTGACTGGAACAACAGCTGTCTGACTGCCAACCCTGAGTGAGAGGACTGCTTGTATCATAATCTCATCCGTCAATAAGCATGTGTACAAGAATCACTCCAAAGATCTTGGTAGAACCCCATATACCCATACAAAGACTTTTTAATAAAATATGGTACTCATCCACCAAATTGAACAGAACTCGAACTTAAAATAAAAATCATGCTTGTAACAAGCTCCATTTATGTAAACGAGCCTCTCCCGAATGGTGTTAACACTTCGAAACACCCTCCATAACTCAATGACAGGATTCCGCGCGACTCGGGGACAACACCCTGTATAACGTAATAACGCTTTTTGCGCGAGCTGAATAGAATGCGATGGAGTTAATACAATATGCCGAATTAGGCCGCTTCCACACTAATGACATTTGGCAAGAAAGTTTGATCAATAATACGCATTCGAAACGTCGGCAAAAAGATTAAGTTCCGTAATTTAATCGCGAACAGTCCCAAACCGTTGTATAATTATGAATTCACACCGCGATAGTTTAAAAATAACATTATAATTTGATATTATGCAGAAAAAATGAACATTGAGGCTGACGGCTTTGCAGTCTTGATGGCTGTTGCGGCTAGACATGTTAAGCTTGAAGTGTTCCAAGTGTTGCTTGATGGATAAATGTTAAATTGTTTTCTTTTATTTGTCAATAAAACTTATCTTATCTTATCTTATCTTAGTCTGGAAAACAATTGAGTTGCTATGATGCTGCTATAGGATTTATTTTTATTTATTTATTTTTTAACTTTATACACAGTTTATTGTACAAAGGCGGACTTAATGCCAAAGGCATTATCTGACAGTCTACCTCAGGGTGATGCAGAGATGCGTTGAGGTAGGTGCAGGCAAACATTAACCATGAACTATCAACGATAAGGAAATTCGATATTTCCCTTGAAGCGACTGCCACCTGACCTTCACAACCAATTGGCGATACCGAAGCATCCCGGAACGCCTGCCACGCATGTTCGTATAGCAACCAGGCCCGACGGCTTAATGTGCCCTCTAAGGCGCTATTTGTTTTATTAGTTCAAATTGAATTAATTTCTATTCCTGTATAATGTTATTGAGCGCCCTGCTATTATTTCTACCTTGATTGCTTGTCGGAGGTGTGGGTTCAAAGCGCTAGTGTAATGACCGGAGTACGAACCCGTAACCTTTCTATTGTTAGTCTAGCCTTAGCATAACAAGTTGATAAATTGAAAGAACATATAACATAACATAAACTCACGCCTATATCCTCGAATGGTTAGGTAGAGGTGCTAGCACCCACATTTCGCCGGTTTATGTTTAGGTCCCAATGTAGTAGGTGGCGAGCCTATTGCCGTTAACCGGGAACTTATAAACCTGCGATAAATACACACATAACTTCGAAAAGCATCGAAAAGTCATTGGCGTGTGCCATGGTAAATCTGGGATTGAACCCGAGACCTCGTCTCAGCAGTCCATTACCCATACCAAGACCACTTTATAGTAAGTTTTTATTTTATTTTCTATAACGTTAATGTGACAATGTTGCTTCTCGCACTTTATCTTGAAGTCACAATATTAATTCAAAAAAAGAATATCATTAAATCTACAGTATGTCAACAGCTTTACAAAAAAACTTTGCAAATTTTACGAGCCGGCAAAGTGACCGGACAGGTCTAAATGCCGTCAAATTCGTTGACATCCGGCGCTCCTGCCCCGGCACCCGTCACCCCGGCGTCATATACTTTATTCAATATGAACCTGCTCAATCACATTTGTAACTTTTTTTAGAAGGTTGGTAATAGAATTTTGGATTGAGTTAAGTACTTAATATTAACATCGCGGAAAGAATTTAAATGATGTACCTATATTAGAAAAAAAATATGATGTTTAATTTAGCGTAGGTATTCTTTTTTTTTTCATTTACAAAACTTAGGCTTAATTGAAAAAAAAAGAAACGCTTCAACGAAACGGGTACTTACTATGAAGATTTCTTGTTGTTGTTTTATTTAAATTTCCAACATAAAAATGTTATACTCTGAAAACGTACTCGTAAAAATTTAAATAGTACAGTCTCTTTTTCATTTACTACATTTTTTCTAAATATTATCATACATTTTCTTTTCAATATTGTCAAGTTCACTGGACTACCATTAGAGCATGTATATCTGTTCTATGGTCACTAATAGACTGCACTATAGAATTCCCTTTGTTTAAATAAATGTGGATAAACAAAATAAATACGACACATATATATCACGCCTTTATCCCGGAGGGTTAGGCAGAGGTGAATTAACACGCACATTTCACCAATCATTAAATTCGGTCCCACGTAATAGAGGGTGAGCCTATTGCTGTCTTCCAGGCACTATTGTTGACTCAAGCCATGCATCTGAGACTGAGTCTGGGCTGTATATATCTGTCTGATATTAAACAGCCCTATCCCTTAGTCGCCTTGTACGACATCGTATGGAAAGAGATGGGGTGATTTAAATTCTACTTTGCCGGCATTCACGCGGCGCACACGAATTAAAAATAGTCATATTTAATCATTGCAATGAGCATAATACTACTAAACCTTATAAAAAGTACCCCATTGATAGTAATACGCTCGTCTCTATCAAGAGCTAAGTACGACCGCGTTTCATTAAAATAATTATAAAACTCTGGAGCGCATCTCAAAGTCCTATTCATTACATCCAATTCTTCGAGCTCACATGTTCCAGACAGCACAATATTTGCTGGCCTGTTATTGAAATAATTTCCCATGGGCTCTTTGAATAGGACACAACATCTGCCACAGTAATATCAACTTTATTGTTATTCAAATAAAGTTGAAGTTATTGCCAACAAAAAACGACTAAGACAAAAAAATCTCATTAACATTGGTCAGCTGTACAATGAAAGTGAGTCATAAAGTGCGGGTGATATGGTCTAAAGTCGTTTGTCACGTGTAATGTCATGGAGGGTAGGACAATAAAATGTTTTGTTTGACAATTATTAAGAGCTGCGTTTTATGTCGCGGCGGTACTTGCGATGAGAGCCACTTCACGCTTTTGTTTAGAATGAACCGTTACGATGTTATTTTATCAATATTATTGTTAGGGCGTTTTAGTAGTAAACATACCGTAGAAATTACCTACTAATATTTCCTATAACTCCTCCAGCAGTTAGAAGTGGGTTCACTTCGATATTGCAATGGCCAGGAATCGAACCCGGGACCTTTCAAACGTAAGGCCTTCTCCTTAACCGTGTGATGAACTCTCAGAACTCAGGTATTATAGAACGCATAATAAAAAGGGCTTGCTTCGTAGTAACGAGTTATATTATTTCAAACTTGTACTTATGTAACTATACAGTACATTAATTATTAACACAAGCTAAATTTTAACATCTGTCTCGGTCGACAACTGATCAGAGAATACCCTCGCATTTGAAAAATGACCGACTTTATAGATTTCCTTGCAGACTGAATGAAATGTATCGATCAATCTGTTCACTCTTCATAGACAACCAAGCAATGGCATTTCGAATCAATTGACTAACTGATATCGATTAAAATATAAAAATCAAATACAAGAATCGAATTGGGCATTATAAATTGTACATAAATATTTAAAAATAAACTTGGTTTTACTGGCACATTTGTAAAACAATATTAAATAATCATAAATTCATTACATTCGGCCGTCCGACTACGTGCGATCTCCTGACGCACGGTAAATAATCACATTTGTTTTTTATTTTTTTTATTTTTTTATATCATCTTAAGAAACATAATTATTAAATATCATGATAATCAACTGAATTAATCTTATAGTTATATTATATATTTTATTTATTTATCCATTTAACTAATAATTCATTACATTCGGCTGTTATTTGGACTCAGATTGACTTCGTGGCAGTTCTTCGTCACTTTTACTAATTTCGCTATCGGACGTACTACTGCAGCTATTGGCTATATCTACATCATTTCGTTCAGACACATTTAAATTGATCCACGGTCGGATTCTGTCTACTGCTACCACGCTATCGAATTTATTTTTGCGTTTACTAAAACCAGGTATTTCGACAATTTTATACCTATCATTGCCCAAAACTTCAGCTATTTTGAAGGGACCTATGAATTTAGACATCAATTTAGTACTGTTACCTTTATTATTAAAATTAGTTCTAGTTATTTTTATTAAATCACCTTCCTTATAAATCGGGGCAGGAATTCTATTTCGATCGTAGTTTTGCTTTTGCTTAGTCTGACTAGATTTGGTATTTGTACTAACTTCTTGCCTTACTTCTGTAATATTGGAATTAGGCTCATTATTGACATCCAACATATTACTTAGGCTATCTTTCAATCTGGTTCCAAATAATGCTTCAGTAGCTGTTTTCTGCGTGGTGGAATTTGTAGCATTGTTAATACCCAACTGAATTTTGCCTAGACACATGTCCCAGTACCGTTCGTCCTCGCCGTCAGAACATTTTGCAAGTGCATTTAAGATCGTTTGGTTGTATCTTTCGGCCTGGCCATTAGCTCTGGGACATGCGACAGCATTCAAAACATGTTTAATACCATGACTATCACAAAAGGACTTAAAAGCTGCAGAAGTGAAAGAGGTACCTCGATCTGATATTATTCGGGATGGTAAACCGAAGTCGTAAAAAATATTTAATAATACTTTAAGCGTTGTTTTAGTTTTTGTATCCTTAACGGCTCTAACAAACAAATATTTGGTGAATCCATCTACTATGGTGAGAATGTAAGCATTGCCGTTCCTGCTTTTAACAAATGGACCCAAGTGGTCAATGTGTATGGTGTGAAACGGAATGCTTACTTTCTCTATCGGGTACAACTGACCGTTCTTATGTCGTGTCGTATTGTCCTTATTATAGGCGCACTTTATACAAGAATTTACATACTTTTTAACAAATTTACGTAACTTAGGAAACCAGAAAACAGATTGAATTCTCTCAGTTGTCTTAGATACACCTAAATGACCAGCGTCATCGTGGTTAGATTTACATATTTGCCAACGAGCGTTGCGAGGAATTACCAAACATAGCTTATTATCATCAATTCTCCTATAAACTCTACTATTCTTAATTACATAATTTCTCCTAATTTCTTTAGCTTCTTCATCTGACTCTGGTTTAAGAATTTTAAATATTCGGGATATATCAGGATCTGTCATTTGTAAAGTCAAGAGCCAGTTGTCTGTTTCAATACTATAGACTGTGACTGCAGAATTATCGATACCTTCGGGTGTTAATTTTGTGTTACGGCTCAATGCGTCCACATGAGCCATCCGAGTGCCCGGACGGTACTCAATGCTAAAATTAAATTCGCTTATTAAAAGCCACCACCTAGCTATTCGGGGTATTAAGTCACGTTTGGTCAATGTAGTCCGAAGGGCGTTACAGTCTGTCACAATTTTGAAATGTATCCCCAATAAATACACTCTAAATTTCTTTAATGAGCGTACAATTGCAAGGGTCTCGAGTTCATACGAATGCAGGTGACGCTCTTCGGGAGTGGTTTGCCGGCTAAAATAAGCTATTGGTTTGAGAACGCGCGGCTCCGGCTGCCATTGCATCAATATCCCACCCACGCCTAAAGAACTTGCATCCGTATGCAATTCAGTTTCAAAATTAGGGTTGTATAGTGCTAGAATTGGTCGGTCAATTAACTTGTCTTTTAATATGGTAAATGAATGGGATTCTTCATTTGTCCACTTGAAAAAACTACCCTTTTTGAGTAAGTTTGTTAGAGGTCTAGCTATTTCACCGAAATTTTTGATGAATTTTCTAAAATATCCCGCTAGTCCCAAGAACTGACGGATTTCATGTACGTTCTTTGGAACAGGAAACTCTTTAACGGCTAAAATCTTATTTTCATTAGGGCGTATACCCTCAGCAGAAATCTCATAACCTAGATATTCAAGGGAATTATCGAAGAAACGGCATTTAGATAATTTTAAAGTAAGTCCATTCTGTCGCAATAACTTCAAAACATCCTCCAACCTCTTAAATCCCTCCTCCAAGGTAACCGATGGCACAAGAATGTCATCCAGATAAGCCAAAGCTGATTCATGACGCTTACTACCCAGGATAGCATTCATCAATCTCTGAAATACTGCCGGGGCATTCGCGAGACCAAAAGGCATTCTTCTGAACTCGTAATGCCCGTCCGGCGTTACGAATGCAGTTAACGGACGACTCTCTTCCGCCATTGGGACCTGGTAGTAACCACAAGCCAGGTCCAGGGATGTAAAGAATTCATTACCACTAAGGTTTATCAACTGATCGTCGATTATCGGCAAAGGAAAACAATCCTTCCTAGTCTTATTATTGAGAGCCCTATAATCAACACATAAACGCTGTTCGCCTGTCTTTTTTCTCACCAATAGAATAGGACTAGCATAATTTGAATTAGACTCTTGTATAATGTCATTATGCAACAAATCATTTATTATCTCCCTAACCTGACCCCTTTCCGAGAAAGATAATCGATACGGTCGGTAAACTACGGGTTTGTCATCTAATAAGTCTATTTTCATTTCAGTTGAGTATATACAACCAATTTCTCCTAGATTGAGTGCAAAACAGTCACGATAATTGAGTAGAAGTGAATGGAGTCTTCCTAATATCTCTTTGTTAATTTGGGGGCCAACTTTTATGTCAGATATTAGTAAGGGTTCATATCCCATATTATCTTTCGTTACTCTATTTGTATGAGTGGTACTTTTCTCAACAAAACAAGTTCCTTTAGCTATAGGACACTTTTTGGATAATTTAAGATTTTGACCAGATAAATTAGTCACAGGCAAACAGCACTTCCCATCAACAACCCTATAGACTCCCTGGTGCAGATAATATTCTTTTCTAGGCTCACAATTGCAGTAACCTTCGACATAAATATCTCCACAGTAGCCAATGTCAGATGCGGTGACTTCCACTAATTGTGATAATGTAATGTTTGTATCGTTATCAATATTTAACTTTAAACACTTCACCGGTTGTATTATGGTATCGGTATCGGGGCTCTGATGAAACATTAACTGACAGCTATTCTTAAATACTGTTACGAAAGGAAGTTCAGTAACGTTTTGTCCTATAAGTAGAGCTGACTGAAGAAACTGATCACCAACTACAAATACCTCTATATTCGCCTCAACTTCATCTAATTGCAGATCAATACAGCTCCTATATACTGGAAAAACTTTCGAGTTTCCGAATCCTTTGATCACTGGCAAATCTGTTAGATTTTTAGTTAAATTTAGACTTCGGGCATCAGATTCTCTTATTAAACTACATTCGCTGCCGAAATCAATAAAAGCAATTAAAGGTTTATCATTAACCTTGACAGTTTTGTAAAATTTGTCACTATTGTTATTGAGGGTAGATATAGTCAGGGTTTTCCTATCTCCGTTACCTGCCTGCTTGGATTCATTTCGCAAAAGTAACGGTTCTAGTTTACAATTATCATTATTATGGCCTACCCTTTGGCATTTTGAACATTTAGTAAGGGGTCTAGGGCATCGAAAGTAGGGGTGTCCTTTTGCGCGGCAATTGAAACAAGTAATCAAATTCTCGCTTGAGTGTGTAGCTGCATTAACTGGTCGGACAATCACATCGCTACGCTTTCTATTAAATAGATTATTTTCTAATATTGGACGTTGGGAGCTTAGAAAATTCAATAAATCTTCCGGTTCGCAACAAGTCAGTGCCTGGGCACTGCTTCTGATTGATTTATCTAGTATTCCGTGAATAATACAATCGACGGCCTTTTTGCCTCTTACTTCACATCTGTTTAGCAACGTTAACTTGTCATAGAAGTACTCACGCAAACTTTCGCTACTACGAGTAGTGCGAGCTAACATTTCCTCGAGAAGCCGGCCATAATTTTGCTCATTAGGGAAAGCTTTAATAAGTTTATCTTGCCACTCTGACCAACTGAAAACAACGCTAGGAAGGGCTTCAAACCACTTCTTTGCCAGACCAGAAAGTTTTTGTAGAGCAAAATGTATGGTCTGCTTCTCGTTCCATTCATAGATAACAGCACATTCGTTTACTTTCCTAACCCAACAGTCAACATTCTGAGATTTACTCGACGGATCAAATTCCGGTATCACATTGTTGAGAAGATTGTTATTCAAATTATTTGTCTTGCTCTTACGTTCTTGAAGGGTATTAAACATATCAAGTACCTCTTTAGTAGACCAACTGCCTCTCTCCTTGGATCTCTTCTTATTCGAACTACGTGAACTACGAGGTGACTCACTGCTGGATGAGGAGGAACTGGAAGACTGCTTACGTTTCCTCTTTGATCGCTTCTTGGCTCTTTTAGACTTAGTAGCTGCTCTGGAGGATCGTTTACGTTTCCTTTGGCGATCATCTTTGCGAGTAGGTGAACATTCAGGAGTCATCACTTCGTCAGAATTCATACCTCAAAACAATAAAATATCATTGTAATCATGTCAGTAGGTATATTAATTTTATTGTTTAAACGTGTTAATAATAAAACTTCCTTTTCAATTGGTCTTTGGTATATGCATTAAATAATTTAAATGTCAATAAATCTTTATCTTTTCATAATAGGTTTTCATAACTATTTAAAATTAGAGGATTAAAGAAAGAATTTCATATAAAATACCCTTAGTATAAAATATAATAACCTAGCTTTAAAGTAAATAAACTCTATTGGTCACAAACCATTGCATAGTTATACTTACTTCTCACATTCTAAGCACACATGGCATAGTAGGCATACATAGCCTTAAGTAACTAAGCACACTTGGCTTCCTATCCTAGGTACACAATTGACCTCTAACATGTTAAGCACACATGGCATAGTAGGCATACATAACCTTAGAGGTACACATGACCTCTAACATTTTAAGCACATATGGCTCAGTAGGCACACTTGGCCTTTAGCAACTAAAGCACACTTGGCTTCCTATTATAGGCACACATAGCCTCTAAAAACTAAGCACACATGGCTCAGTAGGCACACTTGGCCTTTAGCAACTAAAGCACACTTGGCTTCCTATTATAGGCACACATAGCCTCTAAAAACTAAGCACACATGGCTCAGTAGGCACACTTGGCCTTTAGCAACTAAAGCACACTTGGCTTCCTATTATAGGCACACATAGCCTCTAAAAACTAAGCACACATGGCTCAGTAGGCACACTTGGCCTTTAGCAACTAAAGCACACTTGGCTTCCTAATATAGGCACACATAACCTCTAAAAACTAAGCACACATGGCTCAGTAGGCATACATAGCCTCTAGTAAAGTACACTTGATTTTCTATTCTAGGTATACATAGCCTACACTAATAACAATACACACATGGCATGCTCAACTTCTAAATTGTAATAAGATTCATTTGTAATCATTAACAACACTTGTACGTACCTTAGATTGGGTCCTGATCCCACTTCTGAACTGTGATGAACTCTCAGAACTCAGGTATTATAGAACGCATAATAAAACGGCTTGCTTCGTAGTAACGAGTTATATTATTTCAAACTTGTACTTATGTAACTATACAGTACATTAATTATTAACACAAGCTAAATTTTAACATCTGTCTCGGTCGACAACTGATCAGAGAATACCCTCGCATTTGAAAAATGACCGACTTTATAGATTTCCTTGCAGACTGAATGAAATGTATCGATCAATCTGTTCACTCTTCATAGACAACCAAGCAATGGCATTTCGAATCAATTGACTAACTGATATCGATTAAAATATAAAAATCAAATACAAGAATCGAATTGGGCATTATAAATTGTACATAAATATTTAAAAATAAACTTGGTTTTACTGGCACATTTGTAAAACAATATTAAATAATCATAAATTCATTACAACCGTTAAGCTATCGACGCTTTTATGACGTACTGTTTGTAGAGAAAGAAATATCAATAGAAAGAATGAAAGACAAATTTATTGCTACAGTTTTTGTGCTGTCAGTGGGAAGGCTTGTCCTGATTGTGTCGACTGAAGGCACAGAAACTGCAACTTGCGGATACAACCAGAAATTATGTTAGTGCCTGCGAATCCATGAGTACTCTAGGATTCTTCTGTCCAGGTTTCACGGACATTTGTACAACGGATTCCAGGTCTTCTTTCAGCAGGTATAACGACACCAGTACCTCCAGTGAATGCGATATACCAGCCGTTCTTCATTATCTGCTATCACAAATAAAATAAAAGCACCTTAAAGTTTTAAAAATTAAACAATATGCACTCTTTTATTCCAGAAATTATTTTAAAGATATGATCTTTCACTTACCATCAGGCATTACAGATGTCAAACGTGAGCCTATAAAAAAAATTAAGAGCAGGTATGTTTAATTTGGAGATTAGTCACGTACCCTGTGTCCTCTTTCCTCCATAACGTAGATGCTCCACATTATTGTAAGCCCGCAGTTACGGGGCAGTTCCATTATCGCGGGGACAAACATTACGTTACGATATAATCTATTGGGTATTTGATGGTATTAGGCCATCCGTTGCCTCCAGTGTGTCACACATGCGGGCCTCTGCATTTCGTGTATATCGTCTGTTTTTGTTTGCATGAAATTATAGAAATGAATTTAGCTCTATTTATATCCGCATGAGTCCGAAGAGGGCCTTACTCCTTCATGCCAGATCTATTATAGAGCATTTTCTTTGTAGTCCGTAGATCGTACCGTGTAGCCATTCATACACTAATACAATATGTCAAAATGTGTGATTAACATCTTTTTAATCGAACCTGAGACGTCTGACTTAGCAGTCGAGCGTCATACCACTCCTTCACAGCATAAAATAACCATGACAAAAGCAAACAAAAAAAACATGACTCATAAAATTCCTCCGCCTCACAACCAACTAGCAATGCTGTCAGAAGGTTGGCAGCATTGCCAAGCTGAATAGCAATGTGAATTTTTTTTGAAGATAATATCCAGCCTTCTAGTCGCTGGAAATGTTTTGCCAAGTCTTTCAGACAAGATACATCTTGAGATATTTGAAATAGAATAAAGAAAATGAATACAATTTTCTCTGGTGACACTTGTCACAGCAGTTTTGTACGGAATGAATAATTTAGTCATTAACCTATAGAGATCCGAGTACCGACTTCACCTGAGGATATATTATTAAAAGAATTCTATACGAACTTTCCGTACAACCGTTCGTACCCCCATCTGTAGTAAAATTGAAAAAAAAAAGAAACTTTTAGAAATTTGTGCAATGCAAGTGATATAGACCTATTAAGAGAATGATACAGTACAACTTTAAAAGTTTCTTCACCACTGTCACATGCATGACGTACTCCCAACCGTAGCCCAATAATTGCACTGAAATGCTAATTATTGCATACTACTAGTATGCAATAATAGTATGTATATGAAAAAGCCTTCGGTTTGGTAGTTTGTTACAGATTTTACTGCAAATTTCCTTTAGTTCTACGGCAGGTATTCCTCTCACGTCAGATATATTTGTATTGAATCATCATGTCCTAGCGCTGCGTCTACTGTATTCCTATTTGGGCGTCACAAATATGTATGATTTTAGAATTGTACCACATTTTGTTGTATTTGTTCAGTTTCCCCTCGCCGTGAGAACATCGCTACGTGGTCCAATATTGAAACAATAGGACTGCGCTTTGGGACCACGTATTTTTGTATCAAAGTATATATGTAACTATATTGGTTTTGTGAGTTGTGAGAGCTTATTAGGATTATATTATTGCTACGGTTCTAAAAATAACATTAAGATGATAATATGGTGTCTCGGTCATCAATAATCCAAACCAGTTTTAAATCTTATATACATATCCTCATGTCTGTAAATTAACTATAGGAATAGGCACATATGTATTAACACCTATATTTCGCCAATTGGTCCCATGTATAAGGGTGCGAACATTGCGAGCCTACTGCCCACAAGTGGGCACCTTGCCATGGGCTGTATGGAGAACATGCCCGTCCCTTACTCGCCTTCTACGACACCCACAGGAATCTCAAATCAATTACAGCATTATTTTTAAATTTCGTGTCAAATAGATTTTTGTTTTTCAAGTACAATGCATGTACAATATAACATTTAGAGCTATGTGACAAAGTAAAGATTTTCACAACAAAGTTACAATAATACTTTTTCTAGACTAAAATTATTTAAATATTTCATCTTTATTGTAGAACAAAAGTGATCTGTAAATTCGAGTTAAACTTCTTTTATAGCTTTATCTACTAAGCACTTGAATAAAACAAATAACACAATACTTCGTTTAAAAACAGTTCAGGTATATGAGTACCCGTAAAAGGGAATGTTTCCAAACAAGTCCAAACACAAATTGTATTTGTTTGGCAAATTCTCCATTCGCACGGTCGCGCGACACTTCGGCTGTGCGTGTGGATACGGGAGGCGTTAGCGGAAGCTGGTTTGTTATTCAAATTGGGACCCGCCCCGCTGGGGAAATATCTCTATAGAAAAAAAACTGCAGGTAAATAGAAACACCCTGTTTATACTGTTGACTAGAGGAGCAAGATATCCTGGATCCATGAAGGATATATATTATAGGAATGCGTCATCCGAGATCTCGGTAATATTTGGGTGCGTTCTCTTTCTCTTCCTTACCTTATGGATTTGTATATATTTTGCAGGAGTGACTGACGTCTGACTCCTTAAGAGGAAAGCCAACCTCAAACCCTCATCCATCGATCAGTACCGGTGTACCGATTTGGAGACAATTAGGCAATTATGCATATTTTTATTCTGGTGAGGTAGCAAAAAATAACTACAAGATCCACTTTTCCACGGAATAACGACAAGACAATGTGAAAGTTGCATTGCAAAAAATAGGTTACAATCATAAACCGTAGTTTTTCCTATGTTTAGCCCGTCAATCTATCTCTGTTACAAATTTCATAAAGAAATAATACAATACAATCCTCAAACTTCCACAATAATTGTAAATAATAATATTATATTCCTTTCTAGCTTTGCAATACTGCCAAAGAAAATATAACATCTGTATTAACAATAATCCCTCAGCGAATATAAAGCGATATCCTCGCCTCAAGTACTCATCGTTCCGCTAATCTCACACCACGGCCCAACAATAATATACACAATACAAAATAACAACCTAGTTCAGTTTTGTGAAGGTAGTTGGCAAAAAGGGTCCCAAGTTGGGCGCCAATATCCGCCTACACCGTTTACGCTTTGCGACAAAACAAAATATTATGTTTTATTTAGATACAAGACTTAGCTTTTAGACGATGTCGTTTGAGTTGCTTAAGTAGCTTGTTACTTCAACTGTAATTACGTGTACTTAGAACGTTCCTTCTAGACATCAAGGTCGCATGTTTAATTTAAGTAGCAGATTTTGAACGTAAACTACAATTGTATACTTCGTAAATATATAATTGGTAGAGTTTGAGGTATTGATGCTTTTAAAGTTAACGTTAACTTTTGATAGTTGTTTGGGTGTTGTAATAGTCTTCAATTTTAGTGTATTATGTCAACAATCTATCAATTAGCCAATTGCAGTTCAAAGTTATATTTTTAAACTATTTTTCTTATAGAGTTTGTTACCGAAAGCTTTCGGCACACTTAGGTATATCTGAATGTCAAATATCAGACTAGAGCCTTTGGTATCAAATAAACAATGGTACATACATTAATTCTAGAATAGGATAGGTCAGAATGTATGAGCGTGACTATTTGGTAGAAATACTGTAGCACAGTAGACACTGCATTATTTTGTTTGTCTAGCTTAATTAGATAAATGCCATTTGATGATTTACTAAGTTTGCGAAGTCTATTGCTACGTCAGGGGGCACGGGATTGATTCTCGCTCAGTGCAAATATTTGTATGCATAAATGTGTATTTTTGCATTGGTTTGTATGTATTAACAAAAATGTATTCAAGTATGCTTATTATATATAATAAAGAAAAGTAGAATGTCGTACATACAACATTTATTTATTCTAATTGGTTAATGCGTAAGATCTCTTCCGGGAGTTTCATGTTCATTTTGTCATTAGGTGGCTTATCGTTGTTAATTTAAATTAAAAGGCACTTATCATTTTTTAACTCTGTACAATCGAAAACGTCACGCAAGTAAACTATCGTAATTAAGTGCACAAAAGTGTCTAGTCATTTAATTGATCATGGCACCGGCCTAATTAAAAAAGCGTCGGTAGCCCAATGCTTAAGGATTCAGGCTTATATAATAATAATATGTTTGTTTATTTAAGTAACACAGACTTAGTACAAATTGAGCGTGAAAGGTTTAGTTACTATCTATGTATACTATCAATCACCAGTACAGGCTCAACACCGATGTGGAAAGCCTGCAGCAGTGATTGATATGTGTACAGTCAAGTCTAACATGTGTTATTAGTAGGTACATTGCAGGTATAGACAATAGGCGGCCTTATCGCACAGTGCCAATCTCTTACAGGCAACCATTGGATGGAGAGAAGAGGTCGATCCATGTTAGGATAGTATGGTATACAAAGTTCTAACAATATTGGTGCACTGTACATAATAGTCAGAAACATAATTTATATGAGTACTTACAATATATACGCACCTCAATGTACATATGATTTACACAATATAGCTATACAATCAATATATCAACCGCGGTAGCCTAGTGGTACGGGTAATGGACTGCTGAGACGAGGTCTCGGGTTCGATCCCAGGTTTTACCATGGCACACACCAATGACTTTTCGATGGTTTTCGAAGTTGTGTGTGTATTTATCGCAGGTTTATATATATAAGTGCCCGGTTAATGGCAATAGGCTCGCCACCTATTACATTGGGACCTAAACATAAACTGGGTGCTAGCACCTCTGCCTACCCTTTCGGGGATATAGGCGTGAGTTTATGTTATGTTATCAATATATCAATTACAAATTTATCTGAGCTCTACCTTCACAATTATCGCGTTATGGTAAATAGTATATTGTACATTATTTAAAAATGACGTATTGTTATAATTACGTCGTAGACTGGTAGGACACGGTACAGTGCTATGTACCCAGTAAATCAAATTCAAAAGAACAAACAATTTCTACAAGTATTACACAAATCATACATACATACAGACATATTATAATCACGCCTTTATCCCCGGAGGGTTAGGCAGAGATGAATTAACATCCACATTTCACCAGTAATTGTATTCGGTCCCACGTAATAGGGGATGAGCCTATTGCCATATTCCGGACACTATTGTTGACTCGAGCCATGCATGGCATGGCTGATGGTAAACAGCCCTATCCCTTAGTCACCTTGTACGACACCGCATGGGAAGAGATCGGTGGCCCAATTCTACTCTGCCAGAAGCCATGCGGCAGAGTCACAAATTAGCACTCGTAAATTCAGAAATACGATATCAATCATGTTTATTTTCTGTAGTTATTAATTCATGAAATAATATATATGATGATTGTTGCTCCACAAATAAAATCACCAATCCCTATATTCTCATTTCGTAAATCACAACATTTCTGGAACAAGTAAAAACCTCGAGAATAATCTGAACCGCGACTGCCGTCTCTCATGGACTATTTATTTATTCCCAAAGTAGTTCGAGTATATCCTCACCTGGAGTAAAATAAGGCGCTGCGAAACGTCCACAGCGCTGAATAAGTAAACCTTGGCCCCAAACACTCCGGGTCAATTGGGACGACCAGGTATCTAGCTCGCATCAATTATTCACTTTGCTCCGTAAAACTAACTTGATAAAAGTATCTGAATATCTCTCTACATAAATGTTTATGTGCCATTGAAACAGCGCGAATGTGTATTGGTGATCTGCTCAGATATTCTGAAAGGTAAATTCGTGTCTAGTGTTCTCAAAACTGATTTCTAAATCGGCTTCTGTATGTTCATTCTCTTTATCTTTATTGGGCACTTTGCTCTCAATTGTGATTGACACTCTAGGGATAAATGCCACGATACGATGAATGTTTAAATAAAACTTGTGTTTCGTGTTCATGATAATGTTTTTGATTAAATGTCTTATTTATATAGATAAGTAAACACAGTTTAAATAGAGTAGTCGATTTTGTTATTATTACTTTGACATTGCCACAGTTCAATCTGCATGAAAGTGATGTTGACACCTTAGCAATTAACCATTGGGTACATTATTATTAGATCGAATAGTTGTGTTATTTTTTTTATTTCAAAAACAGTAGTTAGTAGTAGTTTCATTGTGTATGAAATTTATCTATATTTTGAACAACTACAAACACAAGAAACTATAAAAATAAATTATATATTCTTTTCATTGTTAAATATTACACAGTTGTGACACTAAAGTTATTAATCATTAGATTTAAAATAATGTTAATTAAATGTCATTCAGGAAGAAAATATTTGACTGGTAGTTTCTAAAGTCTGACAATACGATTGTAACTGTCAAGTGAGTTATCTTTACAAAAATAAACAATTAAAGAATAAGAATATTAAATGTGTTGATAGGTACGTGTAAACAACTTGCACAAACTTGAAACTTGTTATTTCTTCTTTAAAAGTATGTTTAAACATTCAAGAGAGCCTGACAACTTTTGGGCCCGACAGATTTATCTCCATCTACCGACAATAGCTTGAGAACCCGCCTTCCCGTGTGACATATGTGCTGTTTAGGAAAACAGACTTGCAGTGAAATGTCGTCGCGGAAAATGTTTTATATTCAATCTTAATTCCGTTATCTATCAAATGACTTTATAGATATTAGAAAGCTGGTTTTATTACTAGTTTATTTTGTAATTACATTTTTATAGAGGACAAGGTGTTTTATAGACCGTGTGACCCGGTAATTTTATAGCTATCTTAGCGCGGTTAAACTTAAGAGTTTATATCTGCCAGGTAGGCGTGGTCGTTTATCCTAGGAAATCTGATTGCTAATGATTGAAATGATCGATTTATAGAGTACTTAAAGGTTTGCAATTTAAAATGTCAAGAGTGGTCCAAGTCAATCTCACTAGTAAATCGGGACTGACGGAAACAGCGGGATTGACGGAAAAGGGTCTGACTGGCTGCCCTGATAGCTGATCCCGAAATCCAAAGTACAAGTTTTGTATGTTACCTAGATTAGCGCACGACGATGAAAAGTTATTAATAACATTAATTGCTTTTGTAAAAGTAAAATATCAGTAATAACGAATAAAATGGACAGTAAAGTGATTAATTCCTAAGCTCACACATTTAACATTTTGCTTCAATATTCTATACTATTTTGACATCGCTCATCCTATCATAACCATATCTCGAGTATGTAGAAAGTCGTAAGTTGGCACTAAACGCTAATGGCGCCCAGCAGGGTCCTCCGGGGGCCCGCAACACTTCGCTTCAATAAGCGTCTCACCTGCCTCGTAATTGGTTCAGCTCTTACTTCTATGACGTTACGGCGTTAAGTGCCGCGTACTTCTAAGAGGTTTGTTGCGGTAATGGGACTAAATAAGCTGTATGTGCTTTACACTATCATCAACGTAAGTAATTATTTAAAGAAGAATTTAATTGCTTCGTTGATTCATTAATTTTTAATGTTAGCGTTGACCCGATTGTCTCGATAACTTTCCACTTTGAGATGGGATCTGTTTTCTCCCCCTTCACAAAAGTGGTTTGGTAGTTATTATGGGGACTAAGACTAACCCCGAATGGAACAGAAATTCACTCTTTTAAACGGGCATTGCATATTGAGCATTTGTGGAATCATTGGGATGTCACGACTTTCCCAAGAGACTACAGAACTAACTTTTTTAAAAAGGACTTAATTTTTCAGACTTATGTGCGGAGACTCTTTTCTTTGCCGCACCACCAAGACCTGGAATTCATTACCAGCACACGTGTTTCCTTCTTCCTACAGTCCCGGGGCCTTTAAGCGGGGCGTGAAAAAGCATCTGATGAGGCCGCCAAGCTGAGTGCCACCATTGTAACACTTAGTGTCTGTAATGGTGACCCTCTTTCCTGAGACTTTGCCTTTAGCTTACCATCAGGCGAGGTGAGGTCAAGTTGGCGTGTCCTATATAAAAAAATATCTACATAATTGCAAAAGTGGGTTTTATACCAATAGACTAGACTAAACAAAACAAAACAAATTCTGTTGCTATAATACAAATTGAAAGCCCAACCTTTTTTATAAGGCTATATATATAAAAGGTTATATAAAGGCTATATGTATATATATATATGTATGTATAAACATTTATTTTTTCTCTTCCAAATACTACAAAAACAAATATCTAGATTAATATTACGTAGTTTCCCACAGGGAAATACTAGCGTGATGTTACACGTGTGTGCATTTGACTCTGTCCACAAACAAAGATCGAATACATAAACAACATAACAACCGTCTTTCGGGCTACGGGGTCTAAATGGCGCCCACCGCGGGGCCGGCGCAGTAAAACGCATTGTTCCCGCAACGAGCCCCTTGGGCCACCTGACCGTATATGCGACGTGCCCCTTATCTACTCAACCTCTTCTATAGTCAACAGACACGTATACATGTTTCATGTCAATGACCGAATAACTTTTTTGTTTTCTGATATTGTTTACTTTCTAGACTTTCTAATTAAATAAAACCCCTGGGTTGTCATATCAATGGGTTTGATAGATTTCGGCAAAGAGATGCTTAGATAGGTAGGAATGGAAGCCAAGACTTCAGGGTGAAGGCTAATAGCGACCAAAGTTTATACTAGGGAGGATTTTTTCTACTTTTCGGTTCATTTTCTGTAATAATAATATTAACTAGAAGTAACTCGAAATAAATAACTTTCCCGCAAAAGAAACATTTGGAAATTCTCAATGGAACAAAACTAAGTGAGATTTATCTCCATTAACGTTAGGCTCTAGATAAACTGCACTCGGCAGTAATTTGCTGAGAGCTCAGGTATATAGTGAAAGCTGCTCCATATCGTTTAGTGTGTTAGTACATTTAATACAGTTATTTTTAACATCATCTATCTATATGTTAATACTCAGTAGGTCGTTATCTCGTGCGTATTTTAGGGGGTTCCTTCCACACATTGCGATAATTCATTTATCATTGTTTTCGTTTTACAAGACAGATTTGTCGAATGTATGTTTTCATTGGGATATTTGCTATAGATTGCAGGTGGGTTGTTGGTGAGAGGGTGAAAAATACCGTTCCGGACTCGTGGTCACACCAGGTTATCACACCAGTGTGACTATCAGGAATTTTTTTCTTGTTAGTCACACTGCCACTAATACAACACCTTTTATTACATATTAATTAGTGCGGATGATTAACACCATACCTCTTATTCATCGATATTTCATGATGACATTTTTTTGTTTATTTCAATGTTCTATCACTGGCAACCTATGACATATTTTATGACATTAGAACATAACTATTACTTCATCTTCAATTTGTGCATACCAGTGCATACGAATAAAGTGTAAATAAATAATGGATTTTGTAATAATTACCCGAAAACGCGGCGAAGTATTATTATATAAGGAAAACCAGTATTATAAACAAAAACTATATAAAAATTTATCTCAAATTTGGTTTTGTCAGAATCGGCGAAATAGTATAAAATGTCCTGGTTCTGTCACGATAAATAGTGTAAGTAAGCTCAATTTTCTTTCAGAATCACATAAAAACTATATTTTACAATTAACGTGTAAATAAAAACAATTTCTTTTTTATCACGTTTTAGGATAAAGATGTTATAAAAACCGTCAAGCATAATAGTGACTGTAAACCAGAAGCGGCCCAAAATCAAATAGCACTTTCTATGCATAAATTAAAAGAGGTAGCAGGTACTTCTACAGAGCCAATGCTTAAAGTTTATGAAGAACACACCAAATGTTTGATGCAAGAAGGAGTGAAAGTGCCAGCTTTGGAGAGCGTAAAGTGTAGTCTCTACAATGCGCGAAAAGAAAAACTGAAAGTTAGCAGGACCGTTTTCAAACGGCTCGAAGATGTAGAAGTACCCGCAACATTTAACGAATTTTTGGTTGCTGACTATCAGTACCAAGGCACCAGACTACTATTATTTTGTTCAAGCGAAATAAAGGAATTACTGGAAACCGTAAATGAATATTTCGTAGACGCAACTTTTAAGAGTGCCCCACGGCCCTTTTCACAACTACTTTCCATACACGGCGATTTGGGGAGCACGTCCCAAACAACTACAGCTATTCCATTATTACACGTACTTATGAGTGATAAAATTCTCAGTACCTTATTTCCCAATTGGCGTCCTGGGAAATTTCACGCAGATTTTGAAACGGCCGTATCTAATGCCTTAAAACAATTTTTCCCATCGGTAGTAGTAAAAAATTGTTATTATCATTATTGCCAATGTTTGTGGCGCAAATCAAGGCCAATAGGAATCACCAGTAAATTAGATAAGCGAATTGTGGGATTATGTACGGTGCTACCACTGACTCCCGTAGAGCAAGTACAACAAGCATGGCAGTATATAAAAACTGAAGCACGAGATCTAAACGGAAACAATATTAAACAATTTGAAACATATATCACAAAGAATTGGTTAAAGAAAAAAACCATTGCAGATTGGAATGTAGTCGGAGAACGGCACAGAACAAACAATGTTTGTGAGAGTTGGCATTCTCAATTAAATAAACGTGTAAATAAAAATTATGTAACAATTAACAAACTATTAATGGTTTTATACAAACAACGTGCATTTAATATTGCCACAAAAAAGAGAAAGGTTGATCAAATTGCTAAAGATAATTTCGTTTAAGGGTGTCAATTAAAATTATTAAATAATGAAATATCAATAGGCCATTTCCTTGAAATGCTGAGATAATTTTGTATTTTAACTAAAAAAGTGTTATTTTCTTGGTAGATATAACGCATTTTAATTTACATATCGATAAAACAGCACAAGTTGATAATGACAAGTGACGATAAAAGGTGTTATATTAGTGGCGGTGTGACAAACAAGAAAAAAATTCCTGATGTCACACTGGTGTGATAACCTGGTGTGACCACGAGTCCGGAACGAAAAATACAGCGTTCGTGCGTTTTATGGGCTACATTAACCATTTAAATCAAATTACTGTTATTCCAGCGTTATCTGATTGCAATAGATCACTGTCAATTAATTGCTTACATTTGCACCAATTTATAGAGTAGGTATTGAACCTGGTTCCTGGGGTAGTCCTACATCAGATGTAAGGGTACTTCGAAAATCAATGCGGGTTATTATCCAGTATATATCATACTTCGTTATGACACGATCTTTGTTACGTGAAATTACAAAGGATGCTTACAATATTTTAGGATTTAAACTAGACTTACAATAAAATAAATCACAAACCGATAAATGCAGTGAGGTTAGCTGTGTAAACAGATCACTTCGTGCCGCATCCCGTTTCAAACTCCTTTTGGCTCTGACCGCCAAAGGAGTGTCATTTACATCAAATGTCATTTTCAACTGACAATCTGTCATACTCAAGTCATAAAGTCGTAACTAATGTTGACACATACAAAATAACAAAATTAAAACAATTGTTACGTGTTAGCTAGTATATTTCTATTAATTTCTGGAATTTTATTGATAATATAAATATGGATTACGCAATTTGCGAATATAAAATATGGTAGTTATCAGCGATTGAATAAATTCGGATGTGAATTTCCAGCTTTGTTATTTGAACACAGGCATTGCAGCTCAGTAATTTGCAGCGTTCAAACTTATTACTTTATAAACTAAATGTATGTACAAAAATTTTTCTGTTGATTTTTTTAAACATTCTTTTTGGATTAAATTCTGCAATTCACTCGGAAAATACATCGTTACGGCAATTTGAATGTTTGAAATCAAAGCGCTCAAAACCCCTAAAATTTTAGAGTGGATTATGCCTCACTCGGGGTATAAGGAATATTGGAGTTAATTGGAGGGTTTAGATTATGAGTCAACAGTCGTATCGGTTGAAGTACATGTTAGTTATTACGATATTGAGTTCTAAAGAGGAAAATGGTTTCGAAATCATTTTTGGCAGTGTTTTTCGTGCTTTTTTTTTTTTTTTTTTTTTTTTTTATATACGACACGCCAACTTGACCTCACCTCGCCTGATGGTAAGCTAAAGGCAAAGTCTCAGGAAAGAGGGTCACCATTACAGACACTAAGTGCTACAATGGTGGCACTCAGCTTGGCGGCCTCATCAGATGCTTTTTCACGCCCCGCTTAAAGGCCCCGGGACTGTAGGAAGAAGGAAACACGTGTGCTGGTAATGAATTCCAGGTCTTGGTGGTGCGGCAAAGAAAAGAGTCTCCGAACCGCTTGGTTCTTGCTCGTATATTCTGCACAGTGTGAGGGTGACATCTAAGGCCTGCACGTGTTGTCCTATGTAGGAAAGGAGATGGTGGGATTAGTTGGAAGAGCTCGTCAGAACACTCACCGTGGTAGAGACGGTAAAATACAGCCAAGGAAGCAATATCTCTACGCATCTGCAAAGGCTCGAGGGTGTTCGTGACCTCAGGGTTCCCAATAATTCGGACCGCGCGTCGCTGCAACCTGTCGAGAGCATCTAGTAGGTATTTCGCGGAGCCATCCCAGAGATGCGAGCAGTATTCCACGCAGGAGCGAATTTGTGTCTTATAGAGAAGACACCGCTGCTCCGGCGTGAAAAAACGTCTCACTTTGTTTAGGAGTCCGAGTTTCCGCGAGGCTGTTTTGATGATGCTCTCGATGTAATTTCTGTTATTCAGTTTGCAGCGAATATCCATGCCTAGGATATAGAGATTGTCCTGCAGTGGAAGTGGCGTGCTCTGAAGAGTGGGAAGGGGAAGGAAAGAAGATACCTTTGCTGTGAACGCACAAGCCTGCGTCTTCTTGGCATTGAACTCGACCATGTTCTCGGAGCCCCATTGAGAAATGTGATTCAAGATCCGGTCCAGCTCAGTGACAAGAAGCTGTCTTTTTTCCACGATATCAGACTGTTTGGCCGCAGGTTGTCCGTGATAACTCCCGTGTACGGTGCTATCGTCTGCATAGCAATGTATGCTGCCGGTGGACAGCATGTCGTTGATATGCAGAAGAAAGAGAGTGGGAGATAATACAGACCCCTGCGGTACGCCAGCATTTATTTGCAAGAACTCCGAAGCCCGTCCATCACAGAGGACGCGGATACGGCGCTCCTGCAGGAAACTAGCAATCCAGTTGCACAGTCTAGGAGGCAGACCAAAGGCTGGTAGCTTGGAGAGAAGCGATTTGTGCCAGACTCTATCGAAAGCTTTGGCGATATCAAGACTAATTGCCAGTGACTCGCCGTGCTTGTCCATAGCCTCACCCCAAAGATGGGTAACGTATGCTAGAAGATCACCCGTTGACCGTTTCGGCCTGAAGCCATATTGCCGGTCATTAATTAAGGAGTGATCCTCTAGGTGACGCATGAGCTGTTTGTTAATGATGTGCTCGAAGACCTTGCACAGCACTGAGGTGACGGCTATGGGTCGATAGTTGGCTGGCTCTGAGCGATCCCCCTTCTATGTTAACGTAACCTATGAACACATTAATAATATATATAATTCTACTTTAAAGGCTTTGCAACACCTGTGGTTGAGACTATTCAAGCATACTTATACAACATACTAGAAAACTCATCTTAAATTTTTCTAAAGCAAATATGAATAACTAGCTGACCCACCCTATATTTATAGTGGCTGTGACTGGTGCACTACTGCAGTCGATGAACTACCTGTCGTAACACGCTGCCCCTACGCCTGCACAATTGCCGACCGGAATGATGCGACGGTAGGTGCGGTCAATGTCACCGAATATTGGGCTGGACGTATTAAGCTTTTTTAAAATTGTTGCCAATGACAGGAAGAAGAAGAAGAAGAAAACCATGTAAAATCAGGTTTTCAGGCCTGCACGAAACACGAACGATAGTCGTATACTATGAAGTGACTTATGGGTTTTAAGAGGAGCCGAAGTGTCACGTACCACCTTCGGAACCGATTTCAGGATAAATAAATTCCATAGAACCGTAACCTTGTACAGAAGTTGAAAAAATCTTTTTTCTTTTCTTTCGTTTCTTTCTTTTCTTTCTTTTCTTTTGTTTCTTTCTCTTCTTTCTAAATGTAATCCGTGATTGTGGTTCATGGTAGGCCTACACTGGCCTCCAGTGCTATTATATGTATATATTTACAAGCGCCAATTAACTTGTAGCACTAACCACTGCAATGTTATTAATTATGTTACAGCTTAAGTTAATTGTTTTGTGAGACGTTCAATTATTGCGTGCCTGTGTGTTGCTCAGTTTAGTGCTCATGTGTATCGTAAAATGTTTTATTGTCATGATGGCCTGACCACTGCGTCGTGACCAGGATGCTTTTTGTAATTTCGAGTATTGTTTATATAGGACACGCCATTTGACTGATTGTAAGCTGAAGGTAAAGTATCAGTAAAGAGGGCCACCATTATAAACACATAGCATGTTACAATAGTGACACCCAGCTTTTTCTGCGCTGGTTTTTTTGGCATGTTTCTGGCCTAACCATGGTAAGATTTAAGCTTGTTCATATTTTTAGATCCTTTTCTATATTGTCAACCTTCTACAATCACCAATGACAAGATAGTACTACCAAATTCTTACAATCTCGTAAATGTGAAAATGAGTTTGGTTACACATACATACATAAAATACATAAAATCACGCCTGTTTCCCATAGGGGTAGGCAGAGATCACGGATCTCCACTTGCTACGATCCTGACATACTACTCTCGCTTCATTCACTCTCATTACATTCTTCATGCATGCTCGTCGGTTTAGAGTACTCCTGACCTGCCCCTTTTCTAAAACTTCCCCGATTTGGTCCAGGTATGTGCGCCTAGGTCTTCCCCTTCCGACGGTACCATCCACACTCGCCTCATACACCTGTTTCGTTAGTCTTCTTTCATTCATTCTCTCAACATGACCAAACTATCTCAACATTCCTCTCTCAATTCTCATCACTACATCTTCTATCACTCCACATCGTTCTCTTATCACGCTATTTCTCACTCTATCTTTCAAGGTCATACGTAAGCCACACATACTTCGCAACGCACGCATTTCTACTGCATTCACTCTACTCTGATGCTTTTTTCTGCCACACCCAACTTTCACTACCATACATAAGAGTCGGCACTAATACTCCACCATGTACAGCCAGTCGTGCCTTTTCGGACACTTTCCGGCTGCTCATAAAGTTGTGTAGTGCCCCATTCACTCTATTTCCAGCTATCACTCTCCTTTCAACATCTTCATACTTTCCATCTCTCGTAAACAATGTTCCCAAATATATGTACTCATTCATTGTTCCACTTTTTCTCCATCTCTACAAATCCTACACTCTGTCACGCATTCATCTCTTTCAAAAACCATAACTTTTGTCTTACTAACATTCACTTTAATTCCTTTCCTCTCAAAAGCTTCATGCATATTTGTTACCATCTCCTGCAACTCATCTGCCGATGACGCATGATCAGTATAGAGAAGACATTTGACGAGTAAATTCTTCATTCTTAAACCACATTCTTTATCTTTCAAATCTTGCAAACAACTATCCATGAATAAGTTAAACAGCCATGGTGACGCTACACATCCCTGTCTTACCCCCTTTTGGATGCTAAACCATTCAGTGTATGACCCATGTATCCTCACGCAAGCTCTAGAGTCCTCATAGAGAGACTTCAGAGCTCGAATGAGGTTGCTACTCACGCCATACATAGACAGTACCGACCTAAATTCATTCCTCACCACTTTGTCATAGGCCTTTTCCAAATCCACAAAAGCGCAATATACCTTTTGACTCTTGGCCAAAAATTTCTCGGCTATGCTTCGCAATGAAAAGACCTGATCCGTACATCCCATTCCCTTTCTAAAACCCGCCTGTGCATCCCATATTTTCTCATCGGTTTCTTTCATAACTCTCTCAATCAACACTTTCGCATATAGTTTGCCGACGACGCTGAGTAGGCTAATGCCCCTGTAGTTTTTGCAGTCTTGATGCGAGCCCTTTCCTTTGTAAAGCGGAACTATAACGGCCTTACACCAATCACTTGGTACACGATCGTTAACACAACATATGTTGAAAAGGCGGCACAACTGACTTGCTACAAGGCCCTGTCCAGCCTGCAGCATCTCGACTGTCACCTTATCATATCCAGCTGCTTTACCAGCTTTCATACTTCTTAATGCACTCACAATTTCATTCTCCTGCTACATTTGGACATTTTTACAGGATTACACAATCCTGCAAAAATTTCCAAATGGATTTAGGCAACTTATTACACACGGGTAGAAACCGCATGCAGGAATAGGATATAAACTACTTTCATTCCGGTATACTGTCCTTTCTATCAATAATTTAGCCTATTGCAGTCCACTGAGAAAGGCCTCTCCTAAAGTGCTCCATTGGTTCCAATCCTCCATCTTCCTCATCTAGTTCAGTTGCTTTTTTCTGCCGAGGGCGCACCATCCGTTTACCTTCTCGCGTTTTCCATTCTAAAACTCGTTTGTTCGTAGGTATAGGAATAGGCACGCTGGCGGAGCGTTCGTGTATTAATAAGCTGCCGTACGAATAAGGACAACAAAGACTCGTTAAATGCCTAATTCAATTAGTTCGTTAAACATAACAAGGGACATTTTTATAGAACCATCAAATACATTACCGTCCTCTGCCCCAAAAGTCTGAGGGGCAGTATTACATACTCAATTAACGTCTACCTCCATATATCCGTTTGAATGTGCCCTCCCTTCCTCCTCGCAGGGGCGGTCAAGAGGCGCGACGCTTTAAGGCGCCTGAGGGGACCGGCGCAGGAAACATCGTTAGATGGGCATTAAAAATAAATAGATGGTGGTTTTGTTGCTCTGTGTCTGACAGTAGTAAATATGAACCGCAAACCAGCACAATATGGAGAAACGCTACAAACAATGTTAGATATGTATTATGTAGAAAATGAAAGTAATTCTTCTCGCGATATCTGTTGTATCGATTGTACTAACATACTTACAGTCACGCCTATTTCCGAGTGGGGTAGGCAGATACCACATGTTTCTACTTACTACGATCCTGGCATACATCTTTCACTTCTACTTTTGTAATTATTTTCACATATACACGCCGGTTTCGGCTACTCTTGACTCTTGGCATGTCCTTTCTTTACAATGCCTTACCGGGTTGACTATCGATTGTATAACGGCTTATATTCTGGAGAATTGCTTCACCACAGAAGTGATGATCAGATATCTGCCCGGAGTTAATGAGAGT
Source organism: Eilema griseolum (assembly GCA_963662185.1). Lineage (NCBI taxonomy): Eukaryota > Metazoa > Arthropoda > Insecta > Lepidoptera > Erebidae > Eilema > Eilema griseolum. Next base: position 13,569,437 of record OY759258.1, read on the forward strand.
GTCTTCTTCAAGCCACCTGCCTCTCTTGACTGTTGCTCTGATGTTTTTAAACCGATGTTAAATAAAACTTGTAAGTTTAGTCGGTTTGACTGCGACGGAACTATTTTCTTTATGTCTTGAGCAATAAAATTAACATCCCAAGATCTTTCTTTACTGAAAAATAGACTAGTGAAAGTCCACAGTTCAGCCTAACCCGTCATACTGGGAGGGTTAAAGCTATAAATAAATAAGCAGGTCTGAAACACACTTCATATTTTATCAGCAAACATGATTGTGTCAACTGTGCTGACGACAAGCGTAGAAATCCTTTTTACTTCTTATAAAGACGCGTGCCGAATTTTATATTCTGACAAGGATCTCCGATCGGGGACCAATCGTATCAATGAATGTGTCAAATCACTCAGGCAGTTAATCATTATAATTCGCGATCCTTCAACGTTCAACATTATTGAAAAATGGCAGAGAATAATATGACAGAGGAAAAATACCGGGGAATTTGTATGAAATATTTTTTTACTGAGAGTATTCTAAAAATATGAATGTATTTCACAAAGGAAATTTGAGCCAGCTTTAAACGAGCGCTGAGATAATGAAAACATCTCGCAATTAATCAAGAGGGTACGCTCTTTATTTTAATCATTTATATGTCAAAAGTAATTAATGTATTTAGGCGTTAGATAACACTAATTTTGCCCTGTTGTTGTACCCTTTTTCATCTGTTATTCATCGGAATAAAACAAAAAAATCATTATTACCATTCTCTGAGCTTTTTCTCTGGCTATCTGTTGCCATCTAAACTCCACAACCAGTTGGCGATAACGAAGTTACACTTTTGAGGGTTTCAACTAGGTACTGATAGCGACTGCTATATGCAGCCTCTGTGGCGTGGTGGTAGTGAACGCGACTGCTACGCAGGAGGCGCGGGTTCGATCCCCGCTCAGTGCAAATATTTGTATGCATGACTATGGATATTTGCATTGGTCTGGGTGTTTCTATATATAATATGTATGTATATACAAAAAAAAGTATTTAAGTATGTTTATCCGTATTCTAGATTCCATAACACAAGCTAGTAAAACTATGCTTACCATGGGTCTAGATAGCGTTGTGTAGAATGTTGTAGAATATATTATATTATGTAGAATATATTATATTATATATATTATATATGCTTGTATGACAATTGGGACAGGCGGCTTAGCGTGCTTCTTTGACCCCTGTGAACACCCTGATCAATGCAAATAAACATATTCATCAATGCATGCTCACTGGAGAGTTTTTGTACTGTCAGTGGGAAGACCAAAGGCTTGTCCTGCCTTGTCTTTTGCACTAACGGCACAGAAACTCTCTGTGCTTACAGGATTGGCAGCGCAAGTGTAACTCCCTTGGTGTTTACCGCGTGTGGTTACCGCGGCCTATAGACGTGCGCAACGTCTATAGGCCGCGGTAACCACTTTCCATCAGGTGAATAGAATAGAATCGTGAACTTCCTAAGTGTATAATTTTTTTTAAAATATTTAAGCGGAGTGGGAATTGAACCTGGGTCCTCTACGTAGCGAACGTGTTAACTACACGCCACTGAGGCTGAGAAAAGCAAGGTTTGTTATTCACCACAGAATATAATCTTGCAGGATCAACTAAGTAAATCGAGTTTTCTCGAGTTCAAAGTTCAAGTTGAGCACAAAGTTAGTAAAGTCTACTTGTTTTAAGTTAGACCAGAAGCACAGGTTTATAATTAGTGAATTAGTCTAATTGAATTTTAATTTTATTAATACTTATTTTATTTCCTAATTAATTAATACCATAATTGAATAGTAATATTAGATATATACAATTGCAAATTATGTACAGACAGACATAGATCATGTGTACAGACATAGATCATGAGTACTGACATAGAAGTTATAAAAAAACCTTAAGTTATGTTAAATTAACGATCCCGAACACTATATTTTTTCTAATTTTTGTTAGTTTTTTTTCCGAGGCCAATTTAACTTCACCTCGCCTGATGGTAAGCTAAAGGCAAAGTCTTAATAAAGGGTCACGATTACAGACACTAAGTAATGTTACAATGGTGGCACTCAGCTTGGCGGCCTCATCAGATGCTTTTTCACGCCCAGCTTAAAGGACAAAATGGACTGAACAAATTTTAATACAGTTTTTTTTAAATATCTTGTTCGTTTTACAAACTGTCGTTTGTTTAATTGAAATTTATTTAATGGAACCAAAGATTTGATCCAAAAACGATGACCGACATGCACGCGGGTGGAGCCGCGCGTATCTGTTAGTTCATATATATAATTCTATAATAATTAGCGTAAACGCAACACGTTAGACAAGTTTGATTCCGTTCCAGGTCGTATGTCTACGGAAGCTTAGCTGAGAAATAAATATAATAATATTAATAAGTTTATGTTCAAGTGTCGTGGTTTCCGGTGTGAACAGCTGAGCTCGGTACCTACTACGGTACCTAATTAACATCAGCTCCTAAATATAGTGTTATAAGTGTCTTGCAATATCCCGTTGAGCTTTTTAAGGTCATTACTTGTGTACCTTGTTGATCATATTACTCTTCAGAAAGTATGGTGTGGACATCCAGATCTTTGACTTTCTTTGTATAAATATAAATACACGTCCTGAAAAAGGTAACTCGGACAAACTTTTAACGGAGGCAGGACACGACGGTAATCCCGTCCTAATTGAGGAGTCCGACTGAGGAAGTACTATTCAGAATACCGCGGCAATAACCTCATGTTGTGTTCCCGGTGGTGAGTAGGGTAGCCAGCGCACTCACTGGAGAGTTTTTGTGCTGTTAGTGGGAAGACCAAAGGTTTGTCCTGTTTCGTATTCTACACTGACGGCACAGAAACTCTGTTTTTACAGGGTCGGCAGCACGTGTGTGACGTCCTTGGTGTTGAACAAGTCCATAGGCCACGGAAACAACAGGTGGACCGTATTCTTGTCTGCCACTATCACTTAGTGGTATAAAAAAGACAGGAGTGAGGTAACTCCTTTCAGTTCGGGGCAGAGAGTGACCATTCTGTACATGACGGCCTCTGTAGCGTGGCGGTAGTTAGTGCAACTGCTACCCAGGGTGGCACGGGTTCAATTCCAGAATTTTTTTACGTATGAATATGTCTACTTGCATTGGTCTGGGTGTTAGAAAACTGTTTCACGGAGAGTGACGAATTTGAGCCAAAAATGCAGTTAGGCTGGAAAAGCGAACCCCGGTGAAAGCTTCAGATGCGATCGGGATTAACGCTAAAAAGATTCTGTGACCACAGTAATGTTAAAAACCATTTTACTGTCAAGCGTGAAGTTTTAGTATGATGGTATAACTTTTTTTATAGTAATGCAACTCGGCACTACCGGGGCTGCAGTCCCCTGGGGAATGGGGGCTGACGCACCGGGCCCCTCGTTGGGCGCCATTAGTGTGTATTCAGGATACGAGAACCGTAACTGCGTGGTGATTGAGATGAACGTGGGTGCAAGACATATTACTACATTATTGTAACTATTGCAAGTAAACTTTTATTATTTAACTTAAAAAGGTTTTCTGTTACTTGAGTTACCATTATTGGTATTATTGCTTCTGAATTACACATAAATATGCAACATGATAATTATACATGTGCATATGAGAAGTTCATTCTTGTAAATGAAGTATTAGACAGCTTGGAATACTTTAATGGCACAGCTGTTAACTTCTTCCTGCAGTCCCGGGTCCTTTAAGCGGGACGTGAAAATGTATCTGATGAGACCGTTAAGCTGAGTGCCACCATTGTAATATAATTGGTGTCTGTTAACGCGATCGTCATTCCTGTCAGGCGAAGTCATATGGATGTGAACATTTTAAAAAAGATGGCCGTTAGCATATACAAATATTAAATAATTTAGTAATGCTTGAACTGATCCAATATATTAACAAAATCAGCAGTACATTGCAAGAGGAAACACCAGAAATCAATAAACAGTCCGAGTATTATTTTTCGTTATAATTTTCCCTCTTACGCTTTCGCAAATCGGAGGCCGGGCCTCAGAGGGATCGTGCTGAAAGATTACAAATTTCCACAATGTGAGCTTAACACAAAAACGCCGCGGATTCAATACGATCGCGGCCTAATGCCGCCCTAGGGACGCGCCGCTTCGCTACATCGACAAGGGACGCTAGATTTTTCCCCACTACTTTATTCTCTGCTCGTGTACATACACACGGACGCGCTGTTTATTTTTATCATCATACTTTAAGGTTTGCCGTAAAATCTAATTTTGTGTCTTGTCGTTATTATTTGTAATCGATTTGGACTGGATGTTCTTGTTAGATATTTGGTAAATATTTTTTCTTTAAACTGTGCGTGAAAAAGCAACTGATGAGGCTGTCACGCTGTGGGCCACTATTATATCATTGCTGGTGTCTGTAATGACCCTCTTTCCTGAAACTTTGCCTTCAACTTTAAAGTGTATCCTATTCTTAGGTATTTAAACTATCATGGTCCCTCACATTAGTCTTTTTATTTTTTTATTGTATTGTTTTGAGTTTTGAGTGTTTAACTATTTATAGCTATTGTTTATTAGTCGCGTGGTTTCTGACAGAGTAGAATTTGGACCATCCCACCTCTTCCCACGCGGTGTCGTACAAGGCGACTAAGGGATAGGGCAGTTTAACATAAGATAGTTATAATCAGCCCAGACTCGAGTCAACAATACTGCCCGGAAAAGGGTAATAGGCTCACCCCCTATTACGTGGGATGAAATACAATGACTGGTGAAATATGGGTGTTAAGTCACCTCTGCATAATGCTCCGGGGATAAAGGCGTGATTATATGTATGTATGATTATTGGCACTTGGTGGAACTTATTTTTACTCAAATTGATAACACACTTTCTACGATATTTATTATTGAACCTGACCGGTTTCGTCTTACGGCATTCTCAAAGTTCAGTTATCTTTGAGAATGCCTTAAAACGAAACTGGTTATCGACATAAAATACCGCTGGTAAAGTGACAACACTATATAATAATAACAAATCTTATCATTGTATACAGTACAGGTTTTTCTCCCGACTTATAAACCGTTTCTTTGTCCACAGGTAAGAATCAGCTGTTACAACTCTCAGCTGATGGGTGGAGCACAAAACAGGTTTATCATGTCACAAATTTCAACCACATGTAATTAACATTTCTCTCTATGCTCTATGCTCTCCGAGGCACGAACAGACCAATGCAAAACCTATATTCATGCATACAAATATTTTCACTGAGCGGGCATCGAAACCACGACTCCTGCGTAGTAGCCGCGTTTACTACCGCTACACCAGAGAGTCAGTATGTAACCAAGACTAACACCACAAAATAGACAGAGTCTACATGTATTGTACTAACGCTGTTACTGTAACTGATGATGAAATTGCGTTATTTTTCATTTATTTAACCTTCATGCACATATGTACACTGGCGAACTTAATGCCACAGGCATTGACTACCAGTAAACCTTATAGGTGGTGCAAAGAATAACAAAGTAGGTGTATTATGAAAGGTAACTAGGTGATCATTATAACTATATATTTTTAAGCTGTAAAGTACTAAACTACACTTAGTATACTTTTATATTAGGACAAGAAATGACCTAAACTTTTTAAAAATAAATAAATAATTCCTATTCCATTTTCTTGAAAAGTTTTGCTGGAGGCTTTCGCGCGTCTGTCCGACCGTTGTACAGGCTACAAAACTAAGTGCTACAAAAAATATATTTTAATCTTTAAAAAACTCCCTCATGCCTCTAGGTAAATCCAACTTAAAAAATGTGTCGGATAAAATACAACCAGGAGCGCCCGCAGCCGGCCTGAGAGGGTTCCGTGTTCTTTACATCCTGCTGATATTAATGTGAAAGTTTATGAAGATGTTTGTTACTACGTCATGGTCTAGCGTCTGAACAGATCTGACTGAAACTTGGCACAGGGATGGATGAGCTGGAATAACAGATGTGATACTCCATTCCGTTAGGTGTTTAACTAAACGTAAACAATCTTGATTTTTTTATACCACTTAGTTGGCAGACAAACACACGGCCCACCTGATGGGAAGCGGTTACCGTGGCCTATAGACGTATGCATCACCAGGAGTGTCACACTCGCGCTGCCGATCATGAAGAAACCTTCTGATGCCCCTCTTGAAGAACCCCATATTGTAGGCGCTTGGGAAAACCGCAGCAGGGAGGTCATTCCACAGCTTGAGTGTGCGTGGGATGAAGTTTCTTTCATATCATTTATGTGTCTTTTTAATATGTTTTGTTTATAAACTTAGTGTATTAATATTGTTATATTTAGAAACTCATTTTAAAGACAAGACAAATCGAAATGGAACCATTTGTTAATTAGCATGTGTTTATATAATAAATACAATTTTAACAACAAAACTTAAACCGACTTCAAGAAATAAAATAGAGGCTTTGAAAAGCGAAAAGTAAATGAATTTACAGATTTCCTGATCTGTTAGAAGTTGTTATTTATTGAAAGTAAGTTATTAATATAACTTAATTTCAATAAATAACACACACAAATTCCATAGAATATATGGGTGTTAATTCACCTCTGCCTAACCCTCTGGGGATAAAGGCGTGATTATAGTTATGTATGTATGTAGAATATGGACTTTACAAACTATAGGTACGTACTGAAGTGTATTATTATGACCTTCACAAGTGTCACGAAATGCCCCTCGGTGAATAAATTAGTTTGGACTGTCCGCATTCAGTAACAGTAAACATATGCTAAAGACCACTGGCGGCATAACAGACAGCTTGTGAAGGTCAACGCGCCCGGGAACGTCATCAATGAAAGGGTAGGTTGGTGAGGGATGGGACTCGGTGTTTATCGATGTTTCGTATATGTGTTGTGGAGGCTACTATGTCGATAACATCACAAACAGAAAGTATTTGAAAGTTTAGGAACAATTATTGTGTGCCTGCTGTGTATGTGTGTGTTTTTTCGTGATAAAAATAGCTTGTGTTAATTCAGTAAACTTACTGCATTTGAAACGTCTCCACTCAAGTCGCCAGAACTGTTATAGCGTACAGAATAATTCTAACATGGATACCCAATGAGCCAAATTTCTTTTTCATTTCATTTATATGTATGCGTCTTTTTTTTCCGGGAGTAAGTTGATATAACAACCCATTATCTCCTTCAATCCTTACACACTTCACGAGTTTCCTTTACTAAAGAATACAAGTTACACAGAGGCTGGATTCAAATACTTTGACGACTTTTTGAACTTCGATAAAATTACGACTGTAATCACTACCCTCACTAAACAATAAAAACAGAATCAAATTGTCGCCAGATAAACAAATTATATCATTTTGTGGCGATGGTTATCACGCATTCAGCAATGAATACTAAATTACTGTTTCATTCATTACTGCCCTTTCAGTGTAATGACTTAATAGGTAATGATGTAGTTTGGTTGGAAGGCGTTTCCGAACTCAATCGATTTAACTCGTATCAGTGGATAATCGAATTGGATAATAGACAAAGGAATTGACTAAATAAGTACGTGTGTTAGAGTGTGCGTGTTGATAATATAAATTATTAAAAAATTAAACTCGACTGCGGTCTGAAAGATCGAAACAAGTTTGATAGCAGGCGGTGCTCATTTGCCAATGCTTACCACATTACCTTCGCTGGCGCAGTCGCGTAAAACATGGATAGTTTTGCCCTGCGATTTTATCCTCTGTACTCAGTAGCACCGGTTTTATTCTGAAGAGGTAACCAGCATGCATGCGCCTTACTGAAGCTTGTTCTCATTGTTTGGTTCCTGAGGATATTTGCTTGATATATTTAAGTCATATGCGTCTTAGATTATAATGTAATAAATTTTCCCAAGAGTGCTTCTTCTTCTTTTTCGTTCTAACGTGAATTCCAGTCGCTTCCAAAGTTGACAACTGGGTTATCATAAGGAAAAAGATATTTTTTAAATTCAATTATAAAAATATTAATAGTTCCAGAGAGTAGTGTCATCAAATAAACAAACAAACCGTGCATGATATCTAGTGTTTGCCGTGCTATTACCGAATCTCTTGGGAAGGTTAACAATAAATAAAAATGAAATATATTTACCATGTTTCATTATTTTGAGCTTCCGATATTTCGGCGCTGTTGCAAGCACCATGATCACGGAGGAGCTCAAAATAATGAAACATGGTAAATATCTCGTTTATTCTGATACTGATGTCAGTGACCATGATAGTTTAAATACCTATAATGAAATATATGTTTGTAATATTAAAATAACATTTTTTAGTCAAAGTCAAAGTCAAAGTTCTTTATTTGTAGAATATGGTACAAAAAATGATGTTTAAATTATACACATAGTGTCCGATCACATATTCTGCCAGTTCTGGCGTACAAAATTTACATAACATAAACATTACCAAATAGCAAATACACACAATATGTCAGTTATATCAAAGCACAAATATAGAAATAACTCAAATAAAATGTCAATTAAAAAGTATTAAAAAAAAAATGTCAATCCAAATATATGTCAATAAAAGTAAGTCAAATCAAATTATGTTATCAATCAATAATAATAATGTTGTCTAATTAATTCTTATGTCACAAGTTATCATTTAAGAAATCTGAAACTTTATAGTATGCTCTCTGTAGTAAGAACTTTTTCAAATCTATTTTAAATGCGTTGTCACTCATCTCCTTCCAATCCCTAGGCAATTTATTAAATATTATAGGCGCCATACATATAATGCTATTGCGCATAAGGGCCGTCTTCGCCTTGTGCAAACGAAGCCTGCTATTGTCCCGCCTGTTTCGCGGAACCGCTGCTTCCAAGGTCGGAAACAGATGAGGATTACATTTCACAAACATTGCTACTTCAAAAATATACATGCTTGGTAGTGTTAAGATTTTATATTCCTGGAAGTAAGTTCTGCAGCTATCAGTAGTTTTTAGTTTAAACATTGATCTAATGCATCTCTTTTGTGCCTTGAACACAACTTCTTTATTTGTTGAGTTACCCCAGAAAATAACTCCGTATCGTAACAGAGGTGCAGCTAAACCATGGTAGGCTATTATTAGGGCATCTTTATTAACAATGCTGGACAGCTTATGTAAGGCATAGGCAGAACTACAAATTCTCTTACAGAGCTGATCTATGTGTGATTTCCAGTTAACCTGTTCATCAATTGTTAACCCGAGAAACTTTGTCGTACTAACATTCTCAATAATATTATTCTGATATTCTATATCTATGCTATTAGATGTTACACGTTGCTTAAAATGCATAATTTTAGTTTTATTTAAGTTAATTTTTAAATTATTAATGTCCAACCATTGAATAATAGATGTCAATGTGTTATTTATGTCAGTTTTATATTTAATTAAGTCATTATTATCATTAGAAATTGTCAAAGTACTGTCATCTGCAAATAATGTCATATGATGTCGGGTAGATTTCGGTAAGTCATTTATATAGAGTGTAAAGAGCAATGGGCCCAGTACACTGCCCTGCGGGACACCATAAATGACATTTCTCTGTTCTGACTGATGAATTTCTTCATGTCTAGTTACTGTATTTATTCTAGCGATCTCAGTGTACTGTTTCCTGTTATTTAGATAAGATTTTAACAGCTCTAATACATTACCTCTTACACCATATGCATCAAGTTTTTTGAGAAGATTATCATGTTTAACATAGTCAAACGCTTGCGTCATGTCGCAGTAGATTGCGCATACAGGTGTTCTTTTATCGACGTTTAACATTACATCATACAGAAACTCATAGATTGCCAAATTAATGGTTTTCTTCTCACGAAATCCTTTTTGTTCATTGCATAGTATATCATTTTTTTCCAAATAGTTATACAATGCTCTGTGTATATATTTTTCGAAAATTTTTGCAATAATAGGTATCAGCGAAATTGGTCTATAGTACTCCATAACTTCCCTATCATCTTTCTTGAATAGTGGCTTTATTATAGATATTTTAAGGGCGTCTGGAAATATGCCTTGATATATACACATATTAAGAATGTAGCTCAAGTGACCACATATTTCACTAGCTACAGCTTTTACAACTTTGGTAGAAATACCGTCATACCCGACACTATTGGTATTTTTCAAGCTCAAGATGATTCTTATTATATCCTGGGGTATACAGGGGGCCATAAAAATTGAATTCTTTTTATTTTGAATCAGTGCTGTTGTAGATATTGAACTCTCTGCAAGGGCAATAGGCTGTATTTTTTCAATGAAGTAATTATTGAATTCATTTGCTATCTGCTTTGCGTCTGTAACTACGGTATTATTGCATTGTATTTTATGAATGTAATTTTTAGGTATATTAAATTTTGATTGATTAATAATTTGCCAGGTCGTCTTAGATTTATTATTTGAGGTTTTGATTTTATAATTATTTTGTGATCGTTGTGTTAATAGTATAATTTTTCTAAATAATTTTGAGTAATTTTTATATTGCATTATGTTAATTAAATTTGGTTTTGAGCGTTGCCTCCAGAGAAGTTGTCTTTTTTTTTTACTACAAATTTTAATACCCTTTGAAATCCACTTTGGTTTTTTTATTAGATTTATAGTAAATTTGCACTTTGGAAAATATAGATCATAGAAGAGCATAAAGGTTTCTATAAATACGCAGTAAGCTATATTGGGGTCCTCAGTTTCATAAATTTCAGAAAAAGTTAAATTGTTTATGCATTGTTTAAATTTTTGTATACTTGTTTTGTCGTAACTACGTACTAGTGTGCAATATTTGTCAATAGCGCATAGTTTACTTACAGGACATTTCAGTAGCTGAGCTGTATGATCGGAAAGATTAAAATCCAGAACCTCCGCTTTACAAGGCTTGATAAAATCATGCGCGAAATTATCTATACATGTTTGGCTAGTAATTCGTGTAACTTGGTTTAATGCTAACTTTAGATTGTAGTTAAGTAGAATGTACTCAAACTCCTTTGAATGATTGTTACATTTTAAAGTGTCCACATTAAAATCTCCAGCGATTACAATGTTTTTGTATTTTTTTTTTTGTAAGAAATTTTATTACAGAATCTAGTTTACTAAAAAACTCATCAATATTACGAGAATTTGGTGTTCTATACACGCACAAAAACACAATACCATACTTCACTAGTTCTACTGCACAGCATTCAAATGTTGATGGTGATGACATTTGTGCTATTTTCGGAAGTTCCTTCCATTCATGCCCGTTTCGTACTAGGATACATGAACCGCCTCTTCTAATATTCACCCTGCTATAATGAGCAGCCAGACAATAATTAGGTATGTATAATAGATATTCATCACCTCGCATCATAAAATGTTCTGTAATACAAATTATATCTACTTGTCTATTTTCTTCTAACAATTCGGTGATTTTTAACGTTAGTGCGTTCGATTTTCCCACCAGTCCGGCTATATTTTGATGTAATATATATAAAGCTTTAGTCACGAAAAAGATCACTATTCGTCTCTGCCTCCTTGGCGGTACACATTAAATTAGAAATATTATTGTAAGATTGTATGTCAGTAATCATCTTCAATAAGTCGTCAAATATAATTTTCAGTCCATAATTAGTTATTACGCCTCTACTTTTTTCAAAAATAACGAAATCACATGTCAAATTTTTATTGCTATCCAAAAGAAACGCGTGTTCATGCGTCATTATATCCAGATACAAAAGGTTACTAAAAGCTTCTACTCTCGAGTTATATAGATTAGAATAGTAACCGTATCTGTAAGTCGGTGAACATATTATAATGTTGGTATGTTTAATTTCTTTTAGTATATTTCGAATATGTAGTACGATATTAACATAGCAATTTGACATTTTAAAGTCCTCTTCACCCAGTAATATAATACAATAATCCTTGAATGTATAGTTCGCCACCTTACTTTGTATATCTCTTAATAAAATTTGAATATGTCCATGAGGCGTGATATAATGACATATCTCTGAGTCTTTCAAAGAATTTTTCGCTAATTTAAAGATGTTATGTGTGTTGTCTGCACTTATTAAACATATTTTCTTTTTGTCTTCATTTTTGTTTATTTTGCTCGCTTTATTAGTACTTTTTATAGCAGGTGTGTCATTATTTTCTATGCTTTTGTGTAAGATTTCAGTCTGAGTTTGTTTACTGATTAATTCTTTATTGTGTTTCGTTTTCTTATTATTTACCTTTTTACTTTTAGTAGGACTATCATTTGAAATTCGTTGATTTTTATTTTGATGATCCTTGAGTCTACAATTCTCCAATGACAGGCTCTCAATCATGGAATGAGCATTCTGTAATTCTATCTTCAATTTGGAGATTTGTTTACGTAGTTCGTTGATTTCTTCGCTCTCATCATCGGACATTTCTGGCATACTGGTAGCCGTGTCATTTGTATGTGCGATTGCAGCACCCTGACTGTCATCCAGTATGGATTCTGACGTTGTTCTGGTGCGCAAACTTCGGAATGTAATATTCTCCAAGAAATTCATCCTTTATAAACTTAGTTTAAAGAATTTTTGTCAAATGCATACAATTCTCAAAAACAATATGAGATGGGGTAAGATTTGAAACCCCGTCCTCGGCATTCGCAAGGCGACACACTCAACCTCGAGACCAATATGACATTGCAGAAGGAAGTGAAATAATTGTTCATACACCACGTTAACAGTTTGCTTCATGAACAATAGATGTCGCTACGTTAGTTCGCTTGCATTTGATTGTTTTAGGTATCTGTATAGTCTGTGTATTCTTGCAGTTCACTAACTAACCATTAGATGGTGTTACTTACAGCATTTGAATAAAAAACGGAAATTTCTTTTGAACTAATGTTTGAAATTGTCTCTGTAACTGCAAATTTTCCAACTTATCTATTTGATTGTATACTGAAGCACATATTATATATATCTATTATAGTTTTTTGTACACAATTCGTATTTAACACTTGGTATGTTCGTCAACGTTGCTGTAACTTGTTCGCACAATATTTTGTCTTTTTGGATATTTAATTTGTCACTAACATATTTCACAGTCTATTTGTAAGTTTATCATCACTTTTACACAACACAAACTATCCACCTATCGGTAAAAATATTTTAAAATTTAAAAAATCGAGGAGCAATACTGAATGCAGTGTTGCCATCTAGGGTGCTAATTGAATAATAACAAAAAGCGAAGTTTGACTTGACTTATCTTAGAAACGGCCGGGATGATTTTGACGCGACTTTCACAGGCAGATATTTTAAAAATAAATTGTATTCCACTCAAAGTAATAAAACCCTAGTGAGGTCCACGTGGTCCAAGTCCTGTATACAGCTAGTCCGTCATATATCCGCTGATCTACGAATGCCGCCATTAAAATGCTACAGTTAGTGTTGCCACGACTGAAACAAACTTATTTATTTATTCAATGCACTCCAATTTGCTTTTTTATTTGCCAATGAAATATTTGCATTTGTTCAAATAATGGGAATGCATGACGACGCAGGGGTAGTGAAGTGCTTTTACTGTGCATGATTTATAGGGTTCTATGGAAAAGTAGCATTGAAGAGTTTTCTGGAAAATGTGGACCTTTGTGTGTGCGCCTCTGTCTACTACTCTTTCGAGAATAAATAGAATATACATGAATAGTTGGATAAAAATAAAGCTATTCGTTAATACTGTTGATTGATGGCGCTTGGTGGAGCCTGCTACACATATTGAGAAAGACACTTTGTACTTTTTCACTGTATTTTCTTTTTCATCTGACCGGTTTCGTCTCACGGCATTCTCAAAGGTTTGTATTGGCGACAATATAAAGCTATTTGTATTCCAAATTGAGTTTCGTGTAGAATATCGATCGGTGAAAACTAAATTGGCAAATTGCGAAGCTGTGAAAACTTATTTCTTTATGAATCTATGCTATAACCTCAATATTGTTATTTACCTCACTAAGTATCTGCAAACGTACTTATACATATATAAATTGATCTAAAATATGTTTTCATCCATTAAGTAAACAAACAGAATGTGGTATTTTACAGTATAATCTGAAAGCTTTTTACTGAGTACAACTGGACGCGCTCATGAATAACGAATAAAAAAGAAATAGCTTGTTTATCTCTAGCATCTGTGCTAGTTCACCTCTGTCGCTATTAGGCGTACAATTCGTAGCAATGAGTTTGCTACATTCTTCCTATTATATGAGCCAAAAACTTTTAATATATTAGTAAAATTGAAATTAATAAAATTCCCTCTAACCCATATCGAAGTTAAATTGTTTATGTTAGGATTGAATTCCCGTGGGTTGAGTAATCGCCAGGATTCAAACCTAAAACCTTTCGATCGTAAGGAACCCTTTAAATAATAGTAAGTAAAGTAGATAAGATAAGCTAAAATTTGTCTATAATATAATTATGATTTCTAAATGCTGTAGCTTATGTAAATTACCTTGTAACTTGTTCCTGATAACTGTGCAAAATGGAAATGCAACAATAATATTTTAAGTCGCACATATGTATGGCCATCCAGTTTTCGAACGCTTTATCATCAGTAGGTATAATACTAGCTGTGCTCCACAGTTCTATCCGCTGTATTACTCCTCTCCTAAGTATCGTAGCATAACAAAACATAACATTAACTCACGCCTATATCCCCGAAGGGGTAGGCAGAGATGGCAGCAACCACATTTCGCCAGTTTATGTTTAGCTCCCAATGTAACAGGTGGCGAGCCTATTGCCATTCACCGGGCACTTATAAACCTGCGATAAATACACACATAACTTCGAAAAGCATCGAAAAGTCATAGGTGTGTGCCATGGTAAAACCTGAGATCGCACCCGAGACCTCGTTTCAGCAGTCCATTACCCATACCACTGGGCTACCGCGGTTATTATAGTTATCGCGGTTTTTATAGGAGTCTGTATAATCGAAATGAATAGTGAGCGGCAAATAGTTCGCTTAATCAGTCATCGCCCTGTTTTATTGAAGACCGTTGTATTTGTATAATGGTGACAGTGATTGATGTCGCGAGTCGCGAGTGGACCGATGTCGAAATGATTGCGCTCCCAAACAATGTTTGGGTTCGTTTGTCTGATTGTGTTTGTTTTATAGTCTATTAGTAGCAATTAGATACAATCTGGTGAGTTGAGAATTAAAAAGCAATATTTTATGTGCTGATAGGCTATGACGTGTGACTTGCGTTCGAGAGGTCAATTAAGAAGATTTTACTGTTTTGCCCCCTGGTAACGTGTTTGTAAACTTGCTGATTAATTGAGTAGTTAGCTGCGGCGTGTGAGCAACTAACTACTCAATTAACAAACAAAGATAATAGTTAGGCTGTGCCACCTGAAATTGTCTTTCCATACTTCATTTTATACCTATAGAGTTAAAGAGTGTCCAGCAGTGGACTGCGATAGGCTTATTGATTGATTGATTGTTTAATTGTTAAAGAGTCCCATCTAGATCTTTGGGACCTAAGCCAATCTCACCTGTTATTGCCGGATGGCGCTCTGACATAAATATGTGCCTTTTTTGGGGTTAGGTGGTAGCCGGATGGTAGTCGCTCTCATAAAGTATCATCGTTGACTAAATTAGTTATCACTTTAAACACCCGATTGGCTCTGAAATAAAAGCTGAAACAACGCTTCGAGGATGATGATGATATAATTTCAAATTATTACCATCAAACGCCAAACATAAAACAAATCTAAATATCCATTTCAAGTTTCCTTAATTAATTATATTGTACTAGATTGTCTCCTAAACTCTTTAATAAAAAGCATCTTATCCTAAACTTTATTAATTATTCAATGTACTGGCAGCGAGCTCGTTGGCGCTTATTTGCACCCGCTGTGGGGCGCGTTATCCGTCACTGGGTGACGTCACAGAAAGCGCTACGAGCTACGTCATAACAGATGCTCCGTGTGAGTGATTACTGTGCCTGTGCACCATCTTGTGAAGAACGAAACGTGAAATTTGGCGCCCAACGTGGGGCCGTGTTAGATTGTCTTCTGAGAGAAACTAGGTCATTATTTATTCTTGTAGGTACTGGTGGAAGATTTAAGATGGTGTTACTTTGAATTACTAAAGCTTTGAAGTTGTTCCACAATATTATAGGTTCAAATATTCTCCTTAGTTTCAGAAGTTCGCGAACATACTTATACAGGCAGAGAATCCATCCTCACACATTGCGATTTGAAATAGTAGGCATAGTTAGGTATGAAAGGATTTTCATCCCCTGCACGTTTAGGTTGTGGAATAAACTCACTGCCGTGGTTTTTCCAAGCGACTAAAATATGGGGTTCTTCAAGAAGGGCATTAGAATAGATTAGATTCGTATAGAGTCGGCAGCGCGAGCGTGACGTCCCTTTTGTTGCACATGGCCATAGGCCTCGGTAACCACTTTCCATAAGGTGGGCCATGTCCTTGTCTGCCAGGTGGCAAAAATATACCATTCTATCAATTGACCTTAATTTGAATGAAAATTGTATTTAGATAAAGTTTTGCTATAAGTATATAAGGTACATGTCCTAAATGTTGCATGTTAACAGGTTTTAAAATAAATAGAGCAATCATTAGCTGCAATCAATAGTTACTTTCATTTAGGTTTAAACTCAAGATTATTTGACAAATTACTTATATAATAAAGTAATCAAACTATCACTCATGTTAATTATTTGGTTTAGCTTTACGGTTTACTAACAACAGCCAAGCTAGGAGGGTCCCTAAATCAACATTTCTGACAAGTTTCTCATGGAATGAGTTGTTGTTATGAAGAGTATACAGAGTGATGGGAACAGCGTATTCCAAACCGCACTTCCACTACTGCGAGACGTGTGCGAATCAATTGCAGTGAAAATAGCAAACATGGCCGTGAGTCCTAGAAGAAGTTAAACTACCTGTACGGTCTGCCTTAATATGCGAAGTTTCAAACGCTACTTAGACCAATAGATCCTACCTAGTTGTCTTTATCCTTTCGCTACTGCCAATAACTAATCTAATTTTCATACTATTTAATATATCTTCAAACTGTGACTGTAATTGCCACAAAGTATTTCTAATTGCATTTTATTCCAACTACCCGCATAACTTATAGCACAAAACTATTTTTATTTTCCACTCAATTATTTACGCGCGTCTCATTTTGAAATATAATTTGTCAAAGCTGCCATTCTTTTAACGTTTGGTGAGTTCGGTGACATTTGGGTGAGTTCGGCGACACTCGGGCGCATTCGGCGGTGCTCGGGCATGTTCGTGTGCGAAGTCGTTACGCGTGCGAATATGTCGTAACTTCTTCGTAATAGCAGTAATCGCTCTTATTGGGCATTGACATGCCGTTCGTCAGGGCTGCAGGGGTAGAAAATGCGATAGTAGGTTTCTATTAGAAAGTTTTACTTATTTAATGATAGACCAATGCTCTTTCCAACAAACGTTATGCAAATGTATATTTACTTACGATTAATACTTACTATCAGAAGATATTACATTTCTCTATAATAACCCACCCCCACCCTCTGTAATAACTCACAAGTGATATATCAGGTGCTATAAGCGGCCATACGCCTCGGTAATACGCTAACTATTAGGTAGGCTGTCTATGCGTTTCTACCTAGCGAATATGGCATACAACCACACAATATATCCTCTCCTCCACCAGTGTTCCCGTAAGTTGAGCGGTATGAAAGAAACTTCATCCGACGCACACTTAAGCTGTGGAATGACCTCCCTTCAAGAGGGGCATCAGAAGGGTCGGCAGCGCGAGTGTAACACCCCTGGTTGCAGACGTCCATAGGCCATGGTAACCACTTCCCATCAGGTGGGCCGTGTGTTTGTCTGCCACCTAAGTGGTATAAAAAAAAGTTACATATTGTTGGGCTGAAAAGTTACCTTTGTGCTTTGCAAACTGCAATCTAATGTCACAAACTTTCACGTTTATAACATTTAGTAGGATACAATACAAAAGTTGAACGGATACGTTATGTCGTCCTGAAAAAGGTGGCTGGGACTGACTAGATGCGGAAGGCAGAGGATCGGATAAAATGGCGCACATTGGGAGAGGCCTATGTCCAGCCGTGGACTGTGGTGGGCTAATTGATTGATTAATTGATGTCTTGAATAACACATACTTAGGTAAATGTTTGTTCCTGGAATAGTTTCCTATGGATTACGAGAACGGGATCAAAATGGCACTCGAACGAATCCGCGGGAAACAGCTAGTCAGAAAGAAGTAGTTAAAATTGAAATAATAGCGGTACTTCTCTCTTATAGCCATTAAATATGGCCATAGATGTTTTTGTCCTGTACAAAATTACTGGCTACCGCCATTTGTCGAACGACGTCAATATTAGTTAGGGTTAACCCGATCGTACAGACACACGTACATAAACACACACACACACACACACACACACACACATTTACGCGTATGGGTGTGTGTATGTGTGTACCTAGGCTGCACTCACACACTCAAACACGTCGTGCTCAAATATTGGCAGCTTTAGCCAGGATTAAAGTCCTGCGGGAGTTGGCAGCCCGGTTGTGTTTATTTGATGGATCGGATATTCGATTTGTTGGCGACTAGTTTAATGTTTAGTGTTTGACATACGTTGCACTTTATTTGTCAGCACATGTGTACAGTTTTATTGATTTGTTCGTCGTACTTTCTAGTGAGTTATGTCCCATAAAAATGCCATGTTCCGAATGTCCCAAAATGTAGGTAGGTACCTATATTTTTCTTATATACATTTGTCCTGATTCGGTTACTTATTACGGTTCAATCAATCAATCAATTAGTCCACCGCAGTCCACTGGTGGACATAGGCCTCTCCCAATGTGCGCCTTGGTACGGTTAACTCTTGTTAAATAATTATTGATTTAAACTAAAACATCTCAAGTAAAAAATTGTGAAGAAAATCCTATAACCTGATTGCAACGCCAACTACCGCAAAGCATGTAAGTAGACGTTCTGTGCTGTCGTAACCGATTAACATGTTGTCAAATTTGTATGTCTCCAACTCACCATCCTTGCAGAAATTCCGGGCGCATACGAGACCTTACCTTAGAGCTTCTTCCAGTTCAACCGCGATGCGGTTACGACAACTGCAACTAATGATAACAGCTTAACATGCTCCCCGAGCGTGCAAGTAATATCTCTGCTAATATTTAATATTGGTAACGTCGTAATTATTTATCGACTGTTGAATATTGATACGGCGTGCGCCTTGGCATCACGAAAAGACTGTCCGCGACCGTTCGTCAGCAAGGAACGTGTCTCTGAATGCTGATGGCGATATTATAGAGTATACAATTTTGCTAACAATTATTAGTAAGGCTTAAATTTTGAATTGCCTGGCACTTATTTCAGGACGTATGGTTATAAGCTGATTGGCTCAGTGATATACACATTTCGATGTCAATTCTATGAGGGAGGTAAGTTAAGGGCAGATCATAGAATCACTGTTGCCTGTAACTCCGTTCCCGTGCATGTCTGTTATTGCAACTAAATACAGCTTGTTTTTTCCTAAAGTCTAATCTATCTCTGTAACAAATTTTAATCAAAACCGGTTCATAGGTTTAGGAGTGAATGTGTAACAGACATGCAGAGCTACTTGATAGCCTCTGTAGCGTGGCGGTAGTGAACGCGGCCGCAACGCAGGAGGCGCGGGTTTGACTCCCGCTCAGTGCAAATATTTATATGTATAAATATGGGTTTTGCATTTTGGTCGTGCCTCAGAGACGTTAAGCCGTCGCGTCGGTCCTGGTTGCCATACGAACATCTACGGCAGTCGTTACAGGTAGTAAGAGCCCTAAAAAAATCCCTCAACTGGTGCAACTGCAATGCTTTATCGCCATCGGGTTGTGGAGGTCAGGGGCAGGCGCTTCTTCAAAAATATTGAGGTCCGCTAACTCCGCTGTTAGGACCGGTAAAGCAGGCCATAGACTCTAAGTTAAAATATTCGGATGCCACTGTGAACATGCTTCCAGTACTTCTAATGGTATTATTATGTATTGTGTAATTTCCTATATGTGTGACCACTTAGCACTAAATAAATATTTCTTTCTGTTTCTTTCTTTCCACTGGGATTAACGCTAAAATGAAGAAGAAAAGAGCTAGTTTCTCATTTATAAATCTAGTTTGGATTTAATAAGTTTTATCCACCCCAGACTGATTCTCAGCGGCATGAGTCAATTAAATACTGGCCGGTAGACAGCAAACCCTGTAGGCAGTACGTGGGAACGAATTATTAACCAAAATTAGTGAACTGTGGGTTTTTATTTCACCTCCCCTATAGTGACATCTATCGAAGTCTGTTTCACAAATAAAAAGCATAACAAATCTGAGTCCATATACGTCCCATAACATCCATATTTCGTCCCGGGCGCGCACATAAAGAAGGGCCCATTCAATATCCTCTCGACGACGGGGCGAGTACAATCGCAGCCCATCGATAGAGGACGTGGGCTTGTATTGTGTGTCGGCAATTATTGGCATTGTGTACGACACGTGGGCACTGTGTGAGGGTGCTGTGTGGCCGTGCAGAGAGTAAGTTTTGTATATGGTCATAAGCCCGTTTTCTAGACAACAAAACTTGAATTATCATTTTTGTTTCGTTGTTTATAAAACTATGTCTAAAACCTACTACCATAACAAACATGGGAGTACAAGGACCGTGTTCTAGAAGGTTGGACACGGCTGTATTTCCATCTAATTGAGTAGTCCGACTGGGGAAGTACCTCCGCCCTACAGAATATCGCGGCCAGAATAACTTCGTGTTGTGTTCCCGGCGGTGAGTAGGGCAGCCAGAGAGACTGGAGAGTTTATGCTGTCA
This sequence comes from Eilema griseolum, assembly GCA_963662185.1. Classification (NCBI taxonomy): domain Eukaryota; kingdom Metazoa; phylum Arthropoda; class Insecta; order Lepidoptera; family Erebidae; genus Eilema; species Eilema griseolum. The sequence continues at coordinate 13,590,269 of OY759258.1, forward strand.
GTGGGAAGACTAAAGGCTTGTACTGCTTAGTTTTCTACACTGATTAGCCCAGTCAATTTAGACATTCGAAGTTACCTAAATTCTCACCAAGCTGAAAATCGGTAAGATTGTTTAAAATATCATAAAAAACAAAATATGAAAGTTCCCCATCTTTCCCCTGTAAGGAAAAAAAATTATTCAAGGTCAAAGGTCAAAAAAATGAGTTTTTCGCGATTTTCAGCAAAACGGTAAGTTTTATCATAAAAATACCTCAGATAAAAATTGTAGATCATAAAATTATCTACAAAAAATTGTCAATACTTTTTTCTACGAGCCACCGTTTTTGAGATAAAACGATTCAAAAAGTTGTAATCGTCATAATATGCACACGTTTCCTCGCCACCTATGAGGTAGTATGACTATGATGGCACATAAACTCTATGTGCTTACAGGGTCGGCAGTGCACGTGTGTATTCATTCATATTCATATTCATTTATTTGCTTAAATGTGGTTATACAGGTGTTGGTACAATAGTTTTGTGCATCACATTTACCATTTTATGGCATGCAAACATTAAACTTATATAGTTTATTTATATTATGTTTATGTATATTATACGCCCTTATACTACAATTTATAATGTAAAATTAGTTCAGCACATGCAAGTCCATTGAATTATTTAGTCACAAACATATAAGAAATTAATAGGAATGTCAGAATATGTTATAAAATTCATAAAACAAGTCATAAAAATTTGTGAGAAAATATTAGCATGTCAATTTGAAAAATTAAATTAATTCACAGTTTGCCTTTACACTTTTCCAATTCCTCTATAGTATAAAAGCATTTCTCCATGAGCCATGCTTTCAACTTTCTTAGAAATTTAGAGGTTGGCAGTTGCTTCAAGCTTTTTGGTAAAGCATTATAAATACGACCGCACATCGCAAAACAGTTTTTTAAGTAAAGGGCCGTATTCGGAACTCTGGGTAAAACAATTCTATCCTGATTTCTAGTGCTCCTCGGATAAACCCCATGTGCCTTCGAAAAGAAGCTAGGATATTGCCTAACAAACTTCGCAACTTCGTATATGTACATGCAGGGAAGGGTAAGGAGATTCAATTTTGTGAAAAGAAGCCTACAAGAGTGCCACGGTGCAGCTCCACATATAGCTCTGACACACTTTTTTTGGGCTATGAAGACTCTATTCACGTCTGTGGCGTTGCCCCACATCAGTAGCCCATAATTTAAAACTGAGGCAACGTAGCCGTGGTAGGCCATAGCGACCGATTCGGGATTTGAGGTCTTTCTAAGTTTAGCCAGAACGTAAACAAATTTGTTTATTTTATTGCAAACTTTTTCAATGTGTGCCTTCCAGTTTAGGTTCTGGTCAATAATTATACCTAGAAAGGTCGTTTTATCTACTTTTGTTAAATTATCAGTCAAATATTTGATATTCAAATTTTGTAGTTTTGTACCATAATTACTAAATTGTATATATTGTGTTTTAGCCATGTTAACCTGTAAATTATTTTCATGGAGCCATTGAATTATAGATTCGATTGAATTATTTATGTCATTAGTATAGTCAATATTGGAATAATTAGATGTCATGAGGAGAGAAATGTCGTCAGCGTATAGAATACAAGGCTTGGGCGTTACACTTGGCAAATCGTTGACATAAATCAGGAACAGCAACGGTCCTAGGATACTTCCTTGCGGGACCCCAGAGCTATTTACCCTGTAGGAAGATCTATGTGCTTTTAGTTCCTTGTTATCGTCTATACACATAATTTCCACACATTGCTCTCTGTCCCTTAGGTATGAATCAAGCCATTCGTAGGCAGGGCCCCTAATTCCATACTTTTCTAATTTATTTAGGAGCCGTTTATGTGAAACTAGGTCAAACGCGCTTTTCATATCAAAGAAAATGACAGTGGTTTGCATATTACGGTCTAGGCTTTCACAGATCTTTGTTACGAGATTAAAGCATGCCAGTGTTGTAGACTTGCCTTTCTGAAAACCATATTGTTCGTTTCGTAATATTTCATGTTGAGTGACAAAATCATATAGTCGCTTATGCATAGCTATTTCGAAAACCTTAGAAAATATGGGTATAAGAGTTATTGGCCTGTAGTTATTAAGGTCAGTCTTGTCACCCTTTTTGTATAGGGGTTTGACTATTGATCTCTTAAGGAGACTTGGAAAATGACCTTCAGTGAACGATAGGTTTATCAAATATGTTAGAATGGGTGAGAGTTCGATAGCACTGTCCTTGAGAAGTCTGGTGCTGAACTCATCATAACCCACTGAGTTTGTATTATTGAGCGATTGAATGATTCTCAGAATATCAGTACAGTCATAAGGCCTAAGATATATACTGTTGCATATACTACGTATGTCTTCATTTTTTTTTGAGCTTTGATTGCTTGATTTTTGTTTGGTGTTAATGTCTATTAAACGATCGTTGAATGCTTGTGCTATTGCTTTTGGGTCTATGAGAAGGTGGCCATCTACTTGTATTTTGTTTATAAAATTTGATATTTTTAAACCTTCCGACTCCTTTTTAATCAATTGCCACGATGTTCTACAAATATTTTTAGAGTTTCTTAGTTTATTTTGATTGTGGTTTTTCATAGAATTAAAAATACACTTACGTAGTAATTTAGAGTACGATTTGAATTTTTTTTTATTTGTTTCAGATTTATGTTTGTAATAGTTTAGTCGTAGTAGTCTTTTTGTTTTACAGCTAACTCTCAGCCCTCTACTGATCCAAGCATTATTTTTAGGTTTGTGTGAAATTTTCTGTTCGAATGTAGGAAAGCACAAGTTAAAAAACAGAGAAACTAGTTCGTGAAATTTAGAATATGCCAAATCAAGGTTTGACTCTGCGTATACTTCACTAAATGACAGACTTGCCATACATTCTTTAAATCGGAATATATTTTCACAGGAAAAGTCTCTTTTGTATATTGAGTAGCTTGTAATCGTAGCTTTCCTGTTACTTGTAGGGACAGTAAGTAATTGAGCTGTCTCGTGGTCCGACATTCCAAGGTGAAGGATTTCGCCATTGGCTATGCTGATATTACTAATAATATGATCAATACAAGACTTTTGCTGTCGAGTTGGCTGGGTTATGTGCAGAGTCAAATTAAAATTTTGGGCCATCTCCAGTAAAACATTTGATGCATGGCTTGCTTTCAATGTATTTATGTTTATGTCTCCAGCAATTATAATTTTTTTGTCAGAATTATAAATAGTCTTTCTTAATAGAATGTCAATGTTTTTGAAAAATATAGTAATGTCAGAGTCTGGTGTCCTATACACGCATATTATAATCAAACTCTGGTCAATTAATTCTATGGCACAGCATTCAAAGTGCTTTTCTATTGACATCTCTTTGATATGAGGTAGCTCCACAAGCGCTAAGTCATGTTTCACTAGTATACATACACCACCGCGCTGAGCATTTTTGGTTTTGATTCTACAAAATGAAGAAGCTAATCTGTACCCAGTCACGTTTATGAAACATTCTTGACTACTTTCCAAAAAGGTTTCTGATAGACAAATAATACAAGGTACAATTTTACTACATTGAAGGTTGGACAGGTGAATCTCTAACAATTCTATTTTACTTCTTAAACCCGCTATATTTTGATGTAAAACTCTTATAGAACGTTCCGTAGTCATATTATTCACGAAAAAGATTTATCTTGTTTGAAGGTACAGTTTGTAAATTATCTTTTGGTTTCGCAGTAAAGTAGTAAGGGATAGTACCTTTTTTTGTCTTCGTTGGAGCAGTTTCTAGTATTTTATGCAAGTTATCTTTGGGTTTGCTAGCAAAATAATAAGGGATAGTCCCTTTTTTTACCTTACTTGTAATTGGAGGGCAACAAGCTGTAGACACACGAGGCTCACGCGATGAGCAGTGCGGTCCATATCTATGATGCATATTTGGCTTTGTGATATACTTAGTCTTTTGAGGCAGATATTTACAATTATAATCAAGGCTGTCAATATTTAAATTAATAGTTTTACACATGTCAAATCGGTTATAAGTCACATTGATATAGTTACAATTAGGAAAGTAATTACATATTTTTTTCATCATGTTATTGAGTAGTATCTCATTTAAGAATTTGCTTTTAAGTACACTCAACACAAGAATGCTCACATTTGGTAGACAATTAATAACAGAACAGAGTTCTATCATAACACTAAAGGGGTTTTCATCATGTTCGCCTACAGAAACAATCAATCGGTCGTCCTCCTTTAAGTTGTACTGTTTGATTGTTTCTAATATTTGTCGCGTCCTGGCTCCTGGTTGAATGAAGGAGCTGATATTGTATTTCTCGTATCTAGTATTTGTCCTTGACGTGATCAACTGCGATGACAATCCTACACACTGTTCACCGCCCACAATAAGTAGGTTTTTTTGTTTACTTTGAGGATTGCGTTCAATGTTGGTTGGAAATTGTGGTGGCTTTACCTGGGTGACAGTGTTGACGCTTTCCCGTATTTCCGTTTGTAGTAAACAATTATTTACAGGCAACAAGTGAGATACTGCTTGTTCCAAACCAGATTTCGATATCGTTCCGCTAGCTTGTGAAGGGTTTGCACATAACGATGTTTCTGGTAATGTAAGAGGGCTATTATTAAATGTCTCCGTAAGCCGACGTCTAACGTTGTTTTTCTTAGAGGATGGAATATTTTTTCTCAATGACGATACCGGGCTCCTACATATTTGTTTCAGTACTGCTACTTCTTGTGTAAGATGAGCTAGTTGTTTCTTAAGGTCTATATTTTCAAGAATGATATTGTCTAATTCATTTTGTGTGTTTTCCAGACTACGTTTTAAACTGGTAATTTCGGTTCTCATCTCCTCTTTATGTGTTACTAAAAAGTTTGTAGAAAGGTCTAGACTTTTACCCAACAGTTCCGAAGAACTCGATGTGTTGAGCGAAATACTCATATCAATATTATCGAGGGAGGCCGCTTTACAAACAGGTTTTCTAAAAGTAATGTTTCCTTTTTCTGCCATTTCGAAATTTTAGGCAGTAGCGCCCCCTATGTATTTATTAATGTACCTAACCACTGCTGTGCTAGGTAGGACTGCGTCTGCGTGTGCGCAATGGAGAAGCTAGTTGTTGAAATAGTTCAGGTAGTTTCCGAGAGATGTCGCTTGTTTATGCTGTGAGTTCAAATATCTTATCTTGAAAGTTGTAATAATCAAAAATGGCAAAAAGACTTTTTTGGACAAGACTCGAACTGCCTCCACGCGAGTTAGTTGGTGTAAAAAGCACTTCCTTCGCCAACAGGCTACGAAGTACTTGGAATGACTATGTGTAATTTAGTACTGCAATGTTCTTGTATGATTATTTTAAAATTAATTAGTCGTTATTGTGAGTCATTGCTAAGGAATTTTTTCTACATTCCAGGCACTCTGTTAACGTCTATTAAACTCACTTTTAAAGTATTTGCACTGTATTTAACCACTTTTTCTTTATTTATTGGTGCACTTATGTTTATATATTAGTATTTTAGCACTTTAGTTGTTTTTAAGAGGTTCTAATCAATTATTTGGGTATGTGTGTATGTTTTGACGTTCCGAACTTTATTTTAACACTTTGCTTATTTAATACTGATGACGAAGTTTGTATAGGTTATATTCACTGTAATCTACGAAATTAATGTTTGTTTTTCGAACTTAAACACTTCGAACTATTTTTAAAGTTGGAAATAATACGGAGCTTCTTTTAAGACGTCCTCGCTAGACAGCGCCATCTAGTCTCCTTCTATAACTCCTCTGGTGTTACACACGTGCATAGGCCACGGTAACCACTTTCAATGAGGTGGGCCGTGTGCTTGTTTGCCCCCTAAGTGGTATAATAAAAGGGTATTCAATCAATCTCAATGGATATCAATTTATCTGAACACAGATTGTATCGGCCGGGGTTCGAGGGATATGACTCCAGCAACTTCACCTCCGACATTCTATGACTCTCAGACGGTGACAGTATGTAAAGATAATTTTGAACACTCTGCTAGCTTAGACGCCATTGAGCGACCTGCTAGCACATAACAATATGAACACTCTGTTATCTTACATTATTATGGAGAATTGATTATTATGATCAATATAATAGTGTCCGGGAGACGGCAATAGGCTCACCCCCTATTCCGTGGGACCGAATACAATGATTGGTGAAATGTAGGTGTTAATTCAACTCTGCCTAACCCTCCAGGGATAAACGTGTGATTATATGTATGTATGATTGTTATGATGTTTTGACCACACTGGTTGCTTACAGCTATTTGAACTCTCTGATAGCTGAAATAAAATTGGAGTATTGGTATTACGATCATTTTGAGTACTTTGCTAGTAAATATTAATCTTATGCTGACTGTACAAATGTGAAGATCGCGGTAAACACATGTGGCATGTGCTTGTTTGCTACTTCACTAGTATAATAAACATAAACTAGTAATATAAGTAGCACATCAAATTCTAAGCAAACACAATGCCGGCGGACGCATAGGCGCGCCCCCCGGCGCCGCCGCGCATTTCAATATAAATTACATTACGTGACTGCGCGTAAAACGGAGCCAATTTTTTGTTTATAAGCTTTTTAATTAAACAAGACAGAAGTAGGTTAGCTCTGTGCCCCGGGCGCCGGGGCCTCCCGTCGCGGGGTTTGGGGACATTACAAGATTTTGACTTCACATTTAAATGGCCTCTATGTTATTTATAAGGGTGGCGCAATGATAGTTGTGCTGTGCAAGATGTACAGAATTCTGTATTTTGTCAGAATTTTTTTCTTTTCTTTATACAACTTAGGTGGCAGACAAGAACTTAGCCCACCTGATGAAAAGTGGTTGCCGTGTTGCACATGTTCATAGGTCAGAACAGTGCAACACCAGGACAGGGGAGTCACACTCGTGCTGCCGACTTTAAGAACAGAGAGTTTCTGTGCCGTCAGTACAGAAGACACAATCAAGACAAGCTTTTGATATTCCCACGGACAGCACAACTCTACAGTGAACTCTAGCTACCCTACTCCCCGCCAGGACCACAAGGAGGTTATTATAGCCGTGGTATCTGTAGGGCGGAGGTACTTCCCCAGTCGGACAGCTCTATTAAGATGGGAATACCGTCGTGTCCTTGACGTCGTGAGCTTGACAAAGTGCGGTTATAAAGAGGGAAATTACGTCTCTATCCGTGTGGGAAGAAAATTATTGTTAAATCATAAGTAGAAAAGTGATTTACTTTGAATTTAGGGAGATCTCTTCATCATCAACCCGTTCTTCTTCTGTTCGGTTCACCTCGGAGCTCTTTTAGTTCGACTTATAAAGCTTTTAAAGGAGCAATTGCCACTAACCTCCCTAACACCGAGAGGAAAGTCCGCGCCATAAGCCCGTCCGGGTCTTGCAGGTTTGCCCTGGAAGATTTTAGTGGGGCCCTTAAACACGTCGATGTTATATTTCTAATAAATCTTGGTACAGTAAGTGATCACATCTGTATTATGTGCGGTGAGGAAATAAAAGTATCCGTCATCCCAGTCGTATCCGAAGTTTTCAGCTTGGAATCTGGTGTCCACTTTACCAGTTTAACTGCGCATTTGGGTGAACTTCGATATTTTCCGTGAAGCGTGAAGCGACTGCCATCTGATCTTCACAACCCAAAGGCGATACTACTACGTAAAGTCTGCCATAGATGTTGGTATGGCAGCCAGGGTTTACATGCTACGTGCTCGACGAGGCACCATCAGACCAATGCAAATACCCATATTCATGCATACTGACGGACTGAGCGGGGATTGAACCCACGTCTCATGCGTAGTGGCCGCGCCACAGAGGTTACCAGGAAATAGAAGAATATACTAATAACTCTCTTATATATCACCAATGATGTTATACCGACAGCACAATAAAAATAGTTAGCTTCTTGACATTGTATTTCACATTTATTTGTTCTATCAATTATAAGTACCGCGGTAGCCTAGTGGGATGGGTAATGGACTGCTGAGACGAGGTCTCGGGTTCGATCCCAGGTAACCATGGCACACACCAATGACTTTTCGATGTTATGAGAGTATTTATCGCAGGTTTATAAGTGCCCGGTTAATGGCAATAGGCTCGCCACATATTACATTGAGACCTAAACATAAACTGGCGAAATGTGGTTGCTAGCACCTCTGCCTACCCCTTCGGGGATATAGGCGTGAGTTAATGTTATGTTATGTTTTATGTTAATTACAAAGTATCCTGTACCACTTAAGCTTATTGTTCAATCAAAGAATCAAAGAATCAATTTCATTTATTCAGTTTAGGCACACAAAGAGCACATATGAACGTCAAAATTATACAATTGAGTATGTCAAGAAATAATATTAAAATATTAAATAATGTACAAATAAACCATTGGAAAATGATTCTTTCGCTGGTTCGGTAGGTTAGTTCTACTGAGAAGATACCAGCAAGAAACTCAGCGAACTATATTAGAACTAGATTATTTTTCTTTTTTTTTTAAATTTGCTTTAGTTTACAATTTATTTTGTGCGAGCAAGCAAGAGACTTATGTTGACCACGCATTGATATCATTAAGATACTCATCCACTTTATAATAACCTTTACTCATTAAAGTTTTTTTCACTTCTAATTTAAATTTAAATTTAAATAGTTAACATAATCAATAAGTTATTTCGCTTACTGTAAGCACACACTATCATCTAATAATATCGACGTCACAATGGAACTGTGTTATCGTGTTATTGGGGTAAACAAGACCCCACGTGTAGTGCGAATGGGGTCGAGCGCACCCCCGCTAAGTCTGAGGCAAGTGCATTACATTGTCTCGTTACGGCTTAGTGGAATTCAAGGTCGAGGAACTATTGGGAATAAATATCGGGAATATTAATATTGGTTATCGAAAGAGGGGTGAGAAGTGAGCATGTGTGCCATTAATGGCATTACCCTTGGAGGTTATACCCAGTGCCATCTAGCGAAAGTTATTTACATACATACATACGATAACGTCTTTATCCCCGTAGGTTTAAGTAGTGGTGAATTAACACCCACATTTCATCTATAATTGTATTCGGTCCTACGTAATAGCGGGTGAGCCCATTGCCGTATTCCGGGCACTATTGTTGACTCGAGCCATGCATCTGAGGCTGAGTCTAAGGCTATATATATCTGTCTGATGTTAAACAGCCCTATCCCTAAGTCGCCTTTTACGACACCGCATGGGAAGAGAAGTTGCCCAAATTCTACTCTGCCGGAAACCACGCGGCTTGAAAGTTATTTGAGCTACTTAATACTACCTATTATTGCTCGGAATATATATATATATATATATATATATATATATCTTAGATCTAGTGGTGGAGCTCAATTTCACCAAACAAAGACTATTACAAAACAATCAGTGTGCGCCAGACCCTCGTTTGTTTCGCGATTTACTCGCGCTTACGAGTTAGAGGAAGAAAGAAGTAAACATACATGCAAACATGTAGTCACGCCTTTTTTCCCAGTGGGGTAGGTTGGTCGTGTAACGCTCTTAGTATTTCATATGTCCATAGGCCGTCGGGTGGACTACCCGTTCACGTGTTTGCTTCTTCCTACAGTCCCGAGTCTTTGCTCTCAAAAGCATCTGATGAGGCCGTCAAGCTGTGCTGCCATTTAACATGCTACATTTTTTTATACCACTTAGGTGGCAGACAAGCGCACGGCCCACCTGATGGAAAGTGGTTACCGTGGCCTATGGACGTGTGTAACACCAGAGAAGCCACACTCGCGCTGCCGATCCTGTAAGCACAGAGTCTCTGTGCCGTCAGTGCAGAGGACAAAGCAGGACAAGCCTTTAGTCATCCCACTGACAGCACAAATTTTCCAATGAGCTCTGGCTACCCTACTCACCGCTGTCTGTCTGTCTGTAATGGTGACCCTCTTTCCTGGTTTCCTGGGACTTTGCCTTCAGCTTACTATCAGGCGAGGTGAAGATAAATTGATGTGTCCTGTGTACAAAAAACTCGACACCAATAGTAGGTATACCCACTGAATCTATAAATCCCTACTGCGTCAGACAATCCACCCTAGTTTTGAAACGGTATGCGACTAGGGATTGTCGCCGCGTTCAGAGCCCAATGCGATTGAAAACGTTCAAATGCACCGGGCTTAGAGACCAGTCGCAATTTCGCAATAGACTGAAACAATAAAACGACTAGCCATCAGATGTGTGGGATTGTGTTCACTCGTTGCATCGAGCTTCCAAAAGTGACCATTTCTGCAGATAAAAAAAGTATTTTAAATGACCAAGTACACTTTATGACATTTTCTTTAATAGTTGATGATGAGTCGGAAACTCATTACTATACAACATGGTAAATATCACGAATTTTTTAATATATCACTTAGGTGGCAGACAAGCAATGCCTATGGACGTGTGCAACACCAGAGGAGCCACACTTCGCCTCCTTCTGCGAGTACGCCTCCTTCTGCGAGCAAGTAATGCTCGTGAAGGAGGAGGCGGGGCGGGAGCGGCAGCGGGAGCGACGAAGGATCGCTAGACAAGCTGCCCGCGCACGAAGGCAACTCGGGCGTCGGAGGTCGATGAACGACCTCCGCCCCCCATGAGCGCCGGCCTGGGGGTGACAGGTGAAGCCGCCTGTCACCCTTGCAGAAGCAGGCCGCGGCGGCGGCGCGCGTGGCGCGCCTCCCCGTTTCCGGGGACGAGTTGGGGACTCTGTAGTCCCCACACCCGAGAAGAGGGCCAGATCGTGAGAGATGGCCTTGGGTCGGCCGGGGTGCGAGGGATATGCCTGTCAACCTCACCTTCGGCAACCGAAACGACCCACAGGCGGCGTGCGTTTTAGTCGGTTCGAGTCCGACATAACCTCCTCCACCGGCTCCGGTGGGGAGGTATCCGTGGGGATTTTGCGCACGTAAAAAAAAAAAAAAAAAAAAAGAGGAGCCACACTCGCACTGCCGACCCTGTAAGCACAGTTTCTGTGCTGTCAGTGTAGAGGACAAAGCAGGACAAGCCTTTAGTCTTCCCACTGACAGCACGAATTCTCCGATTACTTTGATACCAACATAATATGTATTTTGATTGACGACCAGTAGTTTTAAATTATTGAGTTAAAATCAACTACTTTTCTGAATTATATTTAATATGATCCGCCCAGTCTCCCCCATAGCATATTTTGAGACCTAATGTAACTCCTTTAATCCCGTAATTTTTTATTCTTCAAATAATGTATGGAAATCTGCCAGATTTGTTCACATTTATGATCACTGCTCCGCTCCCTTAAGTAGTAGCGTGATGATGTATAGCTTAAAACCTTCGTCAATAAACTGACTATTCAATACAAAAAGATTTTTTAATTCGAATAAGTGGTTCCTGAGATGTATCTGCCTACCCCGTTGGGCAAAAGGTCGATTGTATGCAACATTTGTCTCTCTCATCTAATAGAATCATTAAATTAGGGTGCCAGAGCTCACTGGAGAATTTGTGCTGTCAGTGGGATGACTAAAGGCTTGTCCTGCTTTGTCCTCTACACTGACGGCACAGGGACTCTGTGCTTACAGGATCGGCAGCGCGAGTGTGGCTTCTCTGGTGTTACACACCTCCATGGGCCGTGTGCTTGTCTGTCACATAAGTGGTATTAAAAAATATTGATTTCTAACTGCTATACTTAAGAATAACTCAACCGATTTGGATGATTTGTTCTATTCCAAAAGTCAGCTATTATATATACCGGGTACTAAGTACCAACTGGTATTAGTATCATATAAGTAGGTAATCATTATACTTACCAAAATGTATGACGTGTGTGCCCCAAAGCAATTCCTGTTCCGGATCGATCGTGTATCCGCCGGGTCGAGTATCAAAGCCTCGGGAGTACTTTGTCAGAGGCGCGTCAAGTTTTGGTAAGAGGTCTATTGAATATTTATGGTGATATCACATATTTTATTTCGACCAAACACATCACACGTCTCTGGCTCTTTATATGTCTATTATTCTCGTATATTTTTTTCTGCGGAACGGCCTGAGGAATCTTGATGCCTTTTTTCTTTTGCTATCGCCGAAATAATAGTGTTTATCTGCAAAATACCTAGTAGATTCTTTTTATGGCGGCAGATTTTCTGAAAAACCCTATGAAGTCTCAACCAACGTCGAAGTCGACTATTCACGTAGATTATCACAAGTAACCTAACACGCAGAGATCAACTGTGGTCTCATCTTGCCTATATAGAATCATGTCGGGGCACACGGTGCCGTATTCTGCGGATAATACTTGATATATTTGGCAACAGATTTGCCATCTTTGGCGGCACATCTAATATACTAAGTACTAGAAATTTCTCTTTTGTTTTTGCTTTCGAAGTAGCTCCTTAAACATAGCTTCTGGATTACGGGATACATGACTACAAAACTAGTTGGTATTCTGACAATATCTGACTCTTCGTCATCCTTGCGTTAGTCCTGGTCGCATCCAAGGCCTTTACATTGAAGTACCGGGTCCGCTTTTGCGCCGTTTTAACTGTGAGGCGGCTTTACTTTGATATTTTCCACTAAACTTACACGTTACTTAAACGTTTTTTTCAACTAAAATATGTTATTAAGGCTGACGCGTAAGTAGAGTATACTATTACTGATAGGGCTGTCTATTTGTCAACGTTCTACATAAATAGATATATGGTGCTGTGCACACCCTACCAACCTACACAGTGACATTAACTTTCAAGAAAAAATACACAAGTGTTACAAATACACTTGATTAAAAATTCCATGTCATTAATAACATATCATTTTCACACACGAACCTTCGTACAATATGGTAGGTACACAAAAGTGGTGTTCAGTGCCTATTTTAGGAGCTTCCCCAGCCGCCGGACCAGGCGTGTGCCACCTACGCAGCCCTGCGCGAGGGGTGAAGGCTAAACGAGCCGATATATCGCCACAGTCGTATTGAATCAGTTCGATACGGTACGTGACGAGCCCTGATTACGTTTGAAGATGGCAGTCAGCTTCAGATGTATTTATTAGGAGCTTTATTTACATATATTTATATATATTTAATACTTTATTGCACACACACAGTACAGAGATCATAAATAAAAACATTTCAAAGAAAATGTACAAAGTTGAACTTAACTCAAAATGAGTTCTCTCCCAGCAAACCTTTTTTTTTTATACATCTTAGGTGGCAGGCAAGCACACGGCCCACCTGATAGAAAGTGGTTACCATGACCTATGAACGTGTGTAACACCAGTGGAGTCACATTCGTGCTGCCGACATGTAAGAACAGAGATTTTGTGCCGTCAGGGTAGAGGACAAAGCAGGACAAGCCTTTGGCCATCCCACTGACAGCACAAAAACTCTCCAGTGAGCTCTGGCGACCCTACTCACCGCCGGGAACACAACACGAAGTTGGCATAACACAACACGGACTGCTCAATTGGGCGGAAATACCGCCGTGTCCTACCTCCTCAAAGTGAGTAGTAGAGAAATAAATAGTAATGAAGCCATACATATACTAATAAATGATATATATTGTTGGTCATTCTGCACAAGGCTATCTATCGAGCCCCAAAGTAAGCATAGCTTAACTAGCTTATGTCACGGTTTTTAAACTTTTTGACTGAAACCCACAAAAAAGCGTTCGTCCTCCACATTGAAACAATTTAGGTTCTTCGTCATCCTATCGTTATTCCAAGACGCATCCAAAGTTTTCACCTCGAAGTCTGGGTTCCACTTTTTTTCAAATTTTCCATAAAGCAAGCTGAATCTGACCTCCATAATCCATTGGCGATATCGTAACTTTGCAGCTAGACCAGTTGTGGAACTTTTTAGGGCTCCAACTCCCGTAACGACTGCCTTAGATGTTCGTATGGCAACCAGGACCGATGACTTAACGAACTTTCGGAAGCACGACCAGACCAATGCAAATATCCACTAGCGGTGATCGAACCGGCGGCGCTTCCTGCGTAGCGGCCGCGTTTACATTCACTACCACTACACCATAGGGGCTGTCAGCGAACCGAAACTACAGCTTAGGGTGTGCAATTTTAAACTTACGAATTGTTGAATTAAAATACTGCCGGGAGCGCCTTAAGCCGTAAAGGACCAAGGGTGAGATGTTAAAAATTTCCTCCTCAATTTTATGAAAACTTAGCGTAGTACATGCTTCATAGATTAATTCAAATTGCAGCTTTATCGAAAACTGCAATTCCCTAAGACAACATCGCACTGATATCAATTAACTTCCCTCCTTCGCGAGCACCCTCCGTGCCGACACGTCAGCAAAACACAAATAGCCGACATTCCTTCAAACTAAAATAGCCCTTAAATATATCAAGTCATTAAGATCTTTATTACTTGTACTCGGTATTCATAAGCGCATCTTTAATGTTTTATTCAACCAATAAACGGCTCTAAATTCAAAGCAGCAGGTTCGTATATTCTATGCGAGCTTTGAATATAAATTGCGAGTATTATTTTAAATTGTTTGTGCAAATTATTCAAGCTGGACTAATACTTACTTGTTCTCTCATAAGGTTCAATTTTGTCTGTGATTTATTACTAATTCCAAAACAAATATTGTATCTATGTTGACGGATTTAAATCCTTATGTCTGTAGCTATAAGGTATAGTTTTCTTCGATGGGCAACATTGGGGTTGTATCGCACCCCACATGCATTCAATGTATTTTATTTGATAAAAAGTTAGTTTTGCGTAATGAGCGTAGAAGGGAGGATTTTTAATAAACTTGTTTTACTAAAGCTTTGTGTACTTTGGGGTGAAGGCAAATGAAGAAATAGGGGTGAGTAGTGTCGAACGCATACGAAGAGATGATGTTAGCTGTAAGTTTTCTTTGAAGTTGCTGGTCGTATGGCTCAGTGGTTTTAGCGATGATGTCTCTAATAGTCAATGAGTTGTAGTGGGTTCAATCTGGGTGAACTCCAATATGCAATTAAATGTTTATAGTGTAAAAACGCCTTCAGCTAGGGGGTTTGACATTATATTCTAGAATCACAATTACGACTTGTCATTGTTATTCTAGAGTAGACTAGAAATTTGAAGGGTTATAATGTTGAAGTAACCGTCAAAAATGCAACATTAATAAAAAGCAACAATAATTTTTTTTTAAAGATTTTTTTTATTTTCTTTATTCCGGGTTCTCTTCGAAATAAATAGGTGGTTTTTCACGAGATATTTATTGCAAATAAATGATGTTTCAAAGAATATCTTTTACAATTGTTTTACACAATTTACAGCGGGTACAGCTAGTTAGGTCTTCTCTTTCAGACACTTCTTAATTCCCGCCAATTGTACACTTTAATCGTCATCTAAAACGCCTCTTTCGGCAACTCTTTCTTTATTTAATTAAATATTCGCGGCGCGTCTCACTAAAATGGCGCCCTCTCTCCCTCTGTGCAGGCGACTAGCGAACTCCATTATATTCGTAATGAGTGCTTCTACAGTTAAGCATGAAAATAACGTTCATACTTAACTGTTGAAGCACTCATTACTTGATGGCGGAATATGAATATTTGGAGCGTTTACTGTGATTACTTTTGTAGAGGGAATATACGACCTACTGAGATACGCAGACCCCTCCTAGACCGTGAAAAATTCTCCTCTATAAGTAGAGGAGAACAGTCTTAGGTGGCTTATATCCAGGAGCCCGATTCAGTAATGCCACATGTTCATAACGCGTGGTCTTAATTCTATTGAAAAGAAAAACGTAGAAAATCTTATCCGTATGACCTGTCAAAACAAAACCTACGTTTTCATAAGGTTATGAAACCCTCAGAATCACATAAACATACATACATACATATAATCACGCCTCTATCCCCGGAGGGTTAGGCAGAGGTGATATAACACCCACATTTCACCAATCTTCGAACTCGGTCCCACGTAATAGGGGGTGAGCGTCTTCCGGGCACTATTGTTGACTCAAGCAATCTGAGGCTGAGTCTGGGCTGTATATATCTGTCAGATGGAAAACAGCCCTATCCCTTAGTCACCTTGTACGACACCGTATGGGAAGGGATGGGGTGGTCCAAATTCTACTCTGCAGGAAACCACGCGGCTTATAGCGTTTTCAATTAGTAGATCTTGAAACATCCGAAACGTCGGCAGAAATAGTAAGTTCCAAAATATAATTCGCGAGAAGTCCCGATACTTAGTATAATTATAGATCATGAAATTTTCAGAATTACTCATTTTATTTTACTTTGCACAAACCTACGTTTATATCCCTTCGGCCAAGTACGAAACCAAGTTTCGAAACTAGTTTCTAAATAAGAATAATATTAAGTCGTAGGCAAAAAAAACTAAACGAGGGAAAAACTATCTATAGTTAGAAAGAATAACATTTATTCTAGCTCATACATATTGACATAAAGTTGAGTCGTCGGGTTAGTTTATCCACTATTATTGTATTTTAGACAGGTCACACACAGTGGTCACTATATCTTTGTCACTGCCTAAAACTCTGAACAAAAATTAGACGCCAATACGTCATATTTCATTGACAAGGTCACGTCAGCCAGATGTTGCATACGTGCAGCCTCTGGTGTTGCAAACGTCTTTAGACCACGATAACCACTTCCCACCACGTGGGCCGTGTGCTTGTCTGCCACCTAAGCAGTATAAAAAAGCAATTTTAGAGATTTAGTTAGTTGATCGATTGTGTTTTTATTATAATTTCTTGAAAATGTTACAATCGAAGTCGAAAATCACAACATATATATTTTTTTAATATTACATTACTACATACATACATATATACAGGAGGTAGGACACGGCGGTATTTCCGCTCAATTGAGCAGTCCGACTGGGGCAGTACCTCCGCTCTACAGAATACCGCGGCTATAATAAGTTCGTGTTGTGTTCCCAGCGGTGAGTAGGATAGCCAGAGCTCCCTGGAGAATTTGTTGTCAGTTGGAAGACTAAAGTCTTGTCCTGCTTTGTCCTCTACACTGACGGCACAGAAACTCTTTGCTTACATGGTCGGCAGCGCGAGTGTGGCTTCTCTGGTGTTACACACGTCCATAGGGCACGTTAACCTCTTTCCATCAGGTGGGCCGTGCGCTTGTCTGTCCCTTAGTCGCCTTGTACGACACCGCATGGGAAGAGATAGGGTGGCCCAATTTCTACTCTGCCGGGAACTTATTACATTACTGGCAGTCTTTAATTAACGTTTGATTAATTTAAGACTGATTTTGTCACGCGGGCTCTATGACAAGATTTGGTTAGGTTATGTGTCATTAAAATCGAAATGTGAGAATCGAAAGTGTTTGAATTTTTGTATTGGAAATTAGCATGCGTGATGGCCCACAATGGCTTTATGATAAATTTATAGAATGTACAGACACGAATCTAATGTTTTATTATTATGTGTAGATAGATCATGAATAATAATTCCATTTAAAATCACGATACCTACCACCTTACGTACTACCTTTGCTGGGAGAGAACTCATATTGAGTTAAGCTCGCCTTTGAACATATTCCTGATATATATTTTAATGTGTTAAATTAAAATAAAATACCTATAGGTATTTTCATTTATCGATTTATGATATTTGTAATTCAAGTTTTTAATTTAATCGATATTTGAAAATTTTATGCAAGAATCACTACTTTCATCTAAAATACAATAAGATAATGGACGGAGTAATGCAAACTTTCTTGAAGAACTAAATTAAAGTCTGTACATATTCTTTCTTCCTTATCTACATACATAACATAACATAAACTCACGCCTATATTCCCGAAGGAGTAGGCAAACGTGCTAGCACCTACATTTCGCCAGTTTATGTTTAGGTCCTAATGTAATAGGTGGCGAGCCTATTGCCATTAACCGGCCACTTATAAACCTGCGATAAATACACACATAACTTCGAAAAGCATCGAAATGTCATTGGTGTGTGCCATAAAACCTGGTATCGAACCCAAGACCTCGTCTCAACAGTCCATTACCCATACCACTAAGCTACCGCGGTTCTTCCTTATCTAATATATATTAAAATATATTGATTTATGTATAGAAAATGGATTCCAACAAGTTAGTAGAATGACATCTTTGCTTTCAGCGAACCTATTTTGAAATTTAAACCGTATTGCTATAGCGATAAGCATGAAAATTAAACGTCTATTTATGATTATGCTGTTTAACCGTTTATAGGGCATCGGATAATTAGTTTTACATCCAATTTCCTTTCGTAGCATCCATGACTGTGACCACTGCTAGATGAATATAAACCTTAATTCTTCTGAGATAAGGTTGAAAGTGTGTTGTATTGAGTATGAATAATTTATAATGAATTAACTTTACGTAGACGACAGTACGTTAGCTAGTAATTTAGTATAGTTTGAAAAATAACAGACTAAGGGAAATGAACGCGTATGCATGGTGTCTACAAAGACCGCTGAGGATACGTCCACCTGCAGGCTGATAGACAGACGACACTCTAGTAGCTTACAGTTCCTTTCGGGGTTTGTTTGTCTGTCTGTTAACAGGTTAGTTGGCAATTGCGCCCTTAAAAGCTGTAAAAAACTAAACTAAAGGGACGAGAAGCTAAACCAAAGGAACCAGGGGACGATTGAGATTTGGGACCCTCAAATACTTGAGAAGACCTGTGGGCGCAGGGTACGAATTTTAGGGGGCCAAGCGCTTTATTTGCTATATTTGGGAGTATGGTTGGCGTGGTTCCTGGCAGAGTAGAATTTGGACAATAACAAATCTTCCCATGCGGTGTCGTACAAGTCGACTAAGGGATAGAGCTGTTTAACAACAGACAGATATATACAGCCCAGACTCAGGTATGCATGGCTCGAGTCAACAATAGTGCCCGGAATACGGCAATAGGCTCACCCCCTTTTACGTGGGACCGAATTCAACGATTGGTGAATTGTGAGTGTTAATTCACCTGTGCCTAACCCTCCAAGGATAAAGGCGTGATTATATGCATATATGTATTTGGGAGTAAGTGGACCCCGGGTCGGTAGAAGGAGGAACTTGATAATAATAATAATAATAATTCATTTATTTACCAGATACAGTCGAACCTCTATAAGTCGAACATCAAGGGAGACGCCAAAAATTTCGAGTTATAGAGTTTTCAACTTATGGAGGATTTCGACTTAGGCGGATTTTGATTCGACATAAAGAGTTTGAGGTTTATTCTTATAAATTTTGAGTTAGAGAGGTAAAATAAATAAAAATTCAACTTGCAGAGGTGAGAAACATTTTTTTATTTATTATAAATCAACATTATTTCAAATCATTTTAAAATAAAAAATATGGCATTAAAAAAAGTCAGTATTTTTTTTTGCTTTAGATAATTTGGTTGTTCTCTATCTATAGCATTGTCTAATCTATAAAGAGCAGAAAAGCAGTTGCAGTAGCAGTTGTTCAGCAACATCTTTCTTTTTTTGATACCTCTTCACAGCTTCGAGCACTTCTAATTTTTCAGCAAGACTCAAAGTTTTTAGTTTACGTTTCACAGCACTCATGTTAACTGTTGTACTAATTGATGTGTATTGCAGTAGAACCAAACTGCATCTGACAGTATTTAAGTCGAAAACAAATGACTTGCTTAGCTAAATTTCAAAGGAAATCAAAATTGAACACCTGACACCAAGCAAGCAAACACGTGTTTACGTGAGTCATAAATTTATTATCGTATACTCCTAAAATGTTTTCTAAGAAACAATAGTGTACCCACATTTCGGCAAGTTCTTAAAGTCGGTAACTTATTTTTGTTCGAACAATAGAGGTAATAAATTCCAAATGATCAAGTTGTAAAGGTTGTAAAATAAAACGTTGCTATGTTCGAGATACAGAGGTCAAATTTAATTTTTCGAGTTATAGAGTGAAAATATGTACCAAAATGACTTGGAGGGACTCGGTGATTATTTCGACTAACAGAGGGTCAAGATTTCAAGTAATGGAGGTTTTGGTGTTTGAAGGGAAGGGAACAAAACATTTTTTCGAGATTTGGAGGTTTTTGACTTATCGAGGTTCGACTTAACGAGGTTCTACTGTAATTAAAATCCATTTTTTTGTTAGTAAGTATTTAAATAGAATAGTATACTTTTAAAGTGCTCTGACATAAAATTAGAATTAAAATATTATTTGATAATTATTTCACAATTTAATGAATACATTATACAATTGACAATAAATACCTGCTAGTCTAGTGTTATTTCCGCAAACCACACACTATTTCACAACAAACAATATGGAAGCGTCGATTCTTGATATGCAAAGCTATTTTGAAGCACGGATGACAAGGTTTGAGGCAGATCTGCAGAAGAAAACGTCATCCAACTCAGGAGGTATAGCGGAAGAGTTTGCTGCCTTTAAGAGTTTTGTTCTGCAGACACTCAAGTCGTTTTCTGAACAGCTCGGTAACGTCGCGCGAGAGGTTGATAATTTGGAGATGCGCAGTCGCCGGAAAATTCTGCTTCTACACGGTCTGAAAGAGCAAGAGGACGAAGATATCAGCAGAGTTGTAACTGATGTCATGAAACAGCAACTTAAGATCGGCACCTTTAACACGACAGACGTCAGACGCTGCCATAGAATGGGGCGGCAGGCATCGAACGTGAAGCCCAGACCTGTGCTGGTGAAGCTTCAGAACCATACACTGAAGGAAAGTGTATGGTCTGCCAAGTCAAAATTGAAGGGCACAGGCGTAACAATTTCCGAATTTCTCACGAAATCTCGTCATAAGGCGTTCATGGCCGCCCGTGACAAGTTCGGGGTGCATAAATGCTGGACCAGGGACGGCACAGTTTATGTACTGGGTACGGACGGAAATCGGCATCGAATTGCTTCAATCAGTGATCTGGACAGAATACAGTGCTCTGAAGATGAAGTAACCGCAGCGGCAACTTCTAAAATCAGTACTACCAGGTACCAGTACCAGTAAACGTACTGCATTGAAGAGATAGATTCTTGCTGGGTAACTTGCATGTATACTATAGCAAACTTTTCACTTCTTTCTCATATTATGCAATACTTTTTCATCAAATATCAAAAAATTCTCTGTACCTTCTATTTGCTTCATTTCTATTTATTTTTTATCTCTCTGTCATGTTTGTTTTTTTTTTTGACGTCTTTGACAGTATTGACAATAACAGAATACGTTCCGTGTTCCCAGGTTAAATTTTGTTACCTTAAGCATTACTTGTAACATGAATATGAGCATTTTAATCTCAATGTTTTAATGTTATAGTTTACTATTTTAAACTTTAATATTTATTATTGTGTGCCCAGCTCATGTTAATTACCAGTAGCATTAATTTTCTTTGGCACTCATGGTTAATTCTCCGTTGTTGTGAAATACTTTTTTTCTTTATTTGTAACACAGGACTGGCGGGTGGACAATGAGTGGATTTGTTGTTAATACTTTATACCACTTGGTTGCGCCGATGTGGAAACTGTATTTTTTGACATGGAAACACACTCCTTTTAGATCCGTCTCCCCCTCCGCACTAACCATAGAGTAGGGCTAGCTGTAGCTTCCGTCCGCCATTGTGTGAGATGTGGACGGTCACTCCCGCTTTGAACTAGCCAGCGTAGGGACGGATCGCGAGCGCGTCTCTCAGAAATGAATAATATGTGTTGTATTTTAACCGCCTCATAGACCTTTACCGATCGGATGGTGCCTCTCGTGTGTTCCTCAAGGGATCTAGTGACGCTGACGGCAGCTCCTGAGCAAGGAAGAGAAGATCCGTGTACCGGCTGCGATGAAAAACACGTGGGTCGTGAAGGTTAGTGCATCCTCTCCTAATTTCTCGGGCTGCATTCACTGCCTGGATTGAATCCGCGGCAGCCCGGCCACCTGTCTTGTTTTGTGTGTAAAGTGTCAATAGAACAGTTATCTGCTTCTCCGCAATACAGTCCACTCGCGCACGCTGGCCCATGCGCCACCATTTTTTTGGTCCTTCGAGCCGGATTCTTAGCCGTAGTTCGTATTTTGTTATTATTCTAATGGGAATGAGCGCACCGCACCTAAGTGCCTGGTTATTTTAGTAGAAAACCCCGCATCCAGACACTTAGGCTTAGAATTTGTTGTCCGTTCGCCGCTGGCTCGCATTGTACCTACCTAATACATAAATAGGTTAGGTATCATATCAACACTTAATCGTAGTTCGCAATTTTCGCATCGCACCTAAGTGCCTGGTTATTTTAGTAGAAAACCCCGCATCCAGACATTTAGGCTTAGATCTTAGGTATACTCAGACACCCTAGTGCATAGGCACAGTGTAATACCTAACGCATTTGGCTTTGTTTTGTTTTTTTCAATTACGTTGTTCTCGGCTCACGTCGTATTTGCCTAGTACCTGCGTGGGTAGACACGTGGCTGTGCCTACCTCGCTCGCATCTCATCCCAATTCATACGAAAGTATTTTAATTTGAATAGATATTACGCAATACTTAATCTCGGAAATAATAGTTGAATCTAGACAGCGACCATCGCGTAGGTACGACCTTGTTGCTATGCGCGTTTGTTCAAGCGTGCATTCACAGTTGTAAGCACCTACCTACCTACATAGTTAACGCTCGCGCCGCCTCGCTGCTCTGTACCGCTAGGATTAAGTCATTTCATATTTATTGTTTACCGCACTTTAGTTTGAGATTTAATTGTAAACATGTCCCCAAAGGTTGATAAGACCGGTAAGGTTCAATTGAAACTTTTATACGCTAAAAAGGAAATGATTTACTCTCGCGTACAATCGATTTATGATAGTGCACTTAAAACCTCTGATTTGGTCATCAGAGATTCGTTCTTGTGTTCTATAGAAAACTTAGATAGTCTACGCGCGGATTTCGAAACCTTAGTGCATGACATCAACGTTTTAGAGTTGAATTTGGATCCCGATTACTCAGTGAGTTATCAAGCCTTGTCGTCGTTTGACGATTTGTATTGTCGTATCAAGCGCGTCGCGAGGAGTTTGGAGAAGCCGTCTGACCGACCCAACCCCACTCGCGACCGACCTAAGTTGCCACCAATTCAAATACCCGAATTTGATGGTAACATTCGCAATTGGTGTCGATTTATAGATAGTTTTGAGAATACAATAGATAGGAACGATTCGTTGACAGATCACGAAAAATTGCATTATCTTGTTGAAAAATTGACTGGTAAAGCTATAACCGTTTGCGCTGGAATTACGTTTAGTGCCGGGAATTATAATTTAATTTTAAATACTTTGAAAGCTAAGTATGAGGATAAAAGATCGGTAGCTAACGCCTATTTGGATCAGATGTTTGATTTGAAATCTATTACGGCATGTAACGATCAAAACTTAGAGAAATTTCTAGACACTTTCGCGTCAGCTGTTCGCGCTGTAAAGAACCTAAAGATTGATGACCTCTGCGACTTCGTATTTTTGTATATGGGTTTAAGGAAATTGGATTCCGAAACCATTCGTTTGTTTGAGTCGGATCATCGCGGCAATAAAATTCCTAAGTTCGAAGACTTAGAAGGTTTTGTTCGCGAGCATATAAAAATATTACAACGCTCTTCATCGAAACATGAAGGCGCGAAGACAGTTGTTAGTCCCGCGCGCAAAATAGATGCGTCATCGAGGTCACTGAGGTCAACCCATACTTATGTTAATACCGCACCAGCACGTGTACAATCACCTGTTTGCTCTTTGTGTAGTACTCATCACTCGCAACTGTACAAGTGTCCTGGTTTCCTAAAATTGTCGCCTAGTGATCGTTATAAATTTGTTCGCGCTAATAATCTTTGTTTTAATTGTCTCGGTACTAAACACCGCGTGGGTTTATGTAATAGTGGAAATGGTTGTCGCAAATGTCAAGCGAGACACCACACTTTGCTTCATTTTGAAAATAGTAATGCCGCATCCAAGGTGAGCACAGTTGGTTCGTCGAGCGGTGACGCGCGGCAGCCTGCGCCGCAGCCGCAGCCCGAGCTCGCACGCGCTCCGGCCTGCCCGGGGACCGCTACGAATGACGTCACCTTGTGTTCGTTCTCCGCTAGTGCTGCCCTCACTACGGTTTGTCTTGCGACCGCTCGCGTGGTTATTGTTGATGCATTAGGTAAACCGCACATTGTTCGAGCGCTATTAGATGGCGCTTCGCAAAGTAATTTTATTACTCAAGATTGTTGTCAACGTCTTGGTTTCAATGTTGATAGGCGTTCAACCTACTCAGTGGTGACGGGTTTTGGAGGTTTACGGTCAGCTGTTCATGGCACAGTTAAAACAAGGTTTGGATCTCGTTTTAATAATAAAATTTGGTTTGACATGGATTCGTTCGTTACGGATAAAATAACTGAACAGTTGCCTACCGTCCCAGTTGACACGTCTTTATTAACGAAATTTAAAGACTTACCTTTAGCTGATGAGACTTACGCTGTTCCTGGAGTCGTCGATATATTGATCGGCGCTTCAATTCTCCCGCACCTCCAGTTATCACGTAAGGTTCAAGGGGGTCCGACGTACCCCGCTCCGCACGCCCTGGAAACAGTTCTGGGTTTTGTTATAATTGGTTCTGCACCCGCTTCTATGGATAGTTTTAGTCACTCGACTGCCTCGTTCTGTTGCACCGTCGAGCCGCCACTGGAGTCTACCATCCGCAAGTTTTGGGAGATTGAGGAGGTCAATGTCCCACCAATCCTAAGCCCTGATGACAAGATGGCTGAGGAGATTTATTGTCGCACGACTACTCGCGATGAGCAGGGTCGTTATGTTGTCGCGCTCCCTTTCAAGGGAGATATTTTTTCGCTCGGCGACTCCCGTGCATCCGCTGAAAGACGCTTTCTTTGTTTAGAACGAAAGATGCAGGCGTCTCCAAAGTTAAAGCAAGCCTATGATGAGGTTGTTAACGAATATTTAGATAAAGGTTACATCTCACCTGCGCCTGCGGACACTGACGAGACCCAGCCTTCGTACGTTATCCCGCACCACGGAGTTATTAGAGAAGATAAGCTTACTACTAAACTCCGCGTAGTTTTAGATGGCAGTGCTAAGACTAGCACTTCCGTGTCGCTTAATGACATTCTGTATTGTGGTCAAAATCTTCAAGGTAATTTATTTGACATAATTGTAAATTTTCGCTTATTCGCTGTTGCACTCTCTGCAGATATTCGACAAATGTTTTTGTGCCTTGAAGTGCGCAAACCCGATCGTAGGTTTCAACGATTTTTGTATAGATTTTCACCGCAAGAACCTTTAATGGTTTACGAGTTTAATCGTGTTTGCTTCGGGCTTAAATCTAGCCCTTTTCACGCACTTCGCACCGTCAAGCAGTTGGCCGCTGACGAGGGCGATGCATTTCCTAAAGCGAGAGCCACCATTGAGACTGGCTTATACATGGACGACTTCGTGTATAGTGTAGATAGCGAGGCCGAGGCTGTCGAGACGGCCGCTCAAGTTATAAGTCTCATGAAGGCGGGTCAATTTGATCTCGTGAAATGGACGAGCAACTCGCAAACAGCGTTAGAGTCGATTCCACAGTCGCACCGATTGTCTTCGGTTAAGGAGTTCGATGAAAGCGATACGCACAAGGTGCTTGGTTTAAGCTGGTCGCCCGCATCTGATACGTTTAGTTTGAAAAGTAGTTCGACCCCGCAAACTTGTACTAAACGCATTATCCTGTCGTGTGTGGCACGGATATGGGACGTGATGGGATTCGTAGCTCCTGTCGTTCTGTACGCCAAACTACTTATAAAAGAGCTTTGGCTTTCGAATTGTGATTGGGACGACACCGCGCCCGACAACATTGCTAAGTTGTGGGCTCGCTTTAGAAAAGAACTCTCTGTGCTTGACCAAGTACAAATTCCGCGTCATGTAGGTATATCGCAACATAGTGTTGTTACGGTAGTAGGCTTCGCGGACGCTAGTGAGAGGGCGTATGGAGGAGTAGTCTATTTTCATGTCTCGAATGTAGGTAAGGTTTCAATTAGCCTTATAAGCGCGAAATCGAAGGTCTCTCCCCGTAAGGTCGTCTCTCTGGCACGCCTCGAGCTATGCGCTTTACTATTGTTGGTTAGATTGATCACCTCTATCGCCAATGCTTGTAGTAGTCGCATTAATATTAATAGAATTTTAGCTTTTTCGGACTCAACAGTCGCTTTGTGTTGGGCCCACTCTTCGCCCCATCGTTGGGACACCTTCGTCGCTAATAGAGTGGCAAAAATTCAATCGGAATTAGCGCCAAAAAATCTCTTTCACGTTGCTGGCACCGACAACCCAGCCGATTGTCTCTCTCGTGGACTGCTTCCTTCGCAAATATTAGATCACCCGTTATGGTTTAGTGGACCGTCCTGGATTCATGCCGCGTTAGATAAGTGGCCAGTTAGTCAATTCAATCCCACTACGGTTTCCGAACCACCCGAGGAAAAGAAGCACTCGCTTGTGGTGTCGGTCCCGCGTGAAGAGTCCCTGGTTTTGTTGTTGGCTAATCGCGTCTCGTCTTGGTCGAGACTGTTGCGTTGTGTTGTTTATGTAGGCCGATTTTTGAGAATTTTATCTACACGCGGTCATATAACCGCCGCTGATTTAGATAAGGCTGAATTGATCATACTTCGCGAATTGCAGAAGTGTTATTTTGCTTCTGAATTTAAAAATTTAGAATTTAACAAACCTTGTAGTCGTTCTTTCCGACACTTGAAACCATTTTTGGAAGATGGACTCATTCGAGTAGGTGGTCGTTTGAGAAATTCAGGTTTAGGATTTGAACAAAGGCACCCAGTAATTCTCCCGCGTAAGGACCACGTATTAGATTTGTTAGTAGATTATCATCACAAGGTGAATTGTCACGCTGGTCCCGATTTGTTAATGTCTATTTTGAGACAGAAATACTGGATAATTTCCGCTCGTAATTTGATTCGCGCTAGAGTACACAGATGTGTACCTTGTTTAACTCCGCCCGCGTTTTATCGCGCCTGAAATGGCCGATCATCGCTCTTGTCGTGTTGTTCAATCCGCAAAACCTTTCGTACACACCGGCACAGACTTTGCTGGGCCTTTCAAGGTCACCATTGCTCGTGGTCGTGGCATTCGCTCCACGAAAGCTTATGTTTGTTTGTTCATTTGTATGACAACTCGCGCGGTTCATATAGAGTTGACCGGTGATTTAAGTACGCCAAATTTTATGTCCGCTTTTAAACGTTTTTTGTCGCGTCGGGGTCCGGTTAAGCGCATGTATTCGGACAACGGTACAAACTATGTAGGGGCCCGACGTAGTATTTCGGAATTGCACACATTCTTACGGTCTAAGTACTACCAAAGTGAATTCGCTCACATCTTAGCCGAAAATCGCATTGAATGGTACTTTAACACGCCTGCAGCTAGTCATTTTGGTGGTAATTGGGAAGCGAATATTAAAAGCCTTAAGTCGCATCTGTTTCGCGTCATAGGCGAACAGATTCTCTCGTTCGAGGAGTTGAGTACCGTACTCGCGCAAGTAGAGGCGGTGATGAACACGCGTCCGCTGTGTCGGACTCTATCTAGCGATCCGTCAGAGCCGTTAGCGCTGACGCCAGCTCACTTCTTAAATATGACTCCTTTAAAATATTTGCCCGCAATAGATGTTGATGACGATAGAATACACCTCCTAACTCGTCACGCTCTTTTAGATAAGATGGTCCAATCGTTTTGGAATCGTTGGAGAACCGATTATTTGCACACGCTGCAGTCACGTCAAAAATGGAATACTCCATCCAACCCAATTACTGTAGGTACGGTGGTAGTCCTTATGACTGAGAATGCGCCTCCTTTACATTGGCCTCTAGGAGTAGTAGAGGAAATTTTTCCCGATGCCCGCGGGATAACCCGTGTTGTACGGGTTAAAACTGCAACCGGATCGTATCTGCGCCCGGTTGTTCGCCTCTGCCCTCTGCCTAGCCAGCAGTAGGCACGAGTTCCAATCTATGTTTATATTTTAGTTGTTATTTCGCAAACCTAGATTTAGATTAGACATTAGTTTTGTTCCACATTTTTCGTTTCGAAGGTAACCCTTCAAGCCGGGGGGAATGGTTGCGCCGATGTGGAAACTGTATTTTTTGACATGGAAACACACTCCTTTTAGATCCGTCTCCCCCTCCGCACTAACCATAGAGTAGGGCTAGCTGTAGCTTCCGTCCGCCATTGTGTGAGATGTGGACGGTCACTCCCGCTTTGAACTAGCCAGCGTAGGGACGGATCGCGAGCGCGTCTCTCAGAAATGAATAATATGTGTTGTATTTTAACCGCCTCATAGACCTTTACCGATCGGATGGTGCCTCTCGTGTGTTCCTCAAGGGATCTAGTGACGCTGACGGCAGCTCCTGAGCAAGGAAGAGAAGATCCGTGTACCGGCTGCGATGAAAAACACGTGGGTCGTGAAGGTTAGTGCATCCTCTCCTAATTTCTCGGGCTGCATTCACTGCCTGGATTGAATCCGCGGCAGCCCGGCCACCTGTCTTGTTTTGTGTGTAAAGTGTCAATAGAACAGTTATCTGCTTCTCCGCAATACAGTCCACTCGCGCACGCTGGCCCATGCGCCACCACCACTATATTATTATATATACGATTTATTTATATTTGCTGTTTACTGATATATACATACAGTACAACTACAAACACATACTTGATGAACGACTTGGATAGTGACGATAGTTTTTTCTCTGCTGGTAGTCTCAACGACAGCTTTGTGAGTATACCGTCTGTGTCACTTGAGGATACTCTTCGGGCGCAGTTTTCGGATGTTCCCAGGCATTTTAATGTAGTCCATATAAATGCTCAGAGTATTCCTGCTCATTTCCCGGATATGCTGGCTAATCTTGTTCATAAAAATATTCATGCTATTCTTGTCTCCGAATCTTGGCTAAAACCTTCTCTTCCGTCTACTTCTTACACACTACCGGGTTTTCAGCTTATTAGAAATGATCGAGTGCCAGTTGGAGGTGGCGGGGTGGCCATATATATACGCTCTCAAATCCCTCATACAATTATCAGTATGTCGCCACAGCCAACACCATCCAATACTGGCGAGCATCTTTTCCTGGAGCTTGAACTAAACCACTCTAAAGTTCTTCTTGGTGTCTACTATTCTTCATCGTCAAAAGTAAATTATTTTCCTTCTTTTGAACACTTACTAGAAACCTACTTACCATCTTATAGGCATACAATAATTATGGGAGATTTTAATACTTGCTTGGTAAAACCAGGGCCATGTATCACGCGTGCAACGTCTCTTCGCCGCATTATTCAATCCTTTAACTTATCTATCCTTCCTCTAAACGCTACTCATCATTTTCCTAACTGTGCCCCTGGTCTACTTGATCTCATTCTTGTCTCATCGCCTACCCATGTCGCAAAGCATGGTCAATGCTCTGCTGACATATTTTCTTACCATGACCTTATTTACCTCTCTTACAAGATACGGCCACCTAAAGAGAAACCTAAAGTTATAATGCAGCGCAGTTTTGGTGGCATTGCCCTTGACAAACTTCGTGAGGATGCTCATAGTATTGACTGGAGCCCTCTGCTGTCATCCACTTGTATGGACACTAAAGTAAACGTATTAACTAACAAAATAATAGAGCTTTATGATGTGCATGCACCAATCCGTGCCATCAAAGTTAAGCATTTACCTGCACCTTGGCTTACACCTGATATCAAAGAATTGATGGCGAAAAAAGCAGCAGCTAAGGCGAGGTATAAAATCAGAGCTACCCAGAGTAATTTGGAGAAGTATGTGGCCCTCAGAAATAGATGCAACAGGGTGTGTAGGAATGCACAACGCCAACATATCCATACCTCGGTAGAAAGCGGGGATTCAGCAAAAGTCTGGAAATTTCTGAATACATTAGGAGTTGGAAAGTCACGTCAAGACTCAATTCCTAAAAATTTAAATTTAGATGCACTTAATGTACATTTTTCTACGTCGTCCAATTTTAATGGAACTGCTAAAACTAATACACTGCAATATCTTTCATCTATTCCAACTCCTGAACATCCACCTTTCATCTTCAACCAATTGACCGCTTGTGATGTTAAGAAGAGCATCTTGTCTATTTCATCCAATGCTGTCGGTAGCGATGCCGTTAGTAGAAACATGATTGTGCCAATTCTAGAGCAAATTCTTCCTATCCTATGTCACGTCTTTAACTATTCCATTTCTTCGGCTATCTTCCCATCCTCGTGGAAAAATGCCCAGATAATTCCTTTACCCAAGAAATCTAAGCCATGTTCCTTTTCTGACTATCGTCCTATATCCATCCTTCCTTTTCTTTCCAAAGCTTTAGAGTGCCTCATTCACTCGCAACTTAGCTTCTTTCTTAATAAAAACGCGCTACTAAACCCTTTACAATCGGGCTTCAGATCTGGACATAGTACTGCGACAGCATTGGTTAATATCACGGAAGATATAAGACTGGGCATGGATAGAGGAAATCTTACGTTACTATCCTTACTTGATTTTAGCAATGCCTTTAATACCGTAGATTTCGACATTCTGCTCGGTATACTCTGCTCTGTTAACATATCTCCAACGGCTATTGAGTGGTTTCGTAGTTACCTGTCTGGTCGCCAGCAGCGTATTCGCGTCGAAGAATTAAGCTCTTCCTGGTGTGATGTGACCGCTGGTGTACCACAGGGTGGCGTTTTATCTCCGTTACTTTTCGCCATCTTTATAAATACAATCTCCGAAAAACTACTTTCATCCTACCACCTTTATGCTGATGACCTACAAATTTACACCCAAGCTTCTCCAAATGACTTATGTGATGCTTTTGCTGTGCTCAACAACGACTTGGAGCGGATTTGCGAATGGAGCAAAAACCATGGACTCACCCTAAATTCGTCCAAAACACAGGTAATTGTTATTGGTAGTCCAAGGTTGAGTTCTAAAATAGATTGGACCCAGCTTCCCCAGGTTACTATGGGTGGAGTAGTGGTGCCAGTTGGTGACAGTGTCAAAAACTTGGGTATCTTCATGGATAAATCATTTTCTTGGAATATCCAGTTACAGGAAACTAGTCGAAAACTTTTCGCGTCAGCGGGTGCCTTACGAAGGCTCCGAAACTTTCTCCCAATTGCCACTAAAACTGCACTCGCACAATCGATTCTTCTTCCTGTTCTCGATTACGCTGATGTCAGCTATCCTGATCTAACAGAAGAGCAACTAGATAAACTTGAGCGACTTCAAAATTTTTGCATAAGATTCATATTTGGTCTACGCAAGTATGATCACGTGTCTGATTTCCGTAAACAACTCAAGTGGCTCCCAATTCCACTTCGCAGGAATGCCCATATTCTAACATTGTTATATAATGTATTGTTTAATCCCAACACTCCCTCTTATCTCAAAGAACGATTCCAGTTCCTCTATGACACACATACGAAGTGCCTGAGGTCGTCCGAGAATTTGAGGCTGAGTATGCCAATACATTCTACTGACTTTGCTGACAAGTCTTTCACTGTCAGGGCGGTGCGCTTATGGAACGCGTTGCCACTGAACATCAGACGGGCAAAGTCAGTGAATGTATTTAAATTAATGGTCAAGAACCACTACCTATCATGTTGTGCACAGTAGGTAATAGCTCACAATTATGTGCTCACTCACTATTTTCCCTTCGTATTAGTATGAACTATCTACTTTATGTATATATTTATTTAATACATGTATATGTATTTGTATGTCAGAATTTATGTTTATATTTTTTGTGTAAAGCCGTATATTAATTTTATTTTACTTACTTTTCTCTCTTTCTTTTGTTTTAATACACTATCTATTTAAGTTTAGTCGGTAACTACACCATATCTTTTATTTTCATAACATTACTGTCCATCCCAAGGTTGCCTGGAAGAAATCGCTTCAGCGATAAGGCCGCCCATTGTACATTGAACTGTATAGATGCTACCTACTTGTCCTACTGTAAATCTGTTGGTGTACAATAAAGAATTATCTATCTATCTATCTATCTAAATCTATGTTAGTATTTATGTATCACAAAAGATTGCAAAAGATCACAAAAGAATGCACCAAGCATTTTATAGACGTGCCTTAATATGTGGCACTCATAGCCCCTGTCCACAAGTACATTGAGCATACTGTTGCCATTGCCGCGCATTCCATACAGCATCGACGTCATTTTTTTTCGCCACAACGCTGCGAAACCATCGGTACGTGCGTGAGCGAAACTGATAAATGAGTTAATAATTTTTTACACTTTGACGCCTATTTGTACTGAACGCATTTGTTTAATATAATATATAGAAGTCATTGAATGTAACTGCCGAACCTTGAGTGTACATAACACTTCTTTCCACACTCCTTGTATAAACACGCGTGAACATACATACATAAATAAGAAGATTGATCACTTCCACGCGGCGAGTCGTGAGAAACAATAAATACCGTTCAAATCCACCAATTTGACGGTCTGTTTGTTTGTGCAAGTTGTGAGGATTGTTTGTGGAGCTCCAGCGCTACAGATGTCCGCCAGATATCCGCGAGACTTAGCGGTCATCACCTGTGTTGGTGCCGGCGGGTGCTTGACCGATGATACGTGTTCATTAAGAAAATATATCTAATTATCATAAACATTGGATTGTACTGCCAAGGATAGTAAATACGGCCGGTGCCTCCTCTTGCGAGCAACTCAGGCGTCGGAGGTCGATGAACGACCTCTCCCCTCCATGAGCGCAGGCCTGGGGGTGACTAGTGGAGCCGCCTGTCACCTTGGCAGAAGCAGGCCCCCGTTTCCAGGGACGAGTTGGGGACTCTGTAGTCCCCACACCCGAGGAGGGGGCCAGATCGTGAGAGATGGCCCTGGGTCGGCCGGGGTGCGAGGGATATGCCTGTCAACCTCACCTTAAAAAAAGGGTAGTTAATGATAATCAACAACAACTTAATAATATTAAATTATGGGGTACGATACCGCGTACATTTTGAGAACCTGCATCAAATAGACATACATATAATTACGCCTTTATCTCCGGAGCGTAAAGCAGAGGTTAATTAACAACTAAATTTCACCAATAATTGAAAATCGGTCCCACTTAATAGAAGGTATTGCTGTTTTCCGGGCACAATTGTTGACTCTAGCCATGTATCTGAGGCTGAGTCTGGGCTGTATATATCTGTATAATGTTAGCCAGCCGTATCCCTTAGTCGCCTTGTACGATACCGCATGGGGAGGTAAAAGTTTACTCTGCCGGGAACTACATATCGAATATACATCACACATTAACGAGAATGAACGCGATCAATATACATTTATAGTATAGGTACATACATACCTTTCGATTGCCAGAAGTTGATCAGTATCCCTAGCTCGAAAATATATCTTAATCGTATCGTAAACGTGTCGAGAGAATGAAGCATAGCGATTGGTCGGCTTCACACACAAACAGGGTCACAGCAGGCAGGCGGCCAATCACAATGCTCCGTTCTCTCGTTATGTTTACGATACGATTGCGATAATTTTTCGTGCTAGGGGTACAGGTTACATCGACCGTGGTAATGAGTATATAACATCTCTTTTTTGCAGTAATATGAATTTAATAATATCTTTCTTCGTTTTCAGGTATGGATCCTGGCCGTGACAGCAGAAGATATGGTATTTACCCTTCATGTGAATTAGTAGATATCTCTGTTATTCTCAAAGATCATTCAGATCAAAACCATCAAGTGTAATTTGTTTAAAAATACCTTGTACCTTTGCATTAGGGCAGGAGAGTAACCTCCCAGGCGCTGTCTTAATTGTGTCTATCATAAACTTTACGTTAAGCTCCACATTAGTGAGGGTTATGAATATATTAAATGCCGTATAACCTCCATATCTCGTCGTGACGGTAACTGTATGTACATGAGATGCCGCAACAGTGGCGAGGTGTCCCTATAACCCGATTCCTGACGGCTTCTCGTGAATGTATCTGTAGTTCAGTATTGAATGATTTTTTTTTTTGCCAGTTACCCTGCGACTATGGCTGTTTGATAAATAGCCGTAACGTCGCCCCCTCCCTACCGAAGCCGATGGTAGTGGTTATGTCGGACTCGAACCGATAGATACGCACGACGCCTGTGGATTGTTTTTGGTTTCCGATGATAAGGTAAACAGGCATATCCCTCGCACCCCGGCCGACCCAGGGATATCTCTCTCGATCTGGCCAGTCCAGAGTCCAACCACGGCTATCCTTGACTTTTTCTTATTTAATACCTACTTTTTAAAAGCTAAATTTTAAAGTTTTTTTTTATTTACATTATTTTAGGAAAACAATAGGTATAATTTATACATATTTGAAATGTGCTAATTAAATTCTGCCAGTTGATACCAAACGAGACATATCTCAAATTTAGTTTTTAACATAGTACTTTATGACCGCTAGAAGGCACCACAATAGCTTCAGTGACACATTATATAGCCTGTAACCAGCGGACGACTAAGAAACTTCTCACGATACCTCATTTGTCCAGTTCTAATAACCTGTTGAGGAGCTATGAGGGAAGACATGAAACTACATAGATACGTAAATACATACATGGCCTTAATATAGTATAACTCGCCGGAATATTTACCATGTTTATTTACAGAGTAACCGATATACCTGCAAAAATAATAAACATGGTAAATATCCCGGCCAGTTTTACACTATTAATGCGAATGACCGTGTCAATCTCTAATCATACATCATATATGGCCTGTCAAAATCATAACCCTCTTTTTGCTTCGCCGTAATCGGGTAATAATAAGTGGTTTTATTTCAATCGCTATCTGATGAATAATATAATGAACTAGGTATCTAACAAAACCTTTGTGAGAGACACAGAGGAGATTAGAGACCACTTCAAATGAACAAGCTCTCTTCTGAAAACCAAACAAACATTCAATTGTATATTCTTTTTTGTTTGAAGTTTATTTAGCCAAGGAATCTATATAACTCTGTATCTGAAATTCAGTATCTAAAATTCATACATAAATACATAAAATCGCTCCTTTATCCCCGGATTGTTAGGCAGAGGTGATTTAACCAATCATTGTATTCGGTCCCACGTAATAGGGGGTGACCATATTGAAGTATTCCGGACACTACTGTTGCCTGGAGCCAAGCATGAAAGCTGAATTTGAATTGTATACATCTGTCTGATATTTAACAGCCCTATACCTTAGTCGCCTTGTACGACAACGCATAGGAAAATTATGTACTTACCTGTATGAAATTAAGGATGCGCTCAGAATTTCATACAAAATTGTTGAAGTCGTTCTATAAGAGGTATTTTTTTCCATGGGCTTCCCTTGTTAAAATGTTCACCCTTCGCCACTATGCCGCAATGTCTTGTGCGCTGTAACACAATCCTAACGACATCTTGTCCGGCAGTGCTCGGGGAGTGTCCTACCCTCGCTATCTGCCCGGACATGGCACCCCATCGCGGCACACCCCTTGTCCGACAAGGTATTTTGTTAATTGGGTAAACGATCCCTCTGGTCAGGGGTGAGACGAGAATCGTATTACGCAACGAACACAAGACGATCCATTCGATGTATATTTAAAATATAGCCGATGTGGCGTGCGAGAGGCATTTTGATAGTTTACCGTAGTTAACTGCACTGCTGTTTAAGATCAGATATATACACACAGATATATACAGCCCAGACTCAGCCTCAGATGCATGGCTCGAGTCAACAATAGTGCCCGGAATACGGCAATATGCTATAGGTAGTCTATAAAATAGTAATAGTGCACAAAGAAAGAACACATTACATTAAATGAAGCCGTTGCGCAAAATACAAATAATTGACGACCTTATTAGTATGAAATAGAATTAGAAAACGCACAATATTATTCATTTTCACGTTGGGCACGTCAATATGACTTCTTCTAGATTCTTCTAGATTGATGGTAAGCCTAATCAGGAATCAGGGTAGGACACAATTCAATTTTTTTTTGTTTAAGTTAACTGTAGTAGGTAGTAAATGTGCTATTAGTATGTACGATCAATATAAATTGAAATTAAAATGATACCGGAGAAACAACAGACGGCACTCTGGCGCAGTCTGCTGGGGTTGGGAGGTCCGAAGGTAAACTCTCCCGGAAAAGTCAACAAACCAATAAAAACAATAAGCATCCTCCAAGCTCCTAAGTGCAAACTGTGGATGCCATTGGAAATCCACTAGCCTTTCCCCAACTCCTTTGAGGTCGGCTTTCCAGTACTAACCGTGAAACGACTGAACTTCGATATTTTCCATGAAGCAACTGCCATCTGACCTAACTTCTGTAGTTAGACTAGTAGGACTTTTGTTCGTATGGCAACCAGTGGCGACATATATAATATACCCACTAAACGATGTGGAGGTTTATGGTTTTGCCACACATAGCACTGTACGTCTCACGCCAGCAAAACCAGACGTATCACTGTGTCAAATGTGTCACAAAAACGTAACAACTTTTTCATGTCATGTAAAATTGGTGCAGATACCGCGGAATGTCTTATTGCTGTACTGATGCGGCGAGCGAGCCTCCACCTGCCTCTGTCATATTAAAACATAACTTTATTAAATTTCTGCTAAAGCTGGCTTTTTTTGAGGAGTTTAGTGTGTGCGTTATTTACATGTAAGTGGGGAAATGTGGAGGATTCTGTGCGAGGGGTACATGATAATATTTTGGTTATAGTTAAGTAAACCTTTGCATGTATGGTAATTTTTTTTTGGTAAAATATTTTTACTCGCTTAGTTGATTCGGTATGTAATGGCTTTATGGATGGGACACGTAGCAAGAGTTACTGATGAGTATGAGGTCCTGGTTTCGATTTTGTCAAGATTCCTTGCTAATATTTTAAACTACTTGGAATTTTATTTTTGAGTTATGGATTAGTTATACCTAAGTTACTAGTCTGTGACATTTGGTTTGCCTGTAATGTACGTATGTATGTAAGAAATATACATTTTGCGAAGATTTATTCAAGAGCACGATCGTATTGTCTGACATATTTTATTTATCCATTTTTTATTAATCTCCGCCCGCGTGTAATTTTGAAACTGTTCCGGCAACATGTGGTAACCTATTCTAGGGATAAAAAGCAGCCTTGCAGCCTCTAATTTATTTCTATATTGAATTTCATCAAGAACTGTTCGACAGTTTTTGCGTGAAAGAGTAGCATTCCCATCCATATGAAAGAACCATCTTCACAAACTATCACATTCATAATTATAGTAAAATTAGCTCTCTCAAGTCTCGCGGTGAATCATAATTTTCACTGTACAGCTAACAGCAAAAGTAGGTTAACAAATTCTAATTTATTAATCACTGTGGCTCCGGAACAAAACATTAAATATATGAAGTTTGTCCTTTGGGAATTATCCAGTTTAAAAAAACTGTAATTATTTTTTATCTTAATAAACTGTTGTCGTTGACTGTTTTCATTTAAAAAAAAAAGAATATTAACAACTGAAATAATTACCACTAAGCTACCGACTGTACTTTCTTATAACTTGCGGTAAGTGTCTGTTACGCTTGTTATTTCTTAATAATGTACTACTACCTACTGAATCATTCACTGCACTACTTTTGGTTGACTGGTATAGAATGACTGTGGCATTAGAGCTTCCTGGAGAGTTTTTGTACTGTCAGTGGCAAGACCAAAAGCTTGTCCTGCTTTTACACTGACGGCACAGAAACTCTCTGTGCTTACGTTACGGTGTTGCACACGTCCATAGGCCACGGTAACCACTTTCCATCAGGTGGGCCGTGTGCTGCCAACCAGGTGGTATAAAACAATAAAAAAAATCCACCTGTGTACCTACATGTGCATAAAGAGTTAGTTGTGTAAATAATGTAACTCCGCTGTCACTGTTTCTTTTTAAATTAATAAACTCGTGCACCGTCTACGTCGTCTAATTTAACTCTAATTGAGCTGTATCTGCGTCGTTTGCATGAAGTAATTAATTACGCCTGCACACCCCGGGGGTGGAAAACAACTTACAATTCTATTCGCGTATGGTAAGGACTATATTTAGTTGTCAAGTACCACGGTACTGTAAATGCGAATATCTTGTTATCAGTGGTTTATTGAGCTGGATGTTTTAAGGGTAGTAGAGCCTTGTTTTAAAATGCAAGAACTGGGAATTTTATGTTGTATTTATACGGTTAGTGAGACTGCTGCAGATCTTTCTTTCTTGGCAGTTTTCACTTTCACCGTATACAGTTATACACTGGTGCGACAAGGATACTCATGGACACGGAAACATTGGGAGTGACGGGTGGAGCCGCCTGTCACCCTGGCAGAAGCAGGCCACGGCGGCGGTGCCTTGCGCACCTCCCCATTTCCGAGGACGAGTTGAGGACACTGTGGTCCCCACACCCGAGGAGAGGGCCAGATCGAGATAGATGGCCCTGGGTCGGCCGGGGTGCGAGGGATATGCCTGTTAACCTCACCTTCGGCAACCAAAAAACGACCCACAGACGTCGTGCGTTTTGGTCGGTTCGAGTCCTACATAACCTCTTCCACCGGCTCCGGTGGGGCGGTATCCGTGGGTAATTTGCGAACGTAAAAGGGTCTCGGAAACAAGACCGTTAGGTAAGACTTTTGTAGCAGACTCGATAGTAGGGCTTACAAGTCCATCCATATTTCCAATTAAGTGCCAGTAACTTAGTGCTTAACTTGCAATCGAAACATCGACGTGACCCCACTCCTAACACAAAAAATTTTTGTTTGTTGGTTAGCGAGAATACTTGTAATTTTACCTTCTCATCTTCGTCTGCCAATAAGGTTCTAGAATGTTTGATTACAATCAGTTTACGTGAATTTTTTTAAACCACTTAGGTGGCAGACAAGCACACGGCCCACCTAATGGGAAGTGGTTACCGTGGCCTATGGACGTATGCAACACCAGGGGTGTTACACCTACGCTGCCGACCATGTAGAAACCTTCTGATGCCCCTCTTGAAGAACCCCATATTGTAGGTGCTTGGGAAAACCGCAGCAGGGAGGTCATTCCACAGCTTAAGTGTGCGTGGGATGAAGTCTAGGGAATACGTCACTTGCTATGAATGCCCAGTTTGCTGTTAGTGTTGCACATCTTTATTTTACTTAAAAATTTTCGCGTGGTTGCCGGCGGAGTAGAATTTGGACCACCCCATCTCTTCCCATGTGGTGTCGTACAAGGCGACTAAGGGATACAGCCCAGACTCAGCCGCAGATACATGGTTTGAGTCAACAATAGTGCTCGGAAGACGGCAATAGGCTCACCCCCTATTATGTGGGACCGAACTCAATGTTTGGTGAAATGTGGGTGTTAATTCAGCCCTAGCCCTCCGGGGATTAAGGCGTGATTATATGTATGTGTGTTATTGAAACAAAAATATGTTGTATTGTGTACTTAATAACTAAAAATAACATCGATTCAATAGGTCCAACAATAATCCGGCCTGGCCCTGGCAGAAGCAGGCCGCGGCTGTGGCGCGCGTGGCGCGCCTCCCTTTTTCCGGGGACGAGTTGGGGACTCTGTAGTCCCCAGAGGGCCAGATCGTGAGAGATGACCCTGGGTCGGCCGGGGTGCGAGGTATATGCCTGTCAACCTCACCTTCGGCAATCAAAGCGACCCACAGGCGGCGTGCGTTTTAGTCGGTTCGAGTCCGACATAACCTCCTCCACCGGCTCTGGTGGGGAGGTATCCGTGGGGATTTTGCGCACGTAAAAAAAAAAAAGGTCCAATAATAATCTATCTATACCTAAATTAACAAAGCTGAAGAGTTTGTTTGAACTCAGGAACTATTGGTTCAAATTTAAAAAATCTTGTTGTGTCGAGTAGTTCGAATAGTCCATGGACGGACGACCTGGAAAAGGTGGTTGAGACAGACTGGATGCGGAAGGCGGAGCAAAATGGCGAATATTGGGAGAGGCCTATGTCCACCAGTGGACTGTGGTGGGTTAATTGATTGATTTCGTTTTTATTGACGAATATTTTAGTCTATATATCATCACGCTACTACTTAAAGGAGAAAAGCAGTGATTATAACATAACATAAACTCACGCCTATATCCCCGAAGGGGTAGGCAGAGGTGCTAGCAACCACATATCGCCAGTTTATGTTTAGGTCCCAATGTAATATATGGCGAGCCTATTGCCTTTAACCGGGCACTTATAAACCTGCGATAAATACACACATAACTTCGAAAAGCATCGAAAAGTCATTGCTGTGTGCCATGGTAAAATCTGAGATCGAACCCGAGACCTCATCTCAGCAGTCCATTACCCATACCACTAGGCTACCGCAATGATTATAAATATTAACAAATCCGGCAGATAGCCATTCATTGTTTGAATATTAAAAAATTACGTGCTTAGTAGGGTTGATATGTTTGTAAAATATGGCACGGCCAAGGCTGGGGCGGGCCAGCTAGTGCATAATATGAACTTTGCATAAGTGCCATCAAAAAGTACCAAAAATGTATTTCAATCGCATAGTGGGTACCTCACGGTAAATACAAACAAACAAACATACCTTGCATAGAGTAGGTATGTAGTTATTAAATATGCAATAATACATAAGAAGTCAGAATATTCAAGTCCACAGCTTCTCCCTTGCGGAGTTTTTATTTGTCTTTGCGTCTTGTATCGCCGAGGAATGTGTTTCTATTATATCTAACGGTCGTATTCCGACGACATTTGCGTGTTATTGGATTTGTGATGTAGGTATGTGTGTAGTGAACGTATTTCGATCCAATTTCACTGGTTTGACGAAGGTTGGAGGCAGTTGACATGCGATTGTATTGAATTTGAAGAAATTGAAGATTAGATGATGGAAAGAAAAATTGAGGGGAACAGTGGGATTTGAAAAGGGACGTAATGTTGTAATTAGAATAATCAAACACATTTGTATACCTTGGGACACGTGTATTGGACCTAATCGCGAGATAAACGAGGTTTTGGTGCGCGCGTATTGTTTTGTTATAGTCTTTGTTGGTCAATTTGCACCCGTCCACCGCCGTAGCCGTCCAAGATACATTATTCCTAGCAATAAATAGGCTGTACAGCTACCGACGCTATCTTGTCGATGGCGCCTCGACTCACAAATTATGTTTCACTGGGAAAACTGCTATTTGTAAAGACATTCTGTACAATTAACTAAAATGGCAACTGGGAGAACACTGTCTGAGACTCGAGGCGCCATCGCCGCGATAGAAGAAGAATTCGTACGAATGTCGGTAGATGTCTCTTAACCGTCGCCGTAAGACGGATATATGTATAGAAGAATTTGGATGGTTTCGGGCGAAGGTTAAGAATGTGGGTTCGAATCTCGCCTGAACCAATTCAACTCAATTATTTCTTTTCTATATCCTAATTGATTTGAATAGTTAGCATAATAAATGCTTTAAAATTTCACAGAAACTCTATGCTCTTCAGGGGTCGGCAGCACGAGTGTGACCACTCTGATGTTACAAACGTCCACGTAGGCCGCGGTGACCACTTTGCATCACCACCATGTGCTTGTCTACCTCCTAAGGTGTATAAAAAAGTTCTCTTATTTCTCCAAAGGGTACTGTTGCGTTGCGGTGAAGTCCCAATTTCCATGTAAAGTCAACTATGTCGCCGCTCTGAATCAGAGATGATGTCCCCATCAGCGCGTACCTGGCGCGTATCTTCTGCGCGATTATGTCACGTAATTTATTCTATGCATGCATTGCGCTTGAAGGCGGAGTGCGCACCGGCGGCAGCGGCCGGCGCAATTACTCTTAAACTGCCGCTCGTCTAGACACCGCTGTTTACTTTTTTTGCTTTTTTATTACGTAAATTGTAGGTGCTCTCACTGAGTTCAGTTTAAACTTGTGGTGTGTTTTTTTCTTTTTTCATCTGATTTTGAGATAAGTTTTCAGACTTTGGTTTGACAACGTGATGCCTGTATATCTCCGAAAGGGTTAGCAGAAGTTTAATAGCATCCACAAGTCACAATCTTTGTTTTTTTTTCATCTCAACATTATTTTTTCTGAGATGCGCCGTGGTGGCTGGCGTGGGTGACACTGCGCAACCATAGATAACTAATTGTGACGGGTATGAGGAATTTGAGTTTTATGTTTTTTGTGTTATAATTTCTATTTTTTTTCTTTTTAAATTCTGTGTTCAATTTTTAATTATGTACATATATATATGTAATGTGTGTTGTGTTTTGCAATAAATGTTTTTTCTTTCTTTCTTTCTATTATCTCTCAAGATTTACACATGGATCGGCAAAGGATAATTGTAGAGCCTCTTGCCGTCAGCTAAGTACTTTTTGTAGGCTGTTTCGCATTAATATAAACTCTTCTATCAAGTTTGATGACTCACATCTGCCGGGTGTGCTGTCACGGCCATTTGATTTTATTCACAAAATCAAAGATAACGTTATTACCACAGCACCCCTTGTCACAATATATATATCAAACTCGGGTACTAAATAACTAAACTAGTCCCTTGCATCACCTCTCAGGGTCCGGCGGACCCCCTCTCGCCGCACGAGGCCGACGCGACGTACCAACACACGTGTCTGCTCGGACCTCAGAGATAGCAGACGGGACATGACCTATGAAGATAAACCACACACGCAATTTAGCTCAGAGGGATTCGAACTAAGACTGTCAACTCCACGAACTAAGTTTTATTTATTTTTATAAACATTCTAGGACATTCCACACAACGCTATCTAGATCCACAGTAAGCGTAGCTTAACACTAGCTTGTACTGAGGGTTCTAGAATGCGAATATTCATATTTATATCGGCGGCCTCTGTGGCGTAGCGGTGGATAGTTCGTCTGCTACGCAGGGGGCGTGGGTTCGATTACCGCTCAGTGCAAATATTTGTATGCATGAACTTATATATTTGCATTGGTTTGGGTGTTTCTATGTATAATATGTATGTATTTACAAAAAAAGTATTTAAGTATGTTTATCCGCATTCTAGATTACATAACACAAGCTAGTTAAGCAATGCTTATTATATTATTATTGTTTTTTTTTGTAAATACATTCATAATTTATACAGAAAAACCCAAACCAATGAAATTAGACATAGTCATGTAAATAACTCGACACAAAATTGTGGGTGCAGCCCCATGCTTCACCTAGGATCTCCACCTGGGTGAAGCACGGGGTACTAATAGGTCCTTATGCTCCAACCCCTAGTAAGTACAGTTGCTTGCAGACGTTATATAATAAAGAACATAATATATTTAAGGATAAGTAAATTATGTTTAAGGGATTGAACTATGTATTTACTAGTAAAGAAAAAGTATTTAACGCAATTTCTCCATGAAATGGCCTATAGACATTTCATTACAAACTAATTCCATCTGCGCACTTAAAATTAACTCATTTCGTTCGTAGTATCCTTTGCGACGTTTAGGTGGTACGAGCGAACCTGTGTTTTCTCTCTCCGATATTATAGTTAGTAATTTATTTAATGTCACATACGGTTTTTTAAATTCTTTGTTAAACATTGAGTTCCAACTTTCTGCAATATTATTTGTCCTGTGTATTTCATTGTATACCTACGCACCATTCATCAATATTCTTATTAATGTAATATTTTTGTACGTATTTAAGAAACTCTTTCAGATTATCATTTTGTAATTTTTCTGACTCAGTGTTAATATAATCCCAACCCATTGAAATACGGTGAACCGGTAGAAGAGGCAGGCAAGTACAGAGACCAACAATGCGCCCATATATCTTACTTTTGATACCAAGTTGTTTTGATTTTTTCCAGAGATTCTGCGTGAAATGAAAGTAGCATCTTTTAATAATTATTTCTGGGAAAAAAGTCCTCAAAGCATTTGTGATAGCGAGCTCGAAGTCCGCATGTATTTTAATCGGT
Organism: Eilema griseolum; assembly: GCA_963662185.1. Lineage (NCBI taxonomy): Eukaryota > Metazoa > Arthropoda > Insecta > Lepidoptera > Erebidae > Eilema > Eilema griseolum. The sequence continues at coordinate 13,634,083 of OY759258.1, forward strand.
TTCCAGGTGGGAATACCAACTGTTATTAGATCAAATAAGATGCGATATGTCTTTTCAGTTTTACTGCTCATCAAGGCATATATTAATGGCACAGTTTTTGTATAGCGAGAAGTAGTCCCATCATCACCGTGAATTACAACCAACTGGTAAAAAGGTTTCGGAGCGGTATAAAATGTTGCGTCAATAAAATATTCCTGCAGGACTTTCATCTTTTCTTGTGCTTTCACTGAACAAAATAATAATATTCTAGTGTTTTCAATATCACTTGTATAATCAGCTATTAAAAGCGTAGAAAATTTGCCTGGAACTTGGACATCTTTAATGTTTTTAAACACTGTTTTAGAGGATTGAAATCCTTCATTTCTTTTTTTAATCAGAACATTTTTTTTACTGGAATAAGAAGGTGTTGTTGGAATCAGATTGATACCCCGTCTAAACAATGGATCTACTGCTTTTTTATATACCTTACTCAAAGGTTCATTGGAAGTCATAGCTTCTGTTTTAGCTTTTTCTATAGCAAGCGTCACTTCAGTCTTAGCAACGTCCGGTATGCAGCAATCATGACCATCTTTGGTCTTGTGATGTTTTGTGGTAACTATTTCACCCGCCTAAAATAAAAATAAATATTTATGAAATTTATTTAGATAAAAAATATGTTATGTTAATAAAACCATAAAAACCATAACAAACTGCACCCTGACAGATTTAAAAGTAGCTCGAAAAGTGGTACCGAATACGCTCTAGTCTAAGAACGAGATTCAATCTTAGGCGCTCCACCCACTGAAGACGTGAAAACTACGACTTGAGCAACCAAGCACAGGACTTGCCGCCTATTGTTTAAGAAATACAATATGTATAAAAATACTTAGCGTTATGTATAGTTACCTGAAGAGTAACGGAACCAAGACATTTAATTCCTTTCTTTTTTTTAGATTCACTGCATACCCATAACTGGTTACCGTTTTTGTAAGTCTTGTGTTTGTAATAATACAAATTGTTGTAGATCATTACTGTCCCACCCTTCCTCTTTATAAAAATGGGCAGGTTGGAGTTATGGTGCACTAGATCTTGTTCTTGGCTCTCCATTTTCCAAAATTCCAATAGATATTTTTTACACAGATTAATAGTTATGTAGGTACTAAAATATTTCAGCAACCAACACAATATTGCAAATAAAATGACAATGACATTTAAAAAAAATTAAATACAGAATCATTTTGTAGTTTTCCTCATCTTACTCATAAAGCATCAAAGAGATCTTACTACACTGCAATGAAACTACTTTATTGTAGTGTAACTCGTAAATTATTAAGTGCATAATTATTATTATCTATTAGGAGTATATATAATAATGTGCACTTAACAATTTATTTTAACAACTGTACATTATTGTTATCAGTTGGAGCATAAGGACCTATTAGTACCCCGTGCTTCACCCAGGTGGAGATCCCAGGTGAAGCATGGGGCTGCACCCAAAATTGTAAGCAGGGCACTGCAAACCTGTAAGGTCGACCTCGCAGAACATACCTACACTAATTAATGATGATTGATGACGTACAAAAAAAAGGCAAGTGAGACACTCAAACATGCGAAAAGTTTTAACGACAGTTTAGTCTCGTGAAGTGTGCAACTCTACCTACCCTGGAGAAAAAAAAGCGTGAGCATATGTATGTATTTGTCAGGTTATCTCGTTTGTTATCTTGTAATGTCTATGGCTCGGGCATGTCGCCTATGTTCGACACATTACGGCCATAACTTGTCAAATGTCAACCACTATTTGACAAGTGGTAGTGCTGCGCGCTGACACACTGAGTGATCGTTCACGGGCGTGACGGGCGTGCTTGAGGAGTTGTTGACAGCTCGGAGTGATTACGTGGTGGCGGCGACACGCTCGGCCCTGGCCACTAGAGTTGATCTAGTTAGATTTAATTTGTGATTCCGAGGTTTGGCCAGCGACATACACCTGGATCAGAATCGTGTTAAGTACTGGTGATATATGATGATAATAACTTTTAAACCATAGCGTTAATACGAGAAATCAAACTAGTTGTACCAAAATTCTGGCTTCACAAAGTTGATGATTCGTTTGCCAGCTGTATAAAATTCCTCAAGATGCCAAAATTTAAAATAAAAGTGAAAAAAGTAATGAATAAAGGTATACTATAATCTTGATGATATAAATGCGTGGTCAACATAAGTCTCTTGCTGGCTCGCACACCATAAATTGTAAACTAAAGCAAATCTGAAAAAAAAGGAAAATCTAGTTTTAATATAGTTCTCTGAGTTTCTTGCTGGTATCTTCTCAGTAGAAATAACCTACCGAACCAGCAAAAGAATCTTTTTCCAATGGATTATTTTTACATTAATTACTACTTTTATTATATTTCTTGCCAGAATTGTAAAATTTTGACGTTCAAATGTGCTCTTTACGTGCCAATCTGTATAAATGAAATTGACTCTTTGATTCATGATTTACAATAATTAACACAGGTTAGCCTGTGACCGCGGCTGGTGTAACCTGGCCGAAACGTCAGGCAAATCAAAGGTATGTATGTACGTACCAGCACCGCGCCGCGGTTTCACCCGCGTAAATCCTGATCCCATGGGAATATCGGGATAAAAAAATAGCCTATGTTACTCACGAAGAATGTAGCTTTCTAATGAATGTTTTTTTATTAAAATCGGTCCATTACTTTTTGAGTTTATTCGTTACATACAAAAATACAAATCTTTCCTCTTTATAATATTAGTATAGATAACATGATCGCGTTAATTCCTGTTAATATTATTGGAAATATGATAATGTTGGAAGTGAATGCGATTACGGTAAGCCATTATACCTGTTAGACATTTTGACCAGATTGCAATAGCTTTGGTCACAGCCGAAGTTTGTACCGCTCAAATTTCAATAGCACATAACCTTATCCACGAAGAACACGTATCAAAAGTTTTGGCAGGTGCTATTCTTGAATACATTTTTTTTAATAAAGAATATAAGAATCGAAATTACTAATATTTCCTTTAACCCCTCCAGGTAAGCTAAATTGCTTGTGTTAGGAGTGGGTTCACGTCGGTAGTGGAATGGCTAGAACCCGGGACCTCTCGATCATAAGGCCGATTCCTTAACCACTAAGCTATTTGTTATTTTATTTGTTCAAATGTATCATATGTTTTATTTGTTCAATCTTCTCCACGAAGAGCACCTGCGAGTTAGCGATAATCCTAGTGTTCTACTGCGCCTACTAAGGTGAAACCTACAATTTGATCGATTATGTCAACTGGCGAGGGTAACAATCGAAAGTATTCCGCTAAACGAGGACACGTCCTGAGGCAATAACTCGTCCTGTGGCCGCCTACCGGCTGTTAGGTCCGGTCCACACTCGCCGGACGTCGCGTCGCCCCGGAGCCGGATATTGGCTGCGGCGCGGCTCGTGTGCATAAGGGACTATTTCCTCTCGCCGCCAATTCGTTCGCGCGAGGATGTGTAATAGCCGGGCAAGGAGCCGTCGTAATAGAATGGAATGTGCCCGGTAGGGTATTGTGGGTTCACTTTTTCCTATATAAATAGGTGAATAACTCATGTAACATAATGTTAAAATGGCAGGTTAGCTGTCACTTTAAGTGGAACAATCGAACTATGAATACTAAGCTGGAGACAATAAAACACAACTTGTATTTGATCTATATAATTGTTCAAAAACTAATAGATAACATTAAGCTTTTATACTCTTAGCGGTAACGAAACCATATCGCGATGTAACTCGATGGCAACGCCATCTATCGAGCTCAGAGTGAAGCTTCACAAAATAAATCCATTCTATGTCGCTGTTTTTATCCGTACTGAACATACCGCCCCCTAAGGGCATTCAGTGAGGGAATGGTCTTCTAAACGGATTTACAATTAAGACTATATAAAAATAGAAATGGTAACAGGCAAAAAGGTGCTTTTCATAAACCACAAAAATATTGTAAAATTCGTACTAAGTATACACACATATAAATATAAAAAAAAACAAATTCATTCAGTTGAAATAGGTAATACACACAACTTTGAAGTCGGTCTCTTTAATGTGGAAGATTTTGTACGCAATGTGACCACACGGGTAAGATTATCATTACCGGGATGTTTTTGTTCTATGCGACCGAACAGCCAACGACTAGGGGGTAGATCATCCTCCTTGACTAAAACAATGTCACCGACATCAGGTTCTGGTACTTGTTTTGACCACTTATAACGGTGCATGAGATTTGTCAAGTATTCTGAAGACCAACGCCTCCAGAATGACTCCAACATCCTTTGCACAAATTGCCATCGCGTCAAACAATTTACATTTGAATTTTCAAATTTATAGTCAGGCACATTTATTATAGGCTCGCCGATTAAAAAATGACCCGGAGTTAAAGGCATCGGAACACCGGGATCAGTTGTATCTATGACGTTTATTGGCCTAGAATTCAAACAAGCCTCAATTTGAATCAACAATGTACTTAACTCCTCGTAAGTCAGTGTTGACTCCCCAATAACGCGTTTTAAATGGAACTTAGTGGATTTCACCCCCGCCTCCCACAACCCACCAAAATTGGGTCCGTGCGGGGGAATAAAATGCCATTCTGTACCACTAACTTCAAGTAACTTTGCTACTTCGGATTGACAAGCAGCTAATTGTTGCAAATCCTTAGCTGCCCCAATAAAGGTGGTGCCATTATCACTCCAAAGCTTTGCACAGTGTCCGCGGCGAGACACAAAACGTCTAAATGCAGCTAGGAACGCTTGAGCGCTCATGTCGCTAACTACCTCCAAATGAAGGGCACGGGTACACATACATACAAATAGGCAGACATATCCCTTGTACGAATGATGTCCGCGACCTTTTGTCGTTCGTATGTTGATGGGGCCAGCGTAATCCACTCCGCTGTGTAAAAATGGTCTAGCTGGTGTGCAGCGAACTGTTGGAAGTGAACCCATCAGTTGGTTCTGGTTGATGGCTCTGTGTCTGATGCATTTAATACATTTACGGACGTATTGTTTCACCATATTTTTGGCACCGATAACCCAATAGGCTGTTCTTAAATAGTTAAGCATAAGTTGGGTACCTCCGTGCAAAGTTTTACTGTGCGCATCCGCTACAATAAGTTTAGTAAAATGAGTCCCACCTGGTAATACTATCGGGTGCTTGGTTTGCTCGTCTAATTGCGAGCGTTCAATCCTGCCTCGAACTCGTATTATACCGCTATGGTCGAGATAAGGGCACAACGATTTTAGCTTACTCTTAGGTTGTATGGATTCTTGATTTTTTAGGTGTGTATATTCTTCTGTAAATGCATCTCTTTGTACCTTTTTTATACATATTTCTAGAGCCTTTTCTATTTCCTGTTTCTGTAAATAACTGGCAACGTTTTTGCCTCTGTTGAGGAATCGTCGACAATATGATATTACTCTGAGCAACCTTGGCAATGACGAGAACCTTTCTATTATGGTACTGTCCGGGACAACGGCTATATGTGCCTTAATTGATTCCTCTAAATCAGTGTTTAACTCCTTGGACTTATTAAATTTTATGTTTTTATCGGTAAGGAATGATGGTCCCGAAAACCATAGTTTATATTCCAAAAACAAACTAGGTAGTAGCCCGCGGGAGGCACAGTCTGCTGGGTTGTCCTTTGTAGGTACATGGAACCACTGACTTGGTTTGGTACTGGACAAAATTTCTGCTGTACGGTTGGCAACAAAGGTCTTCCACCTGCTCGGGTGGCTATTAAGCCAAGCGAGCACTACGGTAGAATCTGTCCAAGCTGTAATTTTCTCTGACGAAATGTCTAGAACTTTCGCCGTCTCCGTCAATAATTGTGCCAATAGTACTGCTCCACATAATTCCAATCGCGGGATACTTATTTGTTTAATAGGTGCTACCCTAGTCTTGGATACAAGCAATGAAATATTTATTTGGCCGCTACGATCGATTCTCCGTAGGTATACTACGGCTGCATAAGCTACTGTCGAAGCATCACTGAACCCGTGTAGTTCCAAATCATCATTCGACTTAGTACCAAGCCAACGTGGAATTCGGATCTTGGTGATATGCAGGAGCTCATCACGGTAAGTACACCATTCCTTTACTAATTCAGTGTTTAGTTCTTCGTCCCAGCCAACTCCTATGAGCCATAATTTCTGGATGAATATTTTCGCTATCACTACACAAGGGGCCAACCAACCCAGCGGGTCAAATAGTTTAGCAATTTCAGAAAGTACAGCTCGTTTCGTTACGGGCAACGTCAGCTTCGGTGGGAGATTAACTGAATATTGAAACACGTCTGCACACCGGTTCCAGGTAAGTCCTAATATTTTTATTGTATTATCTAATCTGATATAGATCTTGTTTTCATCTATGTTTTCATTATTATTTACCTTTTTTAGTCTAGTGTAAGTCTCATTGTTTATTGTTTCTTTGTTCTCTTTATGTATCTCCATTGACTGAATAACAGCTAGTATCTCTCTATTATTGCTATTCCACTTTTGAAGTTCAAATCCACCCTTCTTTAATAATTCAGTAATTTGCTTCATTATTTCGGTACCTTCTGCGATATTTTCACACCCAGTCATTAAATCATCCATATAAAATGCATTTAAAACCCTATTGGCAGCCAATGGGTACTCTTTACCATGGTCGTAAACAATCTGATGAAGTGTCCGTACGGCTTGGTATGGTGCCGATGCCGTACCAAAGGTAACTGTTAATAATTCAAAATCTTGAATTGGCATATCAGAATGATCACGCCATAGTATTCTCTGAAACATAGAATGTTCTTCAGCTATATTGACCTGCCGATACATTTTTATAATATCGGCTATAAGTCCAATTGGATGACGGCGCCATCTCAAGATTATATGCCGCAAATCAGCTTGGAGCGTCGGGCCAACCATTAAGGTATCATTTAATGATATACCTTTATTATTTTTTTCAGAGGCGTTGAACACTACACGGACCTTTGTTGTGGTTTTATCCTCCCTTATCACGGCGTGATGCGGTAGATAAACTGCTTCTCCTCTTTTCTCATCATTTTTCTTTACTGCCCTCATATGACCTAATGCGATGTACTCCTGAATTACTTTTGTGTATTCTTTCTTTAATTCTATATTCTTTTCTAATCTTTTTTCTAGAGACCGAAATCGAGCCTCCGCTATGCCGCGTGAATTGCCTGCTTTGCAAGGAGGATCAATATCGCGGAATGGTAGACTTACGACATAACGACCGTCGACATCTCTTTTCGTTGTTTGTTTATACAGTTCTTCACATTTTTCTTCTTCGGGTGTAAGCAGCTGCCTTTGGTTTACAAGTTCCTCTAATTCCCAAAATTTTCTCAGACTATCATCGTCATTGACTTGTGCGTGCATAACTCTGATATTCCTTTCTTCCCCATTATTCACAGCATTCATTGCCCCAGACAGGACCCACCCTAAGGTAGTGCTCTGTGCAATCAAAGTGCCCAAAGGACATTTGACTATTCCTTCCTGTATGATGTGGCTGTAAATATCTGCTCCCAACAGAAGATCTATTTTATTTGGTACATTGAACTGTGGGTCTGCGAGGTACAAACCTTGAGATTGGATCCAGTTAAAATTATTTGTGTTAATATATCCTTCAGGTAAATAGGATGTTATTTTGTTTAGTACATAAGCGTACACCGGTAGCCTAAATTGAGGATCAGCACGCGACTGAATCGTAACATGTACCATGTGTTTGGCTACTGTTGACCCACTATTACCTAGTCCTGTTATCATTCCTTTTACCGGCATCCTTTTCAATCCTAATAATTGCACTGTTGCCTCTGTAATAAAACAAGCCTGTGAGCCTTGATCGAGCAAGGCTCGGACTATTTGCTGATGACCCGACTTAGACTTGGCTTTTATTAGCGCTGTGGCTAATAAAACCTGCCTTGGTTTGTGTACTGTGCCGGTAGACAGGCAAGACACTATGGGTGCATCCGATGGTGCATTACTAATTTCTCCCTCAGACGACTTGGCAACATTACCATTACTGCTACTATTGGGATCACCGGGATTGGGATGTAACAACGAGTGATGGCGCTTCTTGCAAACCTTGCAAGTAGTGGGTTTTCTACATTCATACGCGCTGTGGTTACTACCTAAGCAATTGAAGCAAATATTTTGTTTAGCTACAAATTCACGTCTACTTGCCACAGATTGCTTAGCAAACCCTTGGCAGAAACAAAGTTTATGTGATGATTCCTTACAGAATTCGCAACGTATTGAACTTGAACTCGTAGCCAATAAAGCCTTTGAACTGTGAGCTGAATCCTTGCCTTGATGACCTGAAGCCTTGTCAGGTTCTATGAACTCTAATGCACGATAACGATTTTCTAGAAACAATGTGAATTCTTCAAGCGTTGGCAATTCGTTACCTTTGGTGGGACAAGCACTCAACTCCCATTGTTTTTGCGTTTCAAAATCTAATTTAGAAGCTACTATGTGAATTATAATCATATCCCCCGTGGGCACATTGGCAGACAAACTCTTCAGTGCATTTAAACACTCATTAGTAGTATTGTACAGTTCCTTTAGACCTGCACCGGACTCTGAGACTAAGCGTTTTTGAGCGAATAAACGTTTAAGAATATTTTTTGCCAAATATTTTTTATTATTGTAATGCCTCTCCAACGTTTCCCAACATTGGGTATAGTTGGCATCGCTAACTGGGGTATGCCTGAGTAATTGCTCAGCTTCCCCAGTGAGATGAGTTTTTAGGTAGTGGAGTTTTTGACAGTCCTCTAAAGCTGCGTTTTTGTGGACTAATGTTTTGAACAAATCATTGAACGTTGTCCATTCAGTATACTTGCCCGAAAATGTGGGGAGTGACATCTTTGGAAATTGAGCCAAAGAGTCCGATTTTTGGTCCGTTACAGCAGGTTTACCTTGAGTTGAAACTTTGGGAGACAATTTATTCAATATCGATTTCAATAAAGTTTTGTAATCAACATAAATAGTTTCAGTGGAATCATAAATTTCGTCTACTTCTTTACTTGTTTCTTGAGAAGTAGAACTGTACTTTTCATGATACTGACAATGAATTTCGTCAAATTTAGCCCAATTTTGTTCTAAAAGTTCCTGTCTTGTTTGAATGTATTCCAAGGTAAGTCGCTCTTTCGGACTTTTCTTAAAATTAGTAAACCCCCTTTGAATGTTATCCTTTACTTTTTTGAAAACATTAATCAATCCCTCCATAATTAGCTAACCAAATTTAATGAAATGAAATCAAGTAAAAAAGGAATAAAAGAAGCAAACAAGTTTAGCCAACAGAAGCAGCAGAAGCAACAAGGTATAATCTTAAAAATACATAAATGTAGCACACGTGTAAAGTAAATCTGAAACCTGCGAAATCAAGCCTTAAAAGCACATACATGCAATATATAAATATCAAGCACAGCCTTCAAAACAATACCTAGAATAAATATAGCAAGTTTTGCAATAAACGTCGGCGACAATAATCAAAAGCAATATCCACTAATACCTTAAGCTGATAAATCTGAAGCTTCCGGCTTGTCTATTTATATTACGCACTAAATGATATCAATTTGTACTACATGTATATGCTACTGCTAAGTACAGTACAAAAGGCCAGACAACCATAGAAAATTATAAGTCCCAACTGAGACTCCAAAAAATTACAAGTGCTTGACTTAAATACAGTACAAATGTGGAACAGAAAAATTCTAAGTCCCAATCGACTTTCCAAAATATTACAAGTGTTTGAACTTAGTTCACTATCGGCGGCTGACCGACATAGATTCGCGGCTCCCCCGTTTTCTATAAATTATTCTAAGTCCTAACAATACCATGCACAAATTTACAATCAGTAACTAAGTCCTTAACCATACCTTAGACAAGTTTACAATCAGTAACTAAAACTAAACTAAAATTCTATAAGTCCAAATTCTAGTGAAATCTTCTATTTCAAATACTCAATGGAAATAAGGCACTGATTTGCTTGACTTCTAAGTTTGTTGTTTTTCTAAAAGCACTGCTACTTATTGAAAAAAATGTACTCACAGTTTTGCACTTCACTTATCCTTGCTTCGATTAAATCAACTCCATGTGGCGCCCTCTATGGCCACTTCTAGTAGTTTGAATGTACCGCTTGCTCTGTTTGCGTCGACTCTGTTATACTCGCGTAACGTCGCGTTAGCACTTCGCACCGCAGTGCTCCGTTCCACGTACTCTGTATGCGCAGCGATCCACTGCGAGTACGGGTGGTCTATCCCAAGTAGACCGTTGTACTAAAAAAAATGATACTTCCGTATCCGGCTCAGTAGGACCAATGTTAAAATGGCAGGTTAGCTGTCACTTTAAGTGGAACAATCGAACTATGAATACTAAGCTGGAGACAATAAAACACAACTTGTATTTGATCTATATAATTGTTCAAAAACTAATAGATAACATTAAGCTTTTATACTCTTAGCGGTAACGAAACCATATCGCGATGTAACTCGATGGCAACGCCATCTATCGAGCTCAGAGTGAAGCTTCACAAAATAAATCCATTCTATGTCGCTGTTTTTATCCGTACTGAACACATAACATAAACACACGTCTATATCCCCGATGAGGTAGGCAGAGGTGCTAGCCCCCACATTTCGCCAGTTTATGTTTAGGTCCCAATGTAATAGGTGGCGGGCCTATTGCCATTAACCGGGCATATATAAACCTGCGATAAATACACACATAACTTCGAAAAGCATCGAAAAGTCATAGGTGTGTGCCATGGTAAAACCTGGGATCGAACCCGAGACCTCGTCTCAACAGTCCATTATCCATACCACTCGGCTATCGCGGTTATATATAGCACATGTAGTTAAAAGTAAATTGTGCCAGAAAAGCTGTTATAAAATCCAAGAAGACTTGCATGATAAACAAGCTTGGAAATGAGCTGTTCGCTCAACTATGCTACTCAAGTAAATTTTTATATTTAGATTAGGTTTACTAAGTTATCCTATTTAGGTTATCCGACAGAGAACTAAAGTTACCGACATAGGCCACAGAATAAGCAAGTTGAAGGGGCTGGCCACATTTGCCGAAAGACCGATGGCCGTTGGAGCAAACGAGTCCTAGAGTGGAGACCGCAAGCAGGTATACGAAAGGTAGGACGCCCCCTAGCCAGATGGACGGACACTCTGAAAAAGGTGGCTGGGACAGACTGGATGCGGAAGGCCGAGGATCGGAGAAAATGGCGCACATTGGGAGAGGCCTATGTCCAGCAGTGGACTGCGGTTTGCTGATCGATCGATCGACTTTGAGGCTCGGAGTAACTTCCGATTTAATGGTCAATGCAGAATAAATGATTTTCACTTCGACATGATTGATGATAAATTTGAAGATAACTACATTATGTATTCACGATTGTAAATCCTCGAAGGGCTGGGTGTTTACACCCACATTTTGTCAATTATGATTTTCAGTCCTACGTAATAGGGCGAGTCTGTTGCCGTCAAGCAGGCACTTTCTTTTTAAAGAATTCTAAGTATAAAAAATATTTGTACCACTAATTTAGTATCAATGTTCAAGGTGAGCTTGCATAGAGCAGAAACAGTATCTTTTATATATGTAATAGGCTCGTCAGATACCTGTCGTATATACATACATACGTATAATCACGCCTTTATCCCTGAAGGGTTAGGCAGAGGTGAATTAACACACACATTTTACCAATAATTGTATTCGGTCTCACGTAATAGGGGTGAGCCTATTGCCGTATCTAAGGCTTAGTTTAGGCTATACATATATATCTGTCTGATGTTAAACAGCCATATCTCTTAATCGCCTTGTACGACATCGCATGGAAAGAGATGGGGTGGTCCTAATTCTACTCTGCCGGAAACCACGCGGCAAACTGTATAAGTCGGTGGTGCAAGCTTTCCACTTCTGATGTTTGTAAAGTTTTAGATGACAGTTGCTCACGTAAAACCCCAAGTAAATAAAATTTTAGAAAAACTAAATTCTTACATTCATTCCCGGGTTCTTGGTCGATTGATTCTGTGCTATGAGCCCTTCGGGCCTTCAATGTAGACTTTTATTTCAATTGGATACCGACATAGCTGTTGAACGAAGATAAGGTTATTTTATTACTTGACGTGTCATGACGGACCCGTGGGTCGCTTGGGGGTGCAAATTTACATGGAGAGCGAGCGAGCGAGTTCTAATCAGCAAATGTAGACATTATTAAACCTTTACTGAGCCATGTCTGGGACTTGGGATGTTATTGGAGGCCCCTCGGACCTGAACATACATGGCTTTGTGACCCACTTGTTAATTTAAAATGATTCATATTTATCGTCTACTAGCTGAATTGGTCAGCACTTCAGCAGTAGCTAGTGCGATTTCTGTCTACGAAGGATCTGGGCTCAATTCACAAGACTAAATGTAATTAAGTGTATGTTTGTTAATAGACCAAAAAAAAAAATGCCCGCTGAGTTTCTTGCCGGAGTCTTTTCAGGTCGGGGCCGCGTTTCGAACCGGCGGTCCATTTACTAAACTGGTTTTCGTGTTTCCTTTTTTATTGGCGTTTTGTATGTTCCGAATTAATGGTCTGTTCAGAGTAAATGATTTTTGACTTTACACTTTAGCCGCATAATTAGTATTACATAAATAAAAAGTAAATTCACTGTTGAAAACATCTAAACAGTCCGATATGATAAATGTATGGTGTGGGTTACCTATTGAGCTCGGCTTGATGTTTGGAGTGCATACCATCAGTCGTGTTGTGAAGTGATGTGACGTACCGACCCTACCGTCGGGATTGATATGACATCTGTCTCGGGCTTGGTAAGTGGAATCGGCAGTTATAACATAATATAAACTCACGCCTATATCCCCGAAGGGGTAGGCAGAGGTGCTAGCACCAACATTTCGACAGTTTATTGGCGAGCCTATTACCATTAACCGGGCACTTATTAACCTGCGATAAATACACACATAACTTCGAAAAGCATCGAAAGGTCATTGTTGTGTGCCTGGAATCGAACCAAGGCTGCGTCTCAGCAGTCCTTTACTCATAACACTAGGTTATCGTGGTTGTTTATAAATCGTACATAAAGTACTTTACTTACTGTTTATTTGAGTAACGTTTTTTGTGAAATTATCAAACAAAACGGTTAGGTTTTTACTAGATGGTCAAACTATCAAGTCTAATTAATCATAGTAAGTTATGTATAATGACATAACAAGTATTAATGAATTTAGTTCCTAACGGAGAGGTAGAACACGACAGTAGGTATTCCCGTCCCAATTGAACAGTCCGACTGGGGAAGTACCTCCACTCTACAGAATACCACGGCTATAATAACGTCGTTTATCGTCTGGAAAGTTTGTGCTGTCAGTGGGGAGACCAAAGGTTTGTCCTGCTTTTGTATTCTGCACTGACGGCACAAAACTCTCTGTTCTTACAGGGTCGGTAGCACGGGTGTGACTCCCCTGGTCTTACACACAATCACAGGTCACGATAACCACTTTCCATCATGTGGGCCGTGTGCTTGTCTACCACCTAAGTTGTATAAAAAAAATACTTTTTCAGCCAAAAGATTTTTAACATTAGAACCACCTTATCTACTCATGTGTTAGAACCCAGGTCAGATCACCAAACTCAACTTATTGAGGCGATATTATCGTCCATGTTGTTTATTAGTTTTTGCCGGTACATATTGTGTTGCACACGTCCGTAGACCCTGGTCTGGCACCTAAGTGGTGCTTATAACAATAAATAGATGAATACAAAATGTAAGTATTAAAGGTTGTAGCCAGCCACGTGTAGCACTAGTCTCAATACAAACTTATTCTCCACCCGTAACGAACTCCATCGATCGCTCACGAGCCGCGACACGACCACGGGACGTGCACGGAGCTGGCAAGTGTTCGACACGCGACGACTGCGGGGTCCGGCGGCGCTCGCACAAGTTTGAAGACCAATTGCAAACTTTGATCGGAGTGCACGGCAAATAGGTTTCTATAATATTTAAAATTTTAAATAATTCTAACATACTAACTTTTAAACTTACGCGTTCCATAATATAAAATAACGTTAACGGGTTTTTTTTAATTCTAAATCTAGCGGGTGAACCTATTGCAGTTTTCCAGGCATTATTGTTCCACTGTAAAGATAAAAAAATATTGAAATTTTAGTTTTTATAAATACCTACAAATATTTGTGCAAAGCTCGAATCGAAATTGCGATGGTTGACATATAAAACAAACCCTCTACCACTAAACACTGGTTCTCGCGGTACCACCAGAAAACCGCAGTTAAGTGCCACTACTAGTTTGGTGTCGAGTTTCTGTTTGTCCCTTCGGGAGGGCTGCTAGGGTGGGAGCGGTAATGCGTGAGTGCCATCTCATTTACAAGCGTTTATACGAGCGACAATCGCTTGCAATCAACTGAATCATGTGCTGTTCCCACTTAATAGTTCACTGCTAATCGACCACCAACAAAGCGCAACTTTTTGTAGCTGTCATATATAAGGTATTACAAAAAGGCACGCTATGCTTATACAGATAAGTGTCAGAATGTATTAACTAATCTATCTGCTTTGTGCACCCCGTTCCAAATTCCAAATGCATCCCACTTCTATTCTAAGCACACAAGTTCTATTCTAAACTATTTCAATTAGCTGCTAGCCTAGTCCTGTTCTATGGTTTAGATTCTCAACTGAATTCAGGGGGTAGTGCTGTAATATGAAGGCCAATTCTCAATATAAATCTGTTCAAACTTCAGTCTCGATTTAATGTCAATTATCCAAATGTCAGAAACGGTATTCTCGTAACATAATTTTCATAAAAATCGTTATCATTTTCGATGTTTGGGAGATGGGGAGTTCGAGAGGTTAGATCGAGAGCGAAATCTGAATATAGCATATTTCTTGTTATACGATTTTTTTAATTGAACAAGGCAACATTATTATAGGTATTTAAACTACCATAGTCACCCATATTAGTATTAAAGTTATCGAAACATTATAACATGGTAAATATCCTGAAAACTTTAATACTAATGAAAAAAAGCAACGTTTATCTGTTCTGCTCATTGCTTTCTTATTAAGAGTTCAAAAGTTTTATTGTACAACAATCTGAATCTGAAAACTCATCTGAAACCGATTCACACTCGTGTAGCACTCTGCGTGATGCGAGCTAGTAAGTACGCAGCACTATGTGGGTCGCCACTTCATTTCTCCTGCGACCCATTTGTGCGCGCCAGTTGTAACAGATCCATCGTCCATCGCTCCTATTCATACACATCTCCATACTTAAAGCCACTTACAAAGTTTTACACTGACCGACACGATATCTTACCACGGCACGGCATTTTGCCACGATACGATTTTCTCACCGATGTGATATATCTTACAACTTTTATTGAGTTCATTTTTATTTATTGTTGGTTTGAAGTCGGTGTTGCGATTCTATTCTGATACTTATGCCATGTCATACCATGTCTTGGCCTTAGACTACTAACTATTTGTTAATACTGTTGATTGATGGCACTTGGTGGAACCTGCTACACATATTGACAGCCGAAACCAGTCAGGTGAAAATAAAATACAGTGGAAAAGTAGAAAGTGTCTTAATCAATTATATTTGGTTATCGATTTGGTTACTTGTGATCAGATTTGTAAAATATAGCCGAATAGTAACGAACACTCCTTTGCTTAAGACGGAAACTGCATTCGTTTTATATGTCTAGTACATATATACAATCCATTACCTATTGATTGATTTCGATGCGGGTTACAATACAGTTTAACTGCCTGGGACTGCCTGATATGGTTACAAGAATTAAATATGCAAATGGGAAGAAAGACCATAAATACTTACATAAGAAAAAATCGACACTCACCATTCTGCTATCTACTTAAATTTTGTTATATCAAATAATAGGGTACTTGCCCGGTGAACCCCGCCGTTATTTGCAGGAAATGTAGTTATCGAATCCTTGTCGTGCGGCTGTCGGACAGTATAGAGAAGCTCAAAGCCATCATTACAAAACGTCCGAGTGGCCTACATACGACATTTTACAATCATGGCGCTCCCGCGCTTTTGTGACAGCTGACTTTTTTCCATCGTGGCCAGGGCGACCGCGCTCGGCCTTTGTGAGACTGTTTGTCGTCGTGGCACAGTTTGGTGTCGCTTTTCAAAAGGAAATAGGAGCGGTTTTGTTACTATTCGGATCTATTTTAGGTTATTGGACATTTAAAGACTCATAACAATATTTTTATTTGTATTTGAATTGAAAAAGACAGCACAGACATAGTTCATATACATGCCGGTACTTTCTAATTGACAATCAAGAGTTTGGAGTAGGTTTCTTCTTGAAATTCTTTGACATGTGGAGCCCCCCCTCCGCCACTTTCGGGAGACAAAATGGGGAAACCATCTCAAAACCGGAGATAGCCCTAGGTCAGCCTGGATGAACGCACTTTAAAAAAAGGGGTTCTCGGCCCTGCAGGCACCAAAATATCTAAACCATTTTATCAAGAGAAATGGTGACGAATACCCTCTTTAAAGTACAAGCTCCGTTGGAACTGGTACTAACGCTATAATGGCGATGAATTGAAAAGAATTAGTCTGTAAATATCCAGACAGTACACTTGACAACGAAGATTATGTTTGGACCTTAACATTCAACTTTATATGGCCAAGTGCTACCGTATCTCTTTTGTCGACTGTACGTTAAAGTGTGGAGTAACCCAATCACGTCCAATCGAATAGAAACAGAGCTCGTTTAAACAAACACGCTAAACGAATCAATTTGGTAGAGGAGTGGCGAGTCGCTCACAAACTCACAAACAACAACTTTTGCTTTGTAATGACTTTTCATTATTTCATTATTCATTGCTTCTTCTCGCAAATTTCGTTTTGAACTTAATGAATATCAGCGCTGTTTATAATTTTAACTTTAGTCATTGTTCGCGAGAATTTTCGGTAGATGACTCCAATGTCCCCTTAAGTATAGAATATGTCCAAGTAGCTTAATTACTCAAGAGTGTTCCCCTAGGAAGGTACTTAATACAAGTCCTGAATGCTCACTTTTGCCAATATTTTACAACTTTTTTACATTTTTATCAAAATGTACGTGCGTCAGTGAAGACTTGATTGGGTTTTCTGTTAAAAAATTATAAGCAGCAGTACTAAATTTAAGGCTGTTGGTACAATTGTATAGTTGATCTCTGTACACAGGTACTGCAGCATGCTGCTACTTTTGGTATTTAGTGGAAGAGTGATAATTTGAATGAAACTTTAAGACATTTAGTATGCTATCTATTCAAATCGGTTAAGATAGAAATAATTGAATGTGGGAATTGAAAATGATTGTAACATCAAACTGTGGTTCCGTCAGTCAATAGCTCGTATGAGTTTCGGTAAATGGCTCCCACCGTTGCCGCAAGAGGTAAAAGAGGATTTGGATGGCTTCAGGTGAGGTTCGGTGACTCAGTGGTCAGAGCATTACCATTACCCCTGCAATGAAAAGATCGCGGGTTCGAATCCCGCCTGAATCGATTAAATTTTTCCTATTTTGATAGAGTGTGATCATTTCTTTGTCTGGAATATGCTGATCCCCAGTGGCGAGAAAAACAAGCTCCTCCGCTGCGCTGTAGCACCCGCATGCGGGATGCGAGATACCCAATCTGCTCTAGTTGCCCGTCTGCAACAAACATCTATTTAATCACAGTCGACCGTTTGCAACTTTCCATAACACGCCACGAACATTCAACTCGATAAAACCGAACTTCAGATTTTTCCGCTAATGTATTTAGTACCTAAAATTACCGCGGTCAACTATAAACTTTAAATATATTACAGCAAAGTTTAAGTTCAATAAGCAGTAATTTATAAGCTGTACGGCAAGTCGCTCGACACAGGCCAGGAGATTTGCATAGTTTAGTGAGAGTTCACTGTTTATAGCGAAGGGAGAAGTTTTATCGCTTCCGGAACCAAGTTTAGGATTTAGGAAATTTCGGGGCCGCGCCGGCGGGCGAGATATGAGAATTAAATTCGAAAGAATTTTGTGACTATTTTATTTGTGGAGAGTAGGTATTGTTAAATAATTTAATAGGTGTAGATCGACATATCCGCTAAGTCACAGAAGGTAACTTGGCACGATTGGAAAGAAACATAACACTATTATAATCTAACTTTATTCAAACATACATATAATCACACCTTTATCCCCGGAGCGTTAGGCAGAGGTGAATTAACACCCACATTTCACTAATCATTAAATTCGGTCCCACGTAATAGAGGGTGAGCCTATTGCCGTCTTCGGGGCACTATTGTTGACTCAAGCCATGCATCTGAGGCCGAGTTTGGGCTATATATATCTGTCTGATGTTAAACAGCCCTTTTTTTCTTTTTTTTACGTGCGCAAAATCCTTACGGAAGCCTCTCCACCGGAGCCGATGTAAGAGGTTATGTCGGACTCGAACCGACTAAAACGCACGCCGTCTGTGGGTCGTTTTGGTTGCCGAAGGTGAGGTTGACAGGCATATCCCTCGCACCCCGGCCGACCCAGGGTCATCTCTCGCGATCTGGCCCTCTCCTCGGGTGTGTGGGGACTACAGAGTCCCCAAATCGTCCCCGAAAACAGGGGGCACGCAAGGCGCGCCGCCGCCGCGGCCTGCTCCTGCCAGGGTGACAGGCGGCTCCACCAGTCACCCCCAGGCCTGCGCTCATGGGGGGCGGAGGTCGTTCATCGACCTGATGTTAAATAGCCCTATCCCGTCGCCTTGTACGACACATCATAGGCTATACTAACGATAATAATTCAAACGTACTTAAGTACTAATTAGGCCAATGTCAATCTCAGCGGCTTTGCATGTCGCGTTTGTGTGTCGCGAAGTGGCGCCCCTTTCGGGAACTAATTGACCCGCTTGTGCGGAGGCACGCGCGCCCGCCGATGTAGATACGACATGTGTTGTGTTCGTTTGTTCCACTTCCCGCCACTCGCCACGTCTGTGGGTCGCAGAGCGCGTTGGATTGTGTCTTTTGTGTTCGTCATCATGTCTCAGTGTGAATCCCGGTTGTATGTGAAGCTTGTACATTGGCTACATTTGCTACACTTTCTCTTGATTTAGCATTTGTTGACTTTCTGATATGACTGCCATCTGACCTACCCTACTAGACATAACATAACATAAACTCACGCCTATATCCCCGAAGGGGTAGGCAGAGGTGCTAGCACCCACATTTTGCCAGTTTATGTTTAGGTCCCAATGTAATAGGTAGCGAGCCTATTGTTATTAACCGGGCACTTATAAACATACGATAAATACACACATAACTTCGAAAAACATCGAATAGTCATTGTTGTGTGCCATGGTAAAACCTGGGATCGAACCCGAGACCTCGTCTCAGCATTACCCATACCACTAGGCTACCGCGGATACTAGACAAGACAAGTTAGAATAGAATGATGAAGGAACGGAATTGACACGACAGTCGTCAACACATTTCAATCGCATACATTGGTCGATATTATTATTCTATTCTGCTGTACAATGGTATTGCCTTTCGCCTAGAGGAGCTGTTATTAGTGATAGTACTGTAGTCCGCGGCTCCGCCAGTGTGGAACTCTGACCATATTTTTTAAGTTTCTTTTATAAAAACCTTCTGATATATGAACACAACATAAAAAGAATTAATCCCATTTGGTGCAGTCGTTCGGAAGTTATCCGCGTACATATATATCGGTGATTAATTATTATATATTATTAAAACTATGATACTATATAGACACAGACAAACCCTTCGGACTTATGCACAGGAGTATATTAAAATGTAAACCAAGAAAAGAAAATTATTTGCACATTCCATGTCCATGTAATGTATGTACATTTACTCAGGCTTCATCAAAGACTTTGGTTTGCCATGTCATACAAAAGTAAATGTAAATTTTGAAATGAATTTAAGAGATGACTGGCTTATTTATTGCTGACAACTTACAGAGGTACCTCTCAGAACCTAACATGCTATCTAGTGGTATACGAGGCGATCTGGCGTGCTTTCAATTTCACATTTTACCAAGCCAGAAAAATAACTTCCAAAAAAGCCATACAAACAAATAAATCCGCCGTCCCTGCCGCTACATACATCGTTGGTCCCTCGAGCCGACTGTGACGCGAGGCGCTAGTAACGTTGACAGATGTCATCTTGACCGATAGGGTCAATCCCCACTCTGTTCTCTGGTCTACATTTAATATTTTATACTCCATTTCTGGTATAATATGTCAAATAGGATTACTGTCTATCGCTAGGCCGTTATTGACGTCAAGGGACGAGTGAAACCTTTTTCAATGAAAATAACATTTAAACTTATTACTGTTGGTCCAGACCAGTTAATATAATACTTATCTTACAACTTAATGAAATTAAATATAGATAGATAGATAATTCTTTATTGTACACCAACAGATTTCCAGTAGGACAAGTAGGTAGCATGTATACAGTTCAATGTACAATGGGCGGCCTTATCGCTGAAGCGATTTCTTCCAGGCGACCTTGGGATGGACAGTAATGTTATAAAAATAAAAGATATGTTGTAGTTATCGGCTAAACTTAAATAGATAGTGTATTAAAAATATAAGAAAGAGAGAAAAAGTAAAATAAAATTAATATACGGCTTTAAATAAAATTAATAAATTTTTGAAAATTGCAGATTTTTTTTTTAATAAACTCACGCCTATATCCCCGAAGGGGTAGGCAGAGGTACTAGCACCCACATTTCGCCAGTTTATGTTTAGGTCCCAATGTAATAGGTGGCGAGCCTATTGCCATTACACCGGGCACTTATAAACCTGCGATAAATACACACATAACTTCGAAAAGCATCCAAAAGTCATTGGTGTGTGCCATGGTAAAACCTGGGATCGAACCCAAGATCTCGTCTCAGCAGTCCATTACCCATACCACTAGGCTATTTTTATAGGACAAAAGTTGGGGTCTCATCGATATGACTACTCACGGATAAATTCACTATTGAAAATGGAAAGGGCTCCTGGACAATATGTGTGTTATTTTTTTAAATTCTCGCGGCGGGAATCCGTAATTATACAACGGTTCGGGAGTTTAAATCATGGAACTTACTTTTTCTGCCGACTATGTGTGTTGCTGTGGCCACGGTCAGTGTACTTTGGTCGCTACGTCAGGCGGATTCCCGGATTGGCAATTCAGTAACAACACACACACATACGCTTTGACGTAGCCATTTTTGTGTTGGAAAATTAGTCTAGAAAATGTCTAAACCTGGAAAGCTTTTTCCACTGGTTGACGGTATAATACAGATATTACCACCAAAGGTGATCAGGGAACTGCCTAGGACTCAATTTAGGTCGAAACTAAGGCAATGGCTTATAAATAAATGTTTTTATAATCTGCAAGAATTTTTTGATTGCAAATGACTAAATATATAAATATTTATTATTCTTGACATTTCCAATTTAATATAATATACTTTAAATGATTTACAAGAGTAGTAAATAGGTTTCATTAATAATATATTCTAGTATTCGCAATTTTCCCTGCACTTCAATATTGGAGTTGTCTAAATTAATTGTATAAAATATCGATGTATATTTTATTCATTTGTAAAGGAGCATTGTGGAAAACAATATTGAAAAAATCAACATGGACGCTACGTCCGAATATTTATTTATGATTATATTGCAGTTTTTTATTTTAAGACCTCGATTTTATTAATGGTCTCTTCAGCAAAGCGCTGTAATTTTGCCAATATCAAGTAAATTGTAAATGTTCATAAAAATATTAATGGCGAGACGCCAATGTCAAGTTTTTCAAGAAATTTCACCAGAGCCACGTGAGCCACGCCAGTAAATTTGTTGCCGTGTGTCCACCCTCCACGAGATTCAGGTGGTCGATCAGGACGTGTGGTTGGATTTTAGAGGGCAAGGAGAAGCAAGGTGCTGGTTTTTGTGACGGGACGCCACGGACGCCGCTCCCAAGGCAACGGGCTCCTTGGCAACCAGCTGCCACAAAAAACATTCTCAGTACTATTTTATTGTGACAGTTAATTTATAAAGTGTTTTTTTTGTATACATAGTGTTTACGGAACTATGTGTTAGTTTTAAGAATTTTAAGTGCTCCATTTTCATAGCATTTTTATGTTGCACGATAGTGATGCGGAGGTAAGTCAACCTACTGCTTCGCTATTGAATGTGATACGATGCCCTCACTGCTCCCAAGCCCGTATTTTTAAGAGTGAGCGAGGTTTGAAGATACATATCGGAAAAGTACACAAACCCCGACATGTATCTCCGAACCCCCCTCTGGTTATTCAACCCTCTACAAGTACAGTTTCTGAAAACATTATTGAAATTCCCTTTTGGCAAAGACTATCTCACTTAAAAAACTCTGTTTCGATCCTAAAGAGAATTCCTCGCGGTGCAAGACCAATTGTTGCGAAAAGTTTGTCAAACTGCATAGGTCTTGTACTTCGAGAAAATAGTAAAACGGCTTGGGAGCAACTGCTCACCTTCCCATACAAAATTTTACATATTAGAACAGACAGGACAGACCGGACAGCCCACCGAACAACAACAAATTCATTGACGTCTCAAATTAGAAATAATTGTAGCGTCATAACGGAAAATATAAACCCAACATACTCTTCGTTTCGGAAAAGCAATATTTTTAACTTGGTTGAATCAAAATTGAGGGATGGTGACATAAGTGGGGCATCGAGATTGCTTTTTAGTAGCGATGTAGTGGCGCCCTGCTCTCCTGAGACCCTTACTGGTCTGCGGAGCAAGCATCCAGCGCCTGCGGGTGGCCTTTCCTTTCCTGAGGCACCTGTCCCCGACCCTGATTGCCTGTGCGTAACGGCCAAGGAAGTGTTGGCAGCCGTTGTCTCCTTTCGAAGTGGCTCTGCCGGAGGTCTTGACGCATTAACCCCACAACATTTAAAAGATCTTTTAGGGCCAAGCACCGGGGAGGCTGGTGAGGCACTTCTGAAGGAGCTAACGGCTCTCATGAATTTGATGCTCTCCGGTAGTGTGGATGATGCCATCACAGACATTTTGTGTGGGGCTAATTTGTGTGCCCTACGCAAGGCAGATGGTGGCATTCGTCCTATTGCCGTGGGATGTACGTACCGACGTATGGCAGCCAAACTCTGTTGTAAATATTACAAAACCGAGTTATCTTTGAAGTTCCAGCCCCTCCAAATTGGTTTTGGTTCAAAGGGGGGCTGTGAGGCTGCCATACATGCTTTATCAACCTACCTTGGCTCCAGTAAAGGTGAGGTCATTCTCAAGGTTGATGTGAAGAATGCTTTCAACTCGGTGAACAGAGACACCTTGTTGAACCAAGCTAAATTAGAAACACCCAAAATTTATAATTTTCTTTGGCAATGTTACAGATACCCCTCCAAATTATTATACAAGGACAACCTTTTGAAATCAGCTGTTGGATGTCAACAAGGAGACCCTCTTGGACCGGTAATTTTCAGTTTAGCTATTCAGCCCATTATTCGGCGGTTAAATTCTAAATTTAATGTATGGTACCTAGACGATGGGACTCTAGGGGGAGATGTGGAGACAGTTTTACAAGATTTGGCATTTATTAAAAATGAATTTAGATTAATTGGTTTAGAACTAAATGACAGCAAATGCGAGATTTTTTTAAACGACGTTTCGGACAAAATTTCTACTATCTCTAAATTCAATTCCATAGCTCCCACCATCAAAATTTTAGAAAAAGACTCTTTACGTCTGCTCGGGTCCCCAATCCTAGAAGATGCCTATACCCCATTTATAGAGGAAAAAATTCAAAATTTTAGTGACATTTCGGATCGCCTACCCAAAATTAATATACACTCGGCTTTCACTATTCTTCGGTATTGCCTATTCGTTCCAAAATTCACCCATGCCCTACGATCAACGCCATTTTTTAAACATTTAACGATTTTGAAAAAAATGGACGAAATTATAGAAAATACCCTCACCAAAATTTTAAATGTGGCCTTGGATGACCGAGCTTTACTACAAGCGACTCTACCGATTCGCTTGGGTGGGCTCGGTATTCGCAAAATTTCAGATGTCAGCTTACCAGCGTTCCTGTCTTCAGTCCACAGTACCGAAGAATTAACTAGGAAAATCCTTGCACCTACACTAGTTAATTCTGAAGTATTGTGTAAGACTGATGCAGTGAACGCTTGGAAAATTGCATGTCCAAACACCGATCTCCCAAGGAACCTCTTCTCACAGCGTCAGTGGGACGGGCCGCTCTGCAGCTTAGTTGGAAAAAAATTACTAAATACATGTTCCAATGCTGCTGAGCGTGCCCGTTTACTGGCGGTTGGAGTGTGGGAATCGGGTCTTTGGCTACAAGCTCTTCCGTCATCTAACGTAGGGACTATGTTAGATGACACTACCTTCCGCATCGCAACTTGTCTCCGTTTAGGTGCGCCGTGTGTTTCTCCGCATCAATGCCGCTGTGGAGAAGCCGTTGACAGACTCGGACACCATGGTCTGTCGTGCTGCAGGAGCGCAGGGCGAATTCCACGGCACGCCAGCCTCAATGACATAATCCGCCGTGCTCTTGTCACCGCCGGTGTACCAGCTGTACTAGAACCAAACGGTTTGGCGCGTGACGATGGCAAGAGACCGGATGGCATGTCGTTAATGCCATGGAAGATGGGTAGGACTCTGGTGTGGGACGCCACATGCGTTGATACCATGGCTCCTACCCATATAACTAGCACGGCTGGCTGTGCTGGAGCTGCTGCTGCTTCTGCAGAGGCTCTCAAGCGGCGCAAATACTCCAATCTCATCGGAGATTATGAATTTGTGCCGTTTGGAGTCGAGACTTTGGGGTCATGGGGTCCGAGCGCTCGCAACCTCTTCCGTGAGATTGCGAAGCGTATGGTCGACGCTTCTCGGGACCAGAAGGCTGGCCTCTTTTTAGGTCAGAGAATAAGCATTGCCATACAACGTGGCAATGCTGCCAGTCTTCTGGGAACGCTGCCACAAGAGGCATGCGATGCGGAGGAATTCTACGACGCATTTTAATTGTTCTTAGCTATAAGTTGTATAATAGTTATTTTATTTTTATTGTATTTAATATAATATACTTTTAATTTGACATATTAATTTAGTAATGGTAGTACTTGACATTGTAATTTAGCGACATCGATTTATTGAAGTAGGTATATTGACAAGAAAGCTCATTGACATTAAAATCATTATAATATTATTTTAAACATCTAACCTGACATTTCTGACAATTTCATGATAAATATTTGACATGATAATTGGAATGAAGGTTTTGCGGTTTGTTCTATCGCATGCATTGTTAAGGCGTCTGTTGATTGATTCATGAATTTATTTTGTATACTTAGTTACTTATTATAATTTATTTTTGTTTCGAATAGAATGTCGACTGTGTAATTTGTGCAGGTATAATGGGTTATGGAGTACTAACCAATGATGATATTTATATGAGATAACAACAATAGCAACAATGTACCTAAAAAATTCGTATGCCTAATGCAGGCGAGATATGCTGTACTATCCACACTGGACAAATTAACACCTTTATCTTCACCGTGTCTCTTGCGAATAAATTTTCATTTCATTTCATTTAATTTCATTTCATTTCATTTCATTTCATTTCATTACCAAAATGAGACATTTCTACTGATAGAGACGGCTCGGGATGTTTTTAAATTTTGTTTTATACCACTTAGGTGGCAGACAAGCACACGGCCCACCTGTTGGGAAGTGACATTTTCTCTGCCTTTTATAAACACATACAAAATGTCAGAAGCTTATAGGTACTTAACTTTTTTTTCTTTTGAGTACAACATCCGCTTAACCCTGAACTTGTTTGATATTCCTGCTTCTGATTGCACAGACGTTTTATATCGTCACACGTTATCACGTCATCGTGGATGTGGAAGTGCCCGTGGACAGGAGCAGCGCGGGCGTACAGGAGTACAGTCAGCATCAGATCGATCTTGACGAACACAGTACTCAAAGTGATCTTAATGCCTCGGTGTTTCCCCCTTCCTGTTGACTGATTGTTCTGATTTTTGGTACCAACCTTTAGTTCCGTCAATAATACAATTTAAATCCATAAAACAGTTTGATTTGAACTTATATCTTGGTGGTGACGCCGACTGTACGCGGCAGATGTCGCGTCGGATACAAATATGTCACAATCTGTCACACAACGATATTATCTGCGTGTCGGCGGCGCCAGGACCTGGAGGGCACAGGACTGAGGCAGGAATAACATGTTTGTTTTGTAAAGTTGATGTTTAACCTGTTATGTTCCTGTTTAGTTACCGGCAAAGGTATGCCTTAACTCCGTCACGTCATCAAACGTACTATATATGCGTAGGACCCGTTTTTTTGTGTCTTTTGAGGATAAGTCGATTGCTACCGCGGTGAAGGTGCTCATGTCAACCAATCATATACAGGATGTCCCAAAATTCATAGATAAGCGGGCACCAAAGCGTTTACCTATTTATGGCTACTCAAACCTCTATTTCTTGTTTTTTTAATTACTCAAACTTTTTTTTAATCTTTCGAAATTCGATACCACTAATGACATTTTCAATTACCATGTCTACAATTTTTCAAATATTTTTAAGTTTTTTCTGTTTTAGCCACCTAAGAAGTACAGCTATTCATTACAATCCTCTAGAGTCACAGAAAACCGATAGTTATTTTAAAAATAAGTCCAAAGATTCTGGTTGCGCCGATGTAGAAGCTGTATTTCTTGACGTGGAAACACACTCTTTCTATACCCGTCTCCTCTCCCGCACTAACCATAGAATAGGACTAGATAGCTTCCGTCCGCCATTTGTGATATAGACACTCAGTCTCGCTTTGAACTAGCCAGCGTGATGACGGACCGCGCTCGCGTCTCTCAAAAATGATTAATATTTGTTACATTTTACCGCTTCATAGACCTTTACCGATCGGATTGTGCCTCTCGTGTGTTCCTCAAGTGATCTAGTGATGCTGACGGCAGCTCCTGAGCAAGGAAGAGAAGATCCGTGTACCGGCTGCGATGAAAACACGTGTGTCGTGAAGGTTAGTGCATCCTCTCCTAATTTCTCGGGTTGCATTCATTGCTTGGATCACTCCCGCGGCAACCCGACCACCTGTCTTTTGTGTGTAAAGCGTCAATGGAACAGTTAGCTACTTCCCGCAATACAGTCCATTACCGCACTCGGCCATGCGCCACCATTTTTGGTCCGGATCGAGCCGGATTCTTAGCCGTAGTTCGTATTTTGTTATTATTCTAATGGGAATAAGCGCGCCGCACCTAAGTGCCTGGTTATTTTAGTAGAAAACCCCGCATCCAGACACTTAGGATTAGATTTGTTGTCCGTTCGCCGCTGGCTCGCATAGTACCTACCTGGTACATACATAGGTTAGGTATCATATCAACACTTAATCGTAGTTCGCAATTTTCGCATCGCACCTAAGTGCCTGGTTATTTTAGTAGAAAACCCCGCATCCAGACATTTAGGCTTAGATCTTAGGTATACTAGACACCCTAGTGCATAGGCACAGTGTAATACCTAACGCATTTGGCTTTGTTTTGTTTTTTTCAATTACGTTGTTCTCGGCTCGCGTCGTATTTGCCTAGTACCTGCGTGGGTAGACACGTGGCTGTACCTACCTCGCTCGCATCTCATCCCAATTCATACGAAAGTATTTTAATTTGAATAGATATTACGCAATACTTAATCTCTGAAATAATAGTTGAACCTAGACAGCGACCATCGCGTAGGTACGATCTTGTTGCTATGCGCGTTAGTTCAAGCTTGCACTGGCAGTTATAAGTACCTACCTACCTACGGTTATCGCTCGCGCCGCCTCGCTGCTCTGTACCGCTAAGATTAAGTCATTTCATATTTGTTATTTACCGCACTTTAGTTTGAGATTTAATTGTAAACATGTCCCCAAAGGTTGATAAGACCGGTAAGGTTCAATTGAAACTTTTATAAGCTAAAAAAGAAATGATTTACTCTCGCGTACAATCGATTTATGATAATGCACTTAAAACCTCTGATTTGGTCATCAGAGATTCGTTCTTGTGTTCTATAGAAAACTTAGATAGTCTACGCGCGGATTTCGAAACCTTAGTACATGACATCAACGTTTTAGAGTTGAATTTGAATCCCGATTACTCAGTGAGTTATCAAGCCTTGTCGTCGTTTGACGATTTGTATTGTCGTATCAAACGCGTCGCTAGGAGTTTGGAGAAGCCGGCTGACCTACCCAACCCCACTCGCGACCGACCTAAGTTGCCACCAATTCAAATACCCGAGTTTGATGGTAACATTCGCAATTGGTGTCTATTTATAGATAGTTTTGAGAATACAATAGATAAGAACGATTCGTTGACAGATCACGAAAAGTTGCATTATCTCGTTGAAAAATTGACTGGTAAAGCTATAACCGTTTGCGCTGGAATTACGTTTAGTGCCGAGAATTATAATTTAATTTTAAATACTTTGAAAGCTAGGTATGAGGATAAAAGATCGGTAGCTAACGCCTATTTAGATCAGATGTTTGATTTGAAATCTATTGCGGCATGTAACGATCAAAACTTAGAGAAATTTCTAGATACTTTCGCGTCAGCTGTTCGCGCCGTAAAGAACCTAAAGATTGATGACCTCTGCGACTTCGTATTTTTGTATATGGGTTTAAGGAAATTAGATTCCGAAACCATTCGTTTGTTTGAGTCGGATCATCGCGGCAATAAAATTCCTAAGTTCGAAGACTTAGAAAGTTTTGTTCGCGAGCATATAAAAGTATTGCAGCGCTCTTCATCGAAACATGAAGGCGCGAAGATAGTTGTTGATTCTGCACGCAAAGTAGATGCGTTATCGAAGTCACTGAGGTCAACTCATACTTATGTTAGTACCGCACCAGCACGTGTACAGTCACCTGTTTGCTCTTTGTGTAGCACTCATCATTCGCAACTGTACAGGTGTCCTGGTTTTCTAAAATTGTCGCCTAGTGATCGTTATAAATTTGTTCGCGCTAATAATTTTTGTTTTAATTGTCTCGGTACTAAACACCGCGTTGTTTTATGTAATAGTAGAAATAGTTGTCGCAAATGTCAAGCGAGACACCACACTTTGCTTCATTTTGAGAATAGTAATGCCGCATCCAATGTGAGCACGGTTGGCTCGTCGAGCGGTGACACACGGCGGCCTGCGCCGCAGCCGCAGCCCGCGCTCGCGCGCGCTCCGGCCCGCCCGGTGACCGCCGCGGATGACGTCACCTTGTGTTCGTTCTCCGCTAGTGCTGCACTCACTACTGTGTGTCTTGCGACCGCTCGCGTTGTTATTGTTGATGCATTAGGTAAGCCGCGCATTGTTCGAGCGCTGTTAGATGGCGCTTCGCAAAGTAATTTCATTACTCAAGATTGTTGTCGGCGTCTTGGTTTCAATGTTGATAAGCGTTCAACCCGCTCAGTGGTGAAGGGTTTTGGAAGCTTACAGTCAGCTGTTCGTGGCACCGTTAAAACAAGGTTTAGATCTCGTTTTAATAATAATATTTGGTTTGACATGGATTCGCTCGTTATAGATAGAATAGCTGAACAGTTGCCTACCGTCCCGGTTGACACGTCTTTATTAACGAAATTTAAAGACTTGCCTTTAGCAGATGAGACTTACGCTGTTCCTGGAGTCGTCGATATATTGATCGGCGCTTCGATTCTCCCGCACCTCCAGTTATCACGTAAGGTTCAAGGGGGACCGACGTACCCCGCTCCGCACGCACTGGAAACAGTTCTTGGTTTTGTTATAATTGGTTCCGCACCCGCTTCTATAGATAGTTTTAGTCACTCGACTGCTTCGTTCTGTTGCACCGTCGAGCCGCCACTGGAGTCTACCATCCGCAAGTTTTCGCTCGGTGGCTCCCGTGTATCCGCTGAAAAACGCTTTCTTTGTTTGGAACGAAAGATGCAGGCGTCCCCAAAGTCGAAGCGGGCCTATGATGAGGTTGTTAACGAATATTTAGATAAAGGTTACATCTCACCTGCGCCTGCGGACACTGGCGGGACCCAGCCTTCGTACATTATCCCGCACCGCGGAGTTATTAGAGAAGATAAGCTTACTACTAAAACTCCGTGTAGTTTTGGATGGCAGTGCTAAGACTAGCACTTCCGTGTCGCTTAATGACATAATTGTAAATTTTCGCATTAATATTAGTAATTTTTAGCTTTTAGGACTCAACAGTCGCTTTGTGTTGGGCCCACTCTTCGCCCCATCGTTGGGACACATTCGTCGCTAATAGAGTGGCAAAAATTCAATCTGAATTGGCGCCACATAATCTCTTTCACGTTGCTGGCACCGACAACCCAGCCGATTGTCTCTCTCGTGGATTGCTTCCTTCGCAAATTTTAGATCACCCGTTATGGTTTAGTGGACCGTCCTGGATTCATGCCGCGTTAGATGGGTGGCCAGTTAGTCAATTCAATCCCACTACGGTTTCCGAACCACCCGAGGAGAAGAAGCACTCGCTTGTTGTATCGGTCCCGCGTGAAGAGACCCTTATTTGTTGTTGGCTAATCGCGTCTCGTCTTGGTCGAGACTGTTGCGTTGTGTTGTTTGTTCGCCTCTGCCCTCTGCCTAGCCAGCGGTAGGCACGAGCTCCAATCTAGGTTTATATTTTAGTTGTTATTTCCCAAACCTAGATTTAGATTAGACTTAAGATTTGTTTCGCATTTGTCGTTTCGAAGGTAACCCTTCAAGCCGGGGGGAATGGTTGCGCCGATGTAGAAGCTGTATTTCTTGACGTGGAAACACACTCTTTCTATACCCGTCTCCTCTCCCGCACTAACCATAGAATAGGACTAGATAGCTTCCGTCCGCCATTTGTGATATAGACACTCAGTCTCGCTTTGAACTAGCCAGCGTGATGACGGACCGCGCTCGCGTCTCTCAAAAATGATTAATATTTGTTACATTTTACCGCTTCATAGACCTTTACCGATCGGATTGTGCCTCTCGTGTGTTCCTCAAGTGATCTAGTGATGCTGACGGCAGCTCCTGAGCAAGGAAGAGAAGATCCGTGTACCGGCTGCGATGAAAACACGTGTGTCGTGAAGGTTAGTGCATCCTCTCCTAATTTCTCGGGTTGCATTCATTGCTTGGATCACTCCCGCGGCAACCCGACCACCTGTCTTTTGTGTGTAAAGCGTCAATGGAACAGTTAGCTACTTCCCGCAATACAGTCCATTACCGCACTCGGCCATGCGCCACCAGATTCTTTTTCGTAATATTTTAATTTTTACTTTTGCTCCACTTTCTTTTTTCTTTCACTTATTGGTGAAAAAAAAGTATGGCCACTATTATTTATTCCAATTTTAAAATCCTTAGTACATGCTATGCTTAGTGTGTGTCTAGATTTTCACCAGCAATATTGTACGGGAATTAACGCGATCATGGTTCAGTTAATGACGTATTAATTAATAAGCTTATGACAACGGCCAGTGCAACCAGTTGATACGCGGGGCTGTTGACGCGTTTTCATTCATTATTTATGAGTAATGGTAATCGGACCTACTCATATCAAAATGCAATTAGTGGACATCTGTGGTTAAACAATTATTTAATTGAATCTCGCTAATATTTCTGGCTATTTAACCTCCGGCAACTGAAGACCCAAAGACTCCGCGCGGCTTTAGTCAGATCGAGTTACCCGTTTCCTTGGGGTTTGCGCACTATAAAAAGGGCGTAGGGCGAGGTATAAAAACACAGCTTAACTTCGGGGTGCAATCAATTTGATGAACTAAATAGAAGAAAAAAGGTGTTCATATTCAGTCAGACAGAAAAAGGTTTGTAACAAACATCCAATCGTTAAAATGATAAATCAAGATACATAAACTAACATACACTGTCAAAAATCAATTCTATCGACAAAAAATACAAACACTCGTAAATAAGTCTACTTGGGTCTATCAGTGGTCAACCCAAAATCGAAAGTGTTCCAATACAAATATTGTCTGGTCTGTCTGTCAAAATTTATCGCCGGAGTGCGTACGCGCACCATGCGGGCGGACGGCGCCATCTTTTATGAATTACGACAGTAGGTTGCCAACAATTGCTGAATTGATCAGGATATTTACGTGTTTAATACTTAATAGTAGGTAATTTTCCCAAGCACCTACAATATGGGGTTCTTCAAGAGGGGTTCATCAGAAGGTTTCTTCGTGGTCGGCAGCGCGAGTGTAACACCCCCAAATAAAATATACTTACGCCTTACTTATATTTCCCCTAACTTCTCCAGCTAATAAAAATTTGCTTGTATTAGGATCGGGTGTCATCTCCAGGATTCAAACCCGGGACCTTAGATTCTTGGTTGCGTGTCGCTTTGATTCGATCTGCAAATCTTTCCAAATTCTAACAAACACAAAACTGTACAACATTGGTGAAGGGTGAAAATTTTCCAAAAGGAATAAAATGTTTCGATTTAGTTTGTCACGCTGGTCACGCAGTATGCAAACCATTGGTTTGTACATAGTAACTACCTACCGATGCTTCCGATTTTTAACAATTTCACTATACATGTAGTTCGTATAATATACATTGATGTAGTATAATATAACTCAATATTACACATATCCAATAAAGGCCGCACAAAGACAAGTCGACGGAAATCGGGTTCTAAAGACCCCTCATCACTACTGCACAACTTTTGTCTTACTTTTAACCGAAACATGGTTACAGTACTTCTACTGCACAAACTGTACCTGCCGAACACCGCCGAAGTCGTCCGAATGACCCCGATCTGCGGCAGCGGGGACAGATGCGTTATCGATAAAGAGTAAAGAGAGCTTTGTCCGGATGACATGATCGCTGCGATGGGGGATCGCCGCGATCATGTCATCCGGACCGACCGGCCGTCTTTGATAAATGAGGCGGAGGGCGCCGGCGGATTAATGGCACGCTCGTATGTTACGCGGACTGTAATTGTTTTGTAGTTTGATGTATTTCGCGACGATACATAAATCAACATAGACTTCCGAATGAACTCCCTGCTGTACTTTTTCCAACTAGAATATTGGGTTCTTTAATGTTTGCAACACAAGGTACATACACCCACACTTTGCAACACAAGTATAGAGTCGGCAGCACGAATGTAACGCCCCTGGTGTGGCACACGTCCATAGGCCACGGTAACCACTTCCCATCAGGTATTCCGTTATCTCCAAGCTAAGTATTTTCAATCTTGAACTGTATAACTGTTTCTTATTGACGTCAAGAACAATTTTACCTAAACTAAGTTTACTTAGGCGCTGATGGAGAAGACATGGCCGGCATAACAAACTCTACTGCGGTATTTTTTAAGAAGTCAATTAATAATAATGTGTTATTACAAGTCTAGTAGTCTATTGAAAATGGTAAATAAATTTGGTAAATTTAACGTGAATCGTTCGCATCGCATCTCTGGGATGGCTCCGCGAAATACCTACTAGATGCTCTCGACAGGTTGCAGCGACGCGCGGTCCGAATTATTGGGAACCCTGAGGTCACGAACACCCTCGAGCCTTTGCAGATGCGTAGAGATATTGCTTCCTTGGCTGTATTTTACCGTCTCTACCACGGTGAGTGTTCTGACGAGCTCTTCCAACTAATCCCACCATCTCCTTTCCTACATAGGACAACACGTGCAGGCCTTAGATGTCACCCTCACACTGTGCAGAATATACGAGCAAGAACCAAGCGGTTCGGAGACTCTTTTCTTTGCCGCACCACCAAGACCTGGAATTCATTACCAGCACACGTGTTTCCTTCTTCCTACAGTCCCGGGGCCTTTAAGCGGGGCGTGAAAAAGCATCTGATGAGGCCGCCAAGCTGAGTGCCACCATTGTAGCACTTAGTGTCTGTAATGGTGACCCTCTTTCCTGAGACTTTGCCTTTAGCTTACCATCAGGCGAGGTGAGGTCAAGTTGGCGTGTCCTATATAAAAAAAAAAAAAAAAAAAAAAAAAGAATAGTACTTACAAGATTGCCGTGTGGTTCCCGGCAGAGTAGAATTTGGATCAACCCATCTCTTCCCATGCGGTGTCGCACTAAAGGGTCCTCAACAACCTCTGAGGCCAAGCCAATTTCACTGTGTACACCTGATAAACAACGAAAGTTGCTCTGGCGCAGGTTTTCCTGTTTAACTTGGGAGTTAAGACGGCAGTTGCTTCTAGAAAAGCCGATATACCAATCAAAGTCAATAAGTGGACCTTTTTTTATACCACTTAGGTGGCAGACAAGCGCACGGCCCACCTGATGGAAAGTGGTTACGGTGGCCTATGGACTTGTGTAACACCAGAGAAGCCACAGTCGCGCTGCCGACCCTGTAAGCACGGAGTCTCTGTACCGTCAGTGCTCAGCAGCTCTGGCTACCCTACTCACCGCTGCGAACACAACACGAAGTTATTATAACCGTGGTATTCTGTAGGGCGGAGGTACTTCCCCAGTCGGACTGCTCAATTGGGCGGAAATACCGCCGTGTCCTACCTCCTATACACGGCGGTATAATCATTATGTCCCTATTTAAATATATTTGCATAATGTAATAGTATAAACTCGTGTGCTTGGCCCTTTATCAATTAGCTGTATGATGATATAAGCAGCTGTTTGATGAGATGTTGCTAAAGACGATAGTTCATAGCAGTATTCATTATATGGTCTGCTTAAACAATTAAGAGTTACACGTAGAGTGACCGCGGTGTTAAATACAGCAAACAATTTTTATCTATAAGCTAGCTATGCCCCACGGTTTTATTTGTTACTAGCTGACCCACCGGGGGGGGGGGGGACCGGGGTATAATTTTGAAGCTTCATATCCCTTTGAGCCCGTATGTTTTAGTCTTCAAAATATGTATGAAAAATTGCCGGATTTGTTAACATTTATTATCAATGCTCCGCTCCTTTAAGTAGTAGCGTGATGATATATAGCCTAAAACCTTCCTCGATAAATGGACTACCCAACACTGAAAGAATCATTCAAATCAAACCAGTACTTCCAGAGATTAGCGCGTTCAAACAAACAAACAAACAAACTCTGCAGCTTTATAATATTAGTATAGATATTCGGATTTGTTCTAGCCCACCGCGGCACGTAGTTCCACCGTCCGCATCTTTCACCTCTTTTACTGTTGAGTTCCTAAGAGTTATAGCGTGATATTATATGGTTATATCCTTAGATTCAAACCGATAAGTCAGACTTAAAATCTTACCGATTAATATATAGAAAAAAATGAAGTGAGTTCGAACCCACGATCTTTCTCTTACAAGGGAACTCTCGAACCCCGACTGAACCGATTCAATTTTTTATATATCTTAATCGTTTGAATAGTTAGCAGATATTTTTTAAGCATTTATATTAAAAACGCAGGACTGCTGAGTCTCAGGTTCGTTCCCAGGTTTTACCATGGCACACACCAATGCAAATAATGGTGAAATGTGGGTGTTAATTTGTTCCTTATTTGGTGTCGAGTATTGTGGAATAAAAGAGATGTTATGATGCGTCCATTTATTATGAATGTCACGACAATACTAGTTACATTTTCCATGCACTTATATTATATACTATACAGAATACATAGGTCGGCACAGTACATCCCCCTTCGTTTAAGATTTTTGGGATAACCTTCACAAAAAAAATACAAAAAAAAGAATACAAAAATAACATATAACTTTATAATACAGTGGTTACATAAGGTAAAAATAATAAAAAGTGTATATAAAAAATCTGATAAAAGAATAATAAATCAAAACATGTGCTTATTGCATAAAGCGCACGACCGGTCTTATGGTACGTCCGAATCGTGACACCTTAGAATCCTTAGATACACCTGACGCCTCCGACGCTGCCTTGTTTTGCGCGTCAGCACATTCCGTATTGAGCGTAAACGCGGGCTTCAATCTATCGATACTAACAACTTTCTGTGTATCCGCCTGCATTAACATAAAATATTTGTCCGTCCTGTTTAAAACCTTGAAAGGGCCTTCGTATGGCTGTGTTAATGGTTTTGTCACCTTGTCAACACGAACAAAAACATGACTGCAATGTTGTAAATCGGGATGAATAAATATTTTGCCTTGGTGATTTTCTCGCTTTGGAACTGAAGCCAGGTTCGAAATTTTCTCTCGCAGGTCTTTTAAAAACGTACTGTTTTCACAATCTTCCTGTACCAGTGGGTTGAAGAAGTCGCCTGGTAAACGTAATCCTTCACCGTATACCATCTCAGCTGCGCTTATCTCTGTATCGTCTCTTAAACTCGCTCGCAGTCCCAATAGAACTGATGGTAATTCAGAAACCCATTGATCGGTATTTCCTCTACACATAAGTGCTGTTTTCAATGAACGATGCCATCTTTCTACAAGTCCATTTGATTGCGGATGATAAGCTGTGGTCCGAAACTTCCTGATTCCCATTCTATTCGCAAGTGAAGTAAACAAGTGTGATAAAAATGTTGCACCTTGATCCGTTGTTAAGTATAACGGTGTTCCGAATCTGGCAATCCAGCCAGAGTATATTATATCAGCCACTGTCTCAGAAGTAATATCCTTTGCCGGATATGCTTCCGGCCAACCCGTTTTTCTGTCCACCATAGTAACGATGTATCTGTACCCTTGACAATACCTCAGAGGGCCCACGATATCAGCATGTAAATATTCAAATCTGTTGGTCTGAATAAAATGTCCGTGAGGTGAAACAGTGTGCCTATGCACTTTAGACTTTTGGCAACCAATGCATGACTTCGTCCAAATTCCTATGTCCTTATTCATTTCCTTCCATATATAGCGCTCTTGCATCATCTTTCTTGTAGCCCGTACACCTGGGTGGCTAATCTCGTGTAACGCTTTGAAAGCCGATATGCGAAATTCTTTGGGCAAATATGGACGCGCTCTATCGTATGACACTTCGCAATAAATAGGTTTCTTGCAATTCTTCATAAAAATTTGTTGAAAATCGAATGACTTATTCTGCAAAAATTTTTGTAATTCCGGGTCCTTTCCCTGGGACTCTGCTAACTGTTCATAATCAATCGGTAACGGTGACATATCTATAGTTGCTATGCGTGATAAGCAATCGGCGGCTACATTCTCGCTGCCGGAGACGTGTCTTATGTCATTACAAAACTGCATAATAAAGTCTAAATGTCGGATGCGCCTTGGTGTATCGCTCTTTCCGACAGTATTTCGCTGCAATGAATATACAATCGGTTTATGATCTGTATATACTGTAAGCGGTCTCCCTTCAATAAATGGTCTAAAATGCTTAATAGCCATATAAATCGCAAGTAGCTCGCGATCATATGTTGAGTATTTTTGTTGCGCTTCACTTAATTTGTTAGAAAAGAATCCTAAAGGTTTCCATGTGTCACCTTCACGCTGTTGCAATACGGCACCTGCACAAGTGTTCGAGCAATCCGTCATGAGAGCAATTGATGCATCCGCCGACGGAAAGGAGAGTGTAACAGCGCTTTTCAGGCTTTGTTTACAATCCTCGAAGGCTTTTATCGAGTCATCATTCCATGCTATAATACTCTTATCTTTCTTTTTGGCATTATGTAAATAAACATTCAACTTTGCGTGTGTCTCGGCTGCTTTAGGTAGGTGTCGCCTGTAGAAATTCACCATCCCTAAAAATCGACGTAATTCCTCCACAGTATTCGGCCTTGGGAATTCCGAGATGACCTTGACTTGTTCTTCTGTTGGACTTAGACCATTGGTTGACACACGATATCCAAGAAAGTTCAACTCTGTTTTGCCAAATTCGCATTTTGCCAAATTAATTGTGATGCCATACTCGTCTAAACGTTTCAGTACTTCTCGTATATGTTTTTTATGATCTTCTATAGATGACGCTATGATAATATCATCTATATATATGAAAACAAAGTCCAAATTCTTTAATACATCATTAGCTAAAAATCTTTGAAATGTCTGACTGGCATTTTTGTACCCAAATCCTAATTTTAAAAATTCCCATAGCCCAAAACTTGTGGTTATTGCTGTCTTTGGAATGTCATCTTCATTTATCGCAATATTATGGTAAGCTCTCTGCAAGTCTATTCGTGAAAATATAGCTTTACCATGTAATAGATATGTACAATCTTGAATACGTGGTATTGGATATCGGTCTGGTTTTGTTATAGCGTTTAGTCTACGATAATCGCCACACGGTCTTATTTCACCATTTTTCTTCATAACAATGTGTAACGGACTTGCCCAATTGCTTTTTGATGGTCTGCATATGCCCATTTCTTGCATTCTTTGGAACTCTGCCTTTGCTAAAGCATATTTGTCCGGCGGTAGAGGTCTCGGGCGCGCGTAAACAGCTGGGCCCGTAGTCTCTATGTAATGCACTACAGAATGGCGTGGAGTAGTTTTAAAACACATAGGTTTTGTTACATTCGGAAATTCTAATAAAATGTCACTATACGAATTTTTATAGTCAATAGTTCTCACTGTAGGTTGTTCTTGCACTGATAACGATGCGATCGCCTGTAAGTTCGTCACAGAATCGATAAGTTTTCGTTTACTTAAATCCACTAATAACTTATGATGGGCTAAGAAGTCAGCACCTAGTATGGGTTGCTTGACCTCAGCCAGTACAAAAGTCCACTGGAACGGCCTACGTAAATTAAAGTCTAGGTTCAAAGTTTTTACACCATACGTCTTAATTTCAGTGCCGTTCGCTGCATACAGTTTATAATCATCGCACTTTGTGTTAAAATAACAATATTTATTCACTGGCAGTACTGAAATATTGGCACCCGTGTCCACTAAAAATGTTAACCTACTTTTACTGTCTGTAACACGGAGGCGGTGAACTGGCGTTACGGTACAAATCTCCGCCTGCGATTGCACCTGAATTAGTTTTCCTGTTTCCCGTCTTTTTTCCATGCACACGGCTCTATACATTTTCTAGCTCTATGTCGGTATCTAACGTGATAATAACAAAGCCAATCTGGGCTGTTCGGCGTGCGCCGGCTCATATTTCTGCCACGCGATCGGGATCTCGACCGAGAGCGATACCGATTAAAATGTCTTCCTTGATTTTTCTGTCCTTCTAAATTGCGCACTTTTAGGCTTAGTTTTGCTAACTCTGCTAGGAGAAAGGAATTATCACTGCTACTGCCGGACACTGCTTGTACTTCCGAAAGTTGTAATGGTCTTGTTGTTTCTAATACCTTATCCGCGATAGTGGCCAAATTTTCTAGATCCTTAACCTCCGTAACCGCTAGGACGCCTCGTATTTCTGATGGTAGATGACCTTGCCACATAATTTTAAGCGTTTCATCCGGAATTTTGTCACGTGCTAAATCTCGCATTCTTCGTAGGAGTTGGGAGGGTTTTTGATCCCCTAACTGCATCTCGCTTAGTAGTTTTTGAAACTGTCTCATTTCTGACTCTTCATAAATTTTTAGTAGTCGCTCCTTTAATGTGTTAAATTTTCTGGCTTCTGGTGGCTTCAGTAGGAGGTCGCTGACTTGCTGAACAACATCTTTCCCTAATTTGGTAATTACCATGTTGTACCTCGCCTCGTCGCTGAGTTTTTGTGGGCCAAGGACAGCTTCACATTGTACGAACCAGAGCCTTGGCTGATCCTGCCAAAACTCCGGAATCCTCGACGATACTGAAACTACAGCAATTTCAGCTCCGTTAGCGGCTTTTGGGCTTCCTTCATCTGGCATCTTGTATAATTTCGCAGAAAATTTAGAACACGAAAATAAAATATTGCACTTTGTACGCGTGTATCAGATCGAATGTCGGGTCACCACTGTTCCTTATTTGGCGTTGAGTATTGTGGAATAAAAGAGATGTTATGATGCGTCCATTTATTATGAATGTCACGACAATACTAGTTACATTTTCCATGCACTTATATTATATACTATACAGAATACATAGGTCGGCACAAATTCACCTCTACCCAACCCTTCATGGTATGGGTAATGGACTGTTGAGACGAGGTCTCGGGTTCGATCCCAGGTTTTACCATGGCACACACCAATAACTTATCGACGCTTCTTGAAGTTATGTGTGTATTTATCGCAGGTTTATAAGTGCCCGGTTGATGGCAATAGGCTCGCCACCACATTGGGACATAAACATAAACTGGCGAAATGTGGGTGCTAGTACGTCTGCCTACTCCTTCGGGGATATAGGCGTGAGTTTATGTAATGTAATGTATTAAAAATTTCATTACAATATTATATTTATTTCTTCGCATTCAGTTGAGTAGAACTGGCTACCGTAGATATGTTCAATAGTCGCGATAGTCACCGTCCGGCGGGCGGAGTCGCGCGTGTATGCTAGCAAACTCATAAAACTGTTAAGATAATTATGGTCGTGTTTATGACCGTTCGTGTGTGCCTTCGCATTACTCCTATCACTTGAACTGACATGTCGCACTCAATAATGTAGATAAATAACTAATTACAAATAACTTGTAGACTTGTGCAGCGGAATCTCTTTCAAATTGTTCCCTATTTGATTATACACAATGTATTTTATTTATACCACTTAGGTGGCAGACAAGCGCATAGCCCACCTGATGGAAAGTGGTTACCGTGACCTATGGACGTGTGTAACACCAGAGAAACCACACTGCCGACGCGCTGCCGACCCTGTAAGCACAGAATCTCTGTGCCGTCAGTGTAGAGGACAAAGCAGGACAAGCCTTTAGTCATCCCACTGACAG
The DNA here is from genome assembly GCA_963662185.1 of Eilema griseolum. Lineage (NCBI taxonomy): Eukaryota > Metazoa > Arthropoda > Insecta > Lepidoptera > Erebidae > Eilema > Eilema griseolum. The sequence goes on from OY759258.1 coordinate 13,674,843, forward strand.
CACAAATTCTCCAGTGAATCAATCAATCAACTAGCCCATCGCAGTCCACTGCTGGACTAGGCCTCTCCCAATGTTGGGAGGCTTTGGCCTACCGTTTCCACGCTGGCCAGACGAGTTGGTACAGGGTTTTATTTCGAGTTTTCCTTCTCTCGCAGTGATATCGTCTGCGTATTTTTCCGTTACTCGCCTCTTACGACACCCTTCGGATTAGTTGGGGTGGTGATACTTGTATTCTTTCTCCGTCACCACACGAAAATGTTATAACATAATTTAGTATAACTTAATTTTACTTTTTTAATCGATTTTACTTCACGTAATGTCAATTCGGCTTATACATACTTATTTAAATATTATAATGTGCATTAAAATGTATGATATTATGCTAAAGCAATTGTTTTATGACTAGGATGAATAAAGCTCTACCACCATGGTTATTATATTTATAACCTATCAGAATTTTTTAAAGTCTTTTACAATTTTATATCGGTCATTTATGTATAGCCTTGGCCGATATAAAGTTGTAAAAGACTAAAATTTCTGATACTTTTCTTGTCTTTTATAACTTTGTGCCGTTATATGGCTATAAATGTCCGGCATAAAGTTATAAAAGACTTTAAAAAATGGAGGTAGAACCTTGATGATTATTCTATACATCCTAGTCACATTGCTGTGATTGTGTTCATCCTGATGATGATTGGTGGCATTAGTATGAATGAATAATAGGCATTACAATTTTATGCGATTCAACATTAGATAGACGTTTTCTACCTGAAACTATGTTTGTATTCACCGTTAATATGCCTTTAGAAATTAGGTATGTCAAAGTATATTATGCCAAATGAAATATAATGTGAACTTTCCATATCTCCAGGAGGCGAGGACCCGTCATCAGACCCCGGCGTGCGCTTCACGTCGGAGCCGTCGGACGTGGTGGTGGCGCCCGGAGACTCCGCGCTGTTGCCCTGCTCGGCCAACTCGCGCCGGGCGCTACGCCTGCAGTGGCGGCACAGCGCGACGGGCGCGCCTACGAGAGACCATGCCATCACCGACACCGACAAGTATAGGTGAGTGTTTCAAATACAGAGGCATCATCACTATTGCGGTAGGCCCGGTCGCATCCGAGACATTCATTTCAGAGTCCGAGGTCCGCTTAAAGTTCGATGTGGTTTGGTTTTTATGGCTATATTGGAAGCTACTGTCATCTAACCCCCAGAGTGGTTCAGGTTGCCAGTATAAACCTGGGTGAGCCGGTGTGTGTGTGTATATACTTATGTATGTATTGTAAAATCTCTACTATAAGAGACAGTGATTTGAAGTTTGTCTTACACAGCTAAAATAGATGCAAGTTTTTCTAGTGAGTCGCGTTTTTGGGCACTCGCATGTGGAAAGAGGCTTTTCTGGCAATTAATTGATGCCTTTAACAGTATCTAAGCAGTATCAGTAAAAATCCCCCCATATGTAGAAAGAATGAATCATATTTTGCTAAAAAATTCAATAAAAATTAAGGTGTGTTTGTGAAGGCGATCTTATACAACTGCAGACGCGCAGCGCACCGTGAAGTAAACTTGATAATATGATAATTTTGCATATGGTTTTAATTCATTACGGCTTCTCAATAGTGCTGATTATTTGTATCGAAGTTTAACAAGTAATGTATTTAAACTATCATGGTCACTCACATTAGTATTCTCACTCACATTATATCCTCCGTGATCATGGTGCTTGCAGCAGCGCCAAAACATCGGAAACTCAGAACCATACAACGTGGTAAATATTCCGATAAGTTTAATACTAAAGTAATGTATGTGAAAAAAAAGACGACAAAAATATTCCATAGAAATAAGAAAATCAGCCCCACAATCCGCTCATTTGTCTATAACTATACATTACACTACATACAACTATACATTTACAATCACATACATTACTTGTTAAACTTCGATACAGATAAACGGCACTATTGAGAAGCCGCAATGAATTAAAACCATAAATAAAATTTTCATATCATGCAGACGTACCTTGAAATATCAAGGTACGTCTGCAGTTGTCGTATGCGGTCGCCTTCAGAATCACACTTTTATGATTGAATTTCGACAAAGCGGGGGCGAACGCAAGTAATTATAAATTTCTGGCAGAGATTGAATGATCCAATTAAAATATTTCGTTACAAAGATACCGAGCAAATGAATGTTGTAATAAAACACTTATTTGTAATGAAATTAATTTTGTATTTTGTAATAAAACTTTTAAGTTACCAGAATATCACATTACCTGAAGTGCTTCAACCGTACCTAAATGTGTTATCCAGGTCCTCTTAAGTGCCGGATTGTGACCAACGCCGACGTGATTAAGAGATGTTAATCTCTAAAGTTGATACCACATAATTATCTAAAAACGAACATATACCTATTTTTCTTGCTGTTTGTCCCCACGGATTAGATTAAAGTCGGCTAGCAGAGGTGGTTATGTCGAACCCACACCGACTAAAACCATCTTATATGTTGAGGTGTAAGGTGCTCCAATAAGGTATTAAGGAGGTAGGACACGGCGGTATTTCCGCCCGATTGAGCAGTCCGACTGGGGAAGTACCTCCGCCCTACAGAATACCGCGGTTATAATAACTTCGTGTTGTGTTCCCAGCGGTGAGTAGGGTAGCCAGAGCTCACTGGAGAATTTGTGCTGTCAGTGGGAAGACTAAAGGCTTGTCCTGCTTTGTCTTCTACTGACGGCACAGAAACTCTGTACTTACAGGGTTGGCAGCGCGACTGTTACTCCTCTGGTGTTACAGACGCCCATAGGCCACGGTAACTACTAAGTGGTATAAAAAAAAAAAAAAAAAAGGTCACTCGCACCAAAGAGGAATAATGCGCCTTATTCATATTATTATCCACACCTCAGGACAGGGTTTAATCAATAAGAATCATTTTATTATAATAAGAAATGAATGCATTTAGTCCTTTCCTTCTTCTTTTCCCAGCATATTCAGTACATATCAATCGGTACTTACATGCTCATGACAATGATTAGGTACTTATATATTATATTCAATCCTATAAATAATACATTATTATATTTAATCCTTTTAATATTATATTCAATTATATATATCAATAATAACATTCACTCAACGCGAAAAAAACAAAAGTCGGTGGCCGTGTATGCTTTTTCTGGCGGCCAAAATAAACCATATATAATATAGACGTAATAGGTAATATCAAAGACCAAATTAGATGTTAAAAATTATGTATATTGAGGCTCACCTACTCGATACAAGCTAACAATATTATATTCATGTATATACAGCTGTTATTGCAAAAAATCATGCAATTTTTTACGTAACAGCTGTGTACACCCTGTGTAATTTATATTAGTAAGGGCCTGAATGGCTGAAACTTAATTATAGAAATCGATTAGCCTTTATTAATCGTGTTCTGAAACAAAAAGAAATCTCCATTTTCTTTGCTTTCCACGCAAAAAGGGTTAAATTGGAGGTAATGTAATCCATTAACAAAGTACTCGTACTTTTTAAAAGCTTTCCTCGGCACAGTACAAATTTTAGTGGAATTAATATATATTTCCTCAAGCTCGGACTTTTTACACTTTTAAGAAGAAAACTCTTCCAATTGAGCTACCTGTCCAGTAGCTGAAATTCTCGTAAAACATATTTAGGGAGGGATAGAAGCCATAGTGCGTCGTACGGACACATAACACATTTTAATTATTTACTTTAATTTTTTTGAGTGTTGATACACTTTTCACTCAATGGTCTTCACTATAAAACTATTCCTTCCATACTGGTGAAGGAGTCCCGGGTTTGAAAACTTGCCATTGCGTTACTGACGTATGGAGGTCTTATTACAAAAAACGGAATAAAGTTTGGTTTAAACCGAAACTATAAAGTCTAGGCTTAATCTCAAGACCATGGTTTAAACTTCTCCTTATTACAAAAGCTGAATAATCCGTAGACTACTTAGTATTGTAAATTAAACCTTGGCTTTAACAACAACCATAGATTACTCCATATTTTCGTTCAATATGATACCATTCGATCGCAACGTTCCGTTTCCTGGTAAAGCAAAAATTATCTGAAATCATGAATAAATAATATTTACTAAAAATTATGGAAATTTGAATAACAGTTATACTTTATTTTAAAATAAAATATCACTGCCTGTCTGTCATGCCTTTATTTAGCAATCATTGTTATAAACACCTCAACAAAGTCTAGGGAACAAGATGACCCCAATTTTTTTTTTTCGTGTAAATCTTGTTTTGCAAATAACTGGCAGCAAATAAATAAAAATAGAATAAAGTAGATTACAGAGTTGTTCGAAATTTAAAAATAAATTTAAATAAGTAATGATTTTCGAATATGGAGGGAAAACTTTTAAAAGTGTTTGATTGTGCAGTTTCTCTGAGGCAAAATAAAAATTATTTTTTTTGATTGTAAATAACGTTTATTATCAATAATACGTCTTTTACGTATGGTTTGTGCATTTTTGTGACTGTAGTCATCATGTCACGTCGTCATTTAAGTCGCGAAGAGATGTTAAGGGCTGTTGGTATGCTGCAAGCTGGACGAACTCAACGCGACGTAGCGGATGCTGTCAACACCCAACCAAGCGTAATTTGCAGATTATGGGCACGCTACAGGTCTACAGGGGATGTTGCCGAACGTCACAGGGGACGAAATAGGGTTACTACCCCGCGACAAGATCGTTTCTTGCAAAATTCCGCAAGGCGGCAACCCACGATTACTGCTCGTCAGTTGGTCGCAGGCCTCCAGTCTCAGCATCAAGTGGTTATTAGCGATCAAACTGTCAGAAGAAGACTACACGAAGCCAATCTTTATGCTCGCAGACCGCTTAGGGTTCCAGCTCTTCGACGTGGAAATCGAGGTCGTCGCTTATTGTGGGCTAACGCACATTTACAGTGGACCGACCATCAATGGGCACGGGTTCTGTTTTCCGACGAATCTTGCTTCGGTTTTCATCCTGATTCGAGAAGAGTATATGGCGAGTTCCTGGACGTCGGAGTCGTCTCCAGAATCCGCAAGAAGTTCATCCTTACCAAGGTGGAACAATTATGGTATGGGCTGGAATTCGCCTTGGTGGAAGGACCGACCTCGTTTGGATACGGGGCAATTTGAATGCAAACCAATACATTCAGGAGGTTATACACCCCATGGTAATCCCTCATCGACAGCAGTTCGGTCAAGATTTTATGTTTATGCAAGATAATGCACGGTCACACACCGCGAGGGTAGTGGTCAATGCGTTAAGCGAGCACAATATGACGACGTTGGAATGGTCTGCTCAGTCTGCCGACCTCAATCCCATAGAGCATGCCTGGGATTTGCTTGGGAGAAGAGCTTTCAGTGATTCTTTGGAAAATCTGAACACTGAAGAACAACTTTTTTTACACCTTCGCAGTGTATGGAGCCATATTCCACAGACGATGATTGACAATCTCATACTAAGTATGCCACGCCGTTGTCGAGCTGTTGCTAATGCTTTAGGAGGTCCTACAGATTATTAAAAACGTTTAAAGTACGGTTAATTACTGTATTTCTTACTACCTCGTTATTTTTGTGCCTAATCATAGAAGGTTGTAATACTCAATATTGGCACTATTCAATTCTTTCTTAAAAAAAAAAAAATTTGGTATGAAAATGTTTTTATTAAAATTAAAATTAAAAACGGTATAAAAATACCCTTCTATTGATATAAAACACTCACTATTACAAGAAAGGGTTTTTAAATAAAAACTAGAAATTTCCTTGTTCCCTAGACTTTGTTGATGTGTGTATATCTAGGGACGTTGAATGGAACGAATTTTTCCGTTTGCGTGTACCTTATATCAAAGATTTTCCAATTTTCATACCCACTTTTAAAATAAGTTTAGCATATTTATTGCACGTTATTTAAAACGTTTAGTAAATCTAAACTATTGCCTCAAAATTTTCTTTAGACCATGGTCTAAAGACGATTTAAACCTGGTTTTAGAGTTAGTCCGTGTTTTGTAATAAGACTGAAGGCGTCGAACATTTTTATTTCGATGTACCGACACTAAAATTATTATTTCATTCTCACCGATGTTCTGAGTACGAGCTCTCTGCTCACAATTTTTATACCTCTATATGGACATTACACGCAAGTAGAACTTCGATTTGGAGTTTGATTATCTACCTTGGAGCCTCAACAACAGGTAATATGTTTAACGTATGTCCGTGTCCTGTTTCAGACGACAACTCCCGAACGGCTCGCTGTCCATCGAGGGCATGTCGGCGGCGCTGGCGGGCCACTACCAGTGCGTGGCCACTGTGGACGGCGTGGGCTCCATCCTGTCCCGGCAGGCCACCGTCTTTCTAGCCGGTGAGTGGGTTTAGCAGAAGTGTGGACATATCACTGGAGCAGTTCTCAGGGGCTGTGAGAAATTAGATGTTACTACTTGTAAACGACATAACACAAACATTTTGATCGTACTTTGTTACTGGTTCGGGTCTTCATATCCTAAAGCGTACACATGATCCGCGATAGACCACGACATTTTTTTTTTGTATACCTACCTACCACTTGGCAGTCGAGCACACGGCCCACCTGATGCAAAGTGGTTACCGTGGCCTGTGGACGTGAGCAACACCAGATGAAAAACACTCGCGCTGCCGACCCTGTAAGCACAGAGAGTTTCTGTGCTGCCAGTGTAGAAGACAAAGCAGGAGAAGCCTCTGAACATCTCTGGCTACCCTACTCAGCGCCGGGAACACAACACGAGAATATTATGGCCGCGGTATTCTGTAGGGCAGAGGTACTTCTCCAGCTGAACTACTTTTCATCAGGTGGGCCGTGTGCTTGTTTGCCACCTAAGAAACCAGTGGTAGTGCAGATACGCGTAGTAAAAGAACTCGAAAGAGGGTAGATCGATATAATCACTCCTAAAAATATTTTTCTCTATTCACCGCCACTACTCTAGTTCCTCCATGATCATGGTGCTTGTAACAGTGCCGAAATATCGGAAACTTGAAACAATACAATATGGTAAATATCTCGATTATTTTGATACTTACTCTAGCACACTTCACCAATTATTGTATTCAGTAGGTACCGCGTAATTTGAGGTAAGCCTTGCCGTCTTCCATGATGCAATGAAAACATGTTCAATGATATTACAACAGCAGAAATAGATTCATTTTATTACCAACTAGTGAACGCCCGCGGCTTCACCTGCGTGAAAATGTTTTATAATGTAATAATAATAATCTTAATTTCAGGCCAATGATGATCCATAGTGTTAGTAACAAAAAAAAAATTTTTTTTGAATCCCGGGATAGCCTATGATTATACCTTGTGACATCAGCTATTCGCCAGTGAAAGTCCCGTTAAAATCGATCCAGCTGTTCCAGAGATTATCCAGAACAAACAGACAGACAGACAGACAGACATACACACGAAAATTATAAAAAATGTTATTTTGGTGTATGTACCGTATATATTATATATATATATATTCATATGCATGTAATAAAATGCTAACCGCTTCTTACTACATGCATATGATTCAATATTACACACAGACACTCCAATTTTATTTATATGTATAGATAACAATAACAGTTTGCGTATTATGAATGTATAGAATAGTTATGATAAAACATTGTGATGCTCGAAGCGATGTATGGCATCATACACAGTCCCGAAGTAATCGCGAGGTCAATCTCTCCTTTGTGTGGCTGCTTGATTCCGTTGAGCCCGATAAGGGGACAAAGGGCATCGGGCGAGATCTGGGAGCGACGCGACGCGACGGGAGCGGGTGGACCACGCACTAGGGATCTCGTAGACGCGCCGGTAGTATATTAGTGTTGTTGTTTCGTTGAGAGACAGCTTATGGTGTTTGGTTAGGTTGCGTAGAAGCTGTGAGAGTGATATATATACCTCATTGATTAGAGGTGTGTTTGGATTTGTGTTTGAAGAGACTGGAGCAAGAAACGCAAAATAAAACAACGATCTTACTATAATAATTAAGCTATTTACATAGTTAACAGTTTAATTTTATTAGAGAATTTTATTATAGTAATTTCTCGAAAACTCGAGAATTCCCGGGAATCCTCAGTTTGCGAGTCGAGTCTAGCCACATTTATAAATAGTTATATTTATAATACTTAATATTAGAATTCCAAAATGTGTGATAAATATATATATATACATATATAAAATAATAAAATTTAAATACAATTCCAAAAAAAAAATCAGTAATTTTAGACTTATAAATTTTGCAATTTTTTTTTATTTTGCTGTCTAGTGCATTTATTCAGTTTAGGAACACTAAAATTTTACAATCATGTCAAGAAATAATATATAAATATTAAATGCAATAAAACTAAAATAACTATTATACAACTTATAGCTAAGAACAATTAAAATGCGTCGTGGAATAGGTACCTCCGCATCGCATGCCTCTTGTGGTAGCGTTCCCAGAAGACTGGCAGCATTGCTACGTTGTATGGCAATGCTTATTCTCTGACCTAAAAATCTTATTACAAAACGTCAAAATAAAATTAAGTAAACAGATCATCGGTTTGAAAAGCGATCCCGACCTGAGAAGACGCCGGCAAGAAAAACAGCAGACTTTTTTTTAATTGACGGATCCTTTGTCGCTTCAGAGGTGCCGGACGTGGAGGGCGGCGGGCACTCTGTCCTCGGCACGGTGGGCGGCGCCGCGCTACTGCCGTGCGGCGTGCGCGCGCCGCCGCGCCTGGCGCTGCGCCTGCACACGGCCGCGCCGCCCGACCGCCGCGTGTACGGCGCCGCCCGCCTGCACAATGCGCCGCCGCTGCTCAAGCTCAATGTAAGTGTACTAAAGCAGGCCGCCGCCGTTTCCGGGGACGAGTTGGGGACTTTGTAGTCCCCACACCCAACGAGAGGGCCGGATCGTGAGAGCTGGCGCTGGGTCGGCCGGGCTTCGAGGGATATGTCTGTCAACCTCACCTTCGGCAATCAAAGCGACCCACAGGCGGCGTGCGTTTTGGTCGGTTCGAGTCCAACATAACCTCTTCTACCGGCTCCGGTGGGTGGGTATCCGTGGGGATTTTGCGCACGTAAAAATCAAATAAAGGCTTTCCACAGACATGAAGCGGCGGCACGTCCTGTGCTGCTGCTATTTGCGGTCGCCTGAACAAACTTTTGGTCGATAGAAGGTACGACACGACGGTATTTTCATCTAATTGAGTGGTCCGACTGGGGAAGTACCCTATACAAAACTAACCATAAATAGCCATAATAACCTCGTGTTGTGTTCCCGGCGGTGAGTACAGTAGCCAGAGCTCACTGGAGAGTTTTTGTGCTGTCAGTGGGAAGACCAAAAGCTTGTCCTGTTATATTTCTTACACTGACGGCACAGAAACTCTGTGCGTACAGGGTTGGCAGCGCGAGTGTGGGTCCTCTAGTCAAAGTCAAAAATCATTTATTCTGTATAGACCATTATATCGGCACTTACAAAACGTCAACAAAAAAGGAAAATGAATATCAGTTTAGTAATGCCGGTTCGAAACGCGGCCCCGACCTGAGAAGACTCCGGCAAGAAACTTAGCGGGTATTTCTTTTTTTGGTCTATTTATAAACATACACTTAGTCTACTTGATCTGGTGTTACACACGTCCATAGGCCACGGTAACCACTTTCTATCAAGTGGACCGTGTGCTTGTCTGCCACCTAAGTGGTAGATAAGAATGCGTGTGTAATGTTGTGACCGTGGGGGTGGGGGGTGTGCAGGTGACGTGGCTCAAGAACGGCTCGCCGCTGCGTGTGGAGAGCGCGCGCATGGCGCTGACGCCGAGCGGCGCGCTGGAGGTGGAGCCGCTGCGCGCGCACGACGCCGCGCGCTACCGCTGCCGCGTGGCGCTGGCGCACCTGCCGCACCTCTACAAGTGAGCGAACACTACACCGATCGCAAGCATTTCTTGCTTTATATTTTCCCGAAGTACGAGAATTCTCGGGTAAAAGTTCCCAGAAAGTCTCGAGTGTTCGAGAAATTTGTGAAACTTTAGAATTAATTAATGATATCAATTGGCTTCAAAATTGTATGTTAAGTAATAGATTTTTACACACATTAATGAAAATGAAAAAAATACTTTTTCTTGTCTCGAGTGAGGCCAGATTACCCGGGAATTCTCGTTTCGTGAAATGTACAAATGTTATTTTTAAACTATCGCGGTGTGAATTCATAATTACACAACGGTTCTGCGGGTCTAAAAAGGCCACATTGAGCGGTACCGCCAAAAACGAGTAACTTTATGAATTGTCAGTAGATCTCGATCGATTCCTTTAAAATTCGTAAATTGGTCGCATATCCTGAGCAGAATTACAACAATTCGTTTACCAAGCAAATTCTAATTTCGTTTAAATGTTGCCGCATGCCAAAAATAGGATCGCGTTGTTACGAGTTTTTTTCTGTAGTATTTTTACATACTAAGTGTGTTAATTTGTAGAATATGACAATGTGTTATTAAAACAATAAAACTATTTAATATCAATTACCCACCATAGAATTATTGGAAATAAAATTATAAGAACGAAATTTTGATTTCGTTATAAGTTTCGTTTTGGTATAAGTGTTGCCATTAACTGTTAGCGTCTACAGCTTGACTTAGTATTATTTTATCTGTGATGTACTCTTGTGCTTAACATTGAATTACAGGAATTACTCTTTTTTTCGCTAGATGGTGCTGTAGTCCAGCTCATAAAATAATGGTTTCAGTTAAGTAACAATGGTTAATTTGTGGATAAAATAATACAAAACGTTTTTTTATTCTTATTTTTTTCATATTATAGCGTGTTTATTAAAAAATAAGCAAAAGGAATTGAATGTGTTGCTGCTTTCGAATCTGCTAACTAACATCAACGCAATTCATACTTAGTGAATCATTTTACGTTTTCTATACAAAGTGTCAACTATTTGAATTGCGAAATTAGAATTAAGCGCAGTTCATATCAGTGTGTGACCTTTTTATGATTTTCAATATGACTCATATTATTATCCTAACAAGATTCCTTCAAAGCAACTTTTTTAAACCCGCTGGACTTTTCGCGATGAAATCATGGAACTTACTATTTCTGCCGACGTTTCGGATGCGTTGCAGCACCCGTGGTCATGACTTGACTAGCTTGCGAACGTCGAGAGGTATGAACATTTTTTGTGCGCCTACCCACCATTACAATTTTTTTTGAACGGTTAGGCTGGTCTAACGTCGGCGGAAATAGTAAGTTCTATTAATTAATCGCGAAACGTTCTGCACCGTTGTATAATTAATGAATGTTACATTAGGTCGTCGCTAATAAACTGACAGTGTGCAAGTAGTCAAACTCAAAAATCATTTATTCTACATAGACCACTATATCGGCACTTACAAAACGTCAACAAAAAAGGAACATGAATATCAGTTTAGTAAATGTAACACCGGTTCGAAACGCGGCCTCGACCTGAGAAGACTCCGGCAAGAAACTCAGCGGGCATTTCTTTTCTTGGTCTATTTACAAACTTACACTTAGTCTACTTAATCAAAATACAAAAATTTACTTGAGTAGCATAGTTGAGCGAACAACTCATTTCCAAGCTTGTTTATCATCCAAGTATTCTTGGATTTTATAATACCCTTTCTGGCGCAATTTGCTTTGAATTATATTTTTAAATTTATACATAGGTAAATCCCTAATTTCATTAGGGAGCTTGTTAAAAGTGTGCAGTGAGTTGTAAGTGTAGTGAACTAAACGGTGTCGCGGTGCAGGACGAGCGAGGAGACGGAGCTGCGCGTGGGCGCGGAGGCGGCGGGCGCGGAGGCGCCGCCGCGGTTCGTCGCCACGCCGCAGCCGCTCACCGTCATGGAAGGTAACCATTTGTTTTATACTACTTAGGTAGCAGACAATGCCCACCAGATGGAAAGTAGTTACCGTGACGTATGACCGTGTGTAACACCAGTGGAGTCACATCCGTGCTGCTGACCCTGTAATGATTTTATGTGGCCTCAGTGCAGAACACAAAACCAGGTCAAGCCTTTGGTCTTCCCACTGACAGCACAAAACTCTCCAGTGAATAGCTACTGCTGCTTAGACCACTTCTTCTTCATCCTCATCCGTTCACTGCTTTCTTGCAGACCACTCTCTTACATTAAACGAATAAACTCGGTAGATACCTCTGACATCGCCGAAGGATTTTGAATTTCCAGCATGGTTCTAATGAGAACTGTTAGCTAGTTTTTTTTATATACCACTTAAGTGGCAGAGAAGCACGCGGCCCACCTGATAAAAAGTGGGCGCCGTGGTCTATGGACGCGTGCAAAACTAAGAGTCACACTCGCGCTGCCAACCCCAAGCATTGAAAGTTTCTGCGCCGTCAGTGTAAAAGACAAAGCAGAACAAGTTTTTGGTCTTTCCACTGACAGGACAAAAGCCCTCCAGTGAGCTCTGGCTACCCTACTCACCGCCGGGAACACAATACGAAGTTATTATTACCGCGGTATTCTGTAGGGCGGAGGAGCTTCCCCAATCGGATCGGACTGCTCGATTGGACGGAAATACTGTCGTGTCCTACCTCCTTAGGAAAAGCCTCTAGAATAGAACAGGCTTTGGATTCCCGTTCTCATGAAGACCCGTTTTAGATGTAAATTATTTACATACATACATACATAAAATCACGCCTGTCTCCAATAGGGGTAGGCAGAGATCACGGATCTCCATTTGCTACGATCCTGACATACTACTCTCGCTTCATTCACTCTCATTACATTCTTCATCCATGCTCGTCGGTTTAGGGTACTCCTGACCTGCCCCTTTTCTAAAACTTCCCCGATTTGGTCCAGGTATGTGCGCCTAGGTCTTCCCCTTCCGACGGTACCATCCACACTCGCCTCATACACCTGTTTCGTTAGTCTTCTTTCATTCATTCTCTCAACATGACCAAACCATCTCAACATTCTTCTCTCAATTCTCATCACTACATCTTCTATCACTCCACATCGTTCTCTTATCACGCTATTTCTCACTCTATCTTTCAAGGTCAAGCCACACATACTTCGCAACGCACGCATTATTAAATTATTTATCGATTGAAATATCTAATTCATTACCAGCACTCGTGTTTCCTTCTTCCTACAGTCCCGGGTTCTTTAAGCGGGGCGTGAAAAAGCATTTGATGGGGCCGCCAAGCTGACTGCCACCTTTGTAACATTACTTACTGTCTGTAACGGTGACCCTCTTTCATGAGACTTTAGCTTACCATCAGGCGAGGTGAAGTCAAGTGGGCGTGTCTTAGATATAAAAGAATAAAATAAAATAAAAAATGTTATTAACTAATAAGTAAATGTGTGACGTGACAGGCGCGTCGGTGACGTTCGACTGCGCGGCGGTGGGCAACCCCAAGCCCGAGATTACGTGGCTCAACAACGGCGCCTCCATCGACCTCAAGTACGTATTACATACATATAATCACGCCTTTATCCCTGGAGGGTTGGGCAGAGGTGAATTAACACCCACATTTCACCAATAATTGTATTCGGTCCCACGTAATGAGGGGTGAGCTTATTGCCGAGTACGTATTACTGTAGCTATTATCTGTGTGTGTTGAAAATTAGTCATAACTAATGTTTTGTTTCGAGATTAGGCCTTCTTAGTTTGCTGAGACGACGGTGCAATGAGCTCTTCCCAGTAGCAAGAGGGAGATACCGTGGTTCCAGCATCTGAGGGGGTCGTATCAATGATGATGGATCTGGGTGCTTTTGTAGTTATGAAATATACAATTAATTACCAGTTGGTATGAGAGCGATACCTATGACTAAAAATAATTTCAACGTGTTTATTTTTCTATTGGATAAATGTCTTTTATTCGGTAAGGGGATAGGGAGTTTATGGGTGGCAAATTTAATGTCACAGATATTATATGGACTGATGTAAAACAAATAAAATGATTAATGAAATAATTGCATGTGTGACATAAGTTGTATTAGTATTTGTTATTATTAGTGTGATGACCGCGGTGGCCTAGTGGTATGGGTAATAGGCAATGGGCTGCTGAGATGAGGTCTCGGGTTCGATCCCAGGTTTTACCATGGCACACACCAATGACTTTTCGATGCTTTTCGAAGTTATGTGTGTATTTATCGTACAGGTTTATAAGTGTCCGGTTAATGGCAATATGCTAGCCACCTATTACATTAGGACCTAAACATAAACTGGCGAAATGTGGGTACTAGCACCTCTGTCTACCCCTTCGGGGATATAGGCGTGAATTTAAGTTATGTTATGTTATTATTATTGTAAAACTAAATATTTCTACACCAATTATGGTAGAATATGTATGACCAATGTAATAATATAAAGACCTCGATGTACCATATTCTAAGAAATAAACAATTTAATTCAAAAAACTAACAAAAATCCAATGTGGCAAGTCGGGATGTTGAGATAGACTTATTCTTCACTAGTGTCTCTAAAGTAAAGAAAGCACTACTTTGTTGACTGAGTAATTTTCTTTTATTATGCTTACTACAAATAACACTTAATACGTGGGGCGCACTATAAGTTTCCGGAATGAATATGAAAAAATACTATTAAAGGTACAAAATTAATTTATTGTTTTTAAAATAATCTCCCTTGGCGTCTATGCACTTTTTCATTCGATCAAACCAGCTTTGAAAACTTTTGTGCCACTCCTCTGTGGTGACCTCTGAAACGTGTTTTTCATACTCCTCGACAGCCTCTTCTGGTGATGAAAATCGTTGGCCGCGTAATTGGTTCTTAATTTTTGGGAACAGATAAAAGTCACAAGGTGCCAGGTCGGGACTGTATGCAGGATGACTCATGAGTTCTACATTTTTCGCCTTCAAAAAGTCGTTTGTCTGTCTGGCCGTGTGAGAACTAGCATTGTCGTGGTGCAGGATGATACGGCGTTTACGGTTATTTTTACGGAGTTCGTCAATAACTTCCGGCAAACAAATGGTCGTGGACCAGTCACTATTCACAGTACGACGATTTTCTAAAGCAACAGTAGCCACGTGTCCAGTTTTATTAAAAAAAGAAGCAATCATCCGCTTAGATGCACTTTTCACGCGCGCCACTTTGGTTGGTTTCGGCTCATCTTGAAAGACCCATACGCTCGATTGCTGCTTTGTTTTGGGATCGTAGCAATAAATCCATGTTTCGTCACCTGTTACTATGTCCCACACCAAATTTGACGCACCTTCGTTGAATCTGGTAAGCATGGCACTGCACCAAGTGACGCGGTCCGTTTTTTGATCCTCGGTCAAGTTATGTGGGATCCACCGCGAGCACAGCTTTCTCACACCCAAATGTTTGTGTAGGATTGATTGTATTTGACTCATGCCTATTTCTAAGGATGCGCGAATTTCATGGTAGGTCACATGCCTGTCTTTCAATCATACGGCGCACAGCATCGATGTTTTTGTTGGTCACAGCGGTGGACGGCCGACCATCGCGAGATTCGTCACTGAGATTGATACGACCACGCTTGAATTATGCATACCAGCTATAAACAGTCGTCTTGCATGGAGCTTTATCGCCAAAAGCTGTTTCAAGCCGAGCGATGCTCTGTTGAGCCGTCAAATTACACTTAAAATCGTAGAAAATCATACTACGAAAATTTTCCCGAGTTAAATCCATGTTGATGCAGACACACAATTTTTTAAATGGCGCCACAAGGTAAAAGCAAAAGACAGTCAGATGAAACAAACTGTATTCTACAGCCAAAGAGTTCTATTTTCAAATGTTGTAATAAATTTTTAAATATTGTTTATGTAAGTGGCCAGTTCCGGAAACTTTTAGTGTAACCTATGTATACCTAGATGTGAAATTGGTAGTAAAATTGTGGTGCCACAATATCCTCAAATTTAAACGACATGTTACCGGTGAAAGCTTGTAAATGTCCTTTAATATGTTATTTGATTTTCCCCTACTACTTTTTAGCTGTAAGTTTTCCTAAAATGTTAAAATAAATAAAAAGATGAGTTAGTTTACGATGAACGAGTGCTACATGAGACGCGTGTCCGCAGCGACCTGGACTCGCGCTTCTACCTGGTGGGGTCGGGCTCGCTGCGCGTGCAGGCGGCGCGCGCGCTGGACGCGGGCGCCTACACGTGCCGCGCGCACAACCGCCTCGACTCCGCCGACCACTCCGCGCAGCTGCACGTGCTGGTGAGCGCCGCCCGCGCCGGCCCCGCCGCGCCGCCCTGGGGCACTCCGCGCTCACCAGCTACGAGTGCTCCAGGGCGGCGCCAGCGGCCCGGTGTTCATCTACATTACACTAAAACTAGCTAATTATTTCCATTTGTACGCTTATTTCAGCCTAAATATTGTATTTTAAATATACAAAATGTTAGGGGAACACTATCGATAATGATAACAGTCGATGCAAGCTAATTTAGATTTTTTGATCGCAATACTTTTTTTATATTTACATTTGTGTAACTTTTATCTAAATAATTATTTACAAAATGTGTCGCTTCGTTATCAGAAACTTCAGTGTATCAAAGTTAAAAAAAATGAACGAAAAAATGTTCAAATTTTTTTTTAAAGCGTCAATGTATCGACTGCCTTTGTTATCGGGAGAGCCTCCCTAACAGTCCGTACAAAGTGTGTGAGTGACCCGCAGACGGCGCCGCGCGTGCACATCCCGGAGGGCGCGGTGCAGACGGCGCGCGCTCGCGGTGACGTCACGCTACGCTGTGACGTCAGAGGGCGGCCGGCGCCCACCGTAACGTGGCTCAAGAACGGCGAGCCGCTCACGCTCAACAACCACGACATCGCGCTCGTCGACGGGTACGTGCTCCGCCCACCTACCCTACGGGGAACATAAGCGAGGGTTATGGTTTTGAAAGACTGTTCATTTGTTTCTAGACCTTGCACTTATTAGAACGGGACAGATCTTATAGCGTCTTAATCGTCCGCTGGTTAAAGGTTGTATAGCGTGTCACTGAATCTAATATGGCGCCCTCTAATTCTTAACCTTATGTTTATCATAATCGTCGTGTTTTTGTAATTAGTAAAAAAAATAACAAATAATTTCTACGTTACCGCGCGGTGATGAAAGTAGACAAGATTTTCTTACTGGTTAAGTTAATAGAGAATCTCCTAGAAATAGATGGTTTGGACCTTAAATGTCGTTTTTTATGTTGATATTTCAAGATTTTCATAGCATTCATTAGCTTCAAAAAATGCATTTATTGCCTGTGGTACACCTGTGTAGTGCACCCGGGTATCCACCCAGGTACGTAATATGTTCCCATCATTTGCCTGCCCTTGTCGCGTGTACCTGAGGTGGTCGCACCATATGTTCCCAATGCCCACATAGTGTTATAGCCCTTGTGTCGGTGCAGCGCGTCGCTCCGTATCCAGGGCGTGCTGCGGGTGGACGCGGGCATGTTCCAGTGCGCCGCGACGTCGCCCGCCGGCTCGGCGCTGGCCGCCCTGCGGCTCGTCGTGCTGCCGCCGGCGGACGGTAAGCACCGACCTGCGGTTCGACTGCAATGCGCACTCATTGTGTTATAGTGGAATCCTGGTGACCTATTATATGTTGGGATATACATCTCGGACCTAGATCGGGAGACAAACGAGGCCCTGGCGAGCGCGGATGGTCTTGTAATAATATAATCTATGGTGGTGGGTGTGAGCTCGTTCATCGCCGTAGCAACCCGTGCTATCCTTAAAAGACACCCAAGAAAGAGCAAATTTGAGCACACATTAGGTCCAAAATATATATCCTGAGGTATACCTCCTATATATATATATCAGGCACCAGCGATCCACAACCAGATTCTGTACCTCTTAAGTTGTGTAAACACTATGTATAATTTTGGTTGCTGTTGGTAAATAAGTTATTTACTATTATTATTATTATTATTAACATTTCCAATCATCTACATCCCGTTCCGCTTACATTATGCATTTTTCATCCTTCATTGCTAAATAAAATTATTTTATTTTTATGTTGCTGATTTAATTTATTTTGGTTATCATTTTCGTTTTCATCACCTTCCTTCCAGACTTTAGCAACACCACCGCGGAAGCGCCTCCATCATTGAACACGACACACGACATCTTCACCTCGCTCGTCTCTGATCACGACTCTATAGACCCCACGCCCGACGACCCCGACTTCCTAGGAGAGACTTCATCCGCTTACACTTCAGGGCCCGACTTAGAATACGATGATAATTATGACGACGATGACGACGGTACTACCGTTAACAATTATGACGGTTCGTCGTTTAATAATGATGATTTATTAGACAAACATTTGAACGCTCTTGATAGTTCTGATGTTAGTAATGGTAATACAGGAGTTAACGATGATGATGATGACTCTTTTCACGCTGCTCAAGGATTGGACTTAGACTTGGAGACGTTGAAGTCGGCTAACGCGAGTGTAGTGTCTCCCCCGCGGTCGCTGAAGGCCGTCATAGTGAAGCACAGGTTCGTGACGTTGAGCTGGGAGGAGCCGCAGCACAAGGTGGAGGAGGTTACAGGATATGCTGTGATTTATAAAGTCAGAGGGAGTGAAAGGTGAGTTGTTTAGTAATATTATCATACTACAATGCTAAGATATAATATATTTTGGTTATAAAAAATGAAGGGGCATTCATGCGTTTGGAAATTTTCTTTAACTAGGAGCATATTAACAATTTGATAAAAATAGTTGAAAAAATATTCGGATGGTATAAATCTAAACCTAAAATGCATCACAGTCAATAAACTATATTATTCCATCCAGATAATTAATTGTTAAATATGCGACTAAAACCAGCAACATGACAGATTTGAAACAGTAGTGTAAGTTGTGACTTGTACCAAGCCTCTCTCGTACCTCGACCAGGGAGCGCGTGGCGCGGGGCGGCGCGACCCGCCACGAGATGAACGTGGCGTCGCTGCAACCCAACACCACGTACCAGTTCGCGGTACTCGCTTACACCGAACACGGCACCTCGCCCCCTAGTGACGTGAGTTATATATTATAACTGAGTATGTAGTCGAGAATGAATTATAAAAATGTTACTTACATTATGGAAAAAAAAATAGAAATGCGTGGTCCCAGTATATCTCCTTGTGACATTCCAAATGCATAATACTTAAAAATGAATGAAATTGAAGCAAGATTTTGGAACTTTTCGAGAACACTTTTTATGTATCTATGACCTTAGTAAAAGGGGTATTATTTATGGTGTATCATGTTGTTTTAATTTTAAATTTCTTATTGTAACTGTGGTATAGTTAGTCGAAGCCTTTATATCTCTCCACATGGGATTGATTTTTCTTCAACCGAAAATTGTAGTAACGTATAATGAATGAAAAATATTGTACTATGAAGCTATTTCAATGTAAAATCAAATGTTTTTATGATTTTTACAATTAATTGTCGGTTGTGGCACCGTCTGTGTGAAATTCAGATTTCATGGCAAATTATATTAGGACTAAAAAGTAGCTTTGATATCTGTTATCTTAGACTATAATCTATTTCTGTGTCAAAACTCAGCGTGATTGGTTAAAAAACATCCAAACATTGAAAATATCAGTAGAATCACTTGTGTAACGCACTGTGGCAGACGATCGAGGTGCGCACCTCCGCGGAGGAGGGGACGCACGGGCCGCCGCTGGACCTGCGCGCGGAGAGCGCGGGCCCGCACGCGCTGCGCCTCAGCTGGGCGCCGCCCGCGCAGCCGCCCGCGCCCGCCAGGTACTCCGTGCACTACACCGAGGTGAGCCGACATTGTGTGCACCCCGCGCCATTTGGCGACTACAAGTCGGAATACTAAGTCATTACGAATCCTGTATCGCGAAATGGAAGTTCTCGTGCTGGTACAATACATAGTTAATATCCCAGCGATAATTTTTCAGATGCGGTAGTATTCAGTGATTTTTTTTACCACAAAAACAAAATTTGAATCCCGATTTCCAGTCTAAAAGGAAAACCCGACTGCTGTTTAAAAGATCGAAATAATTTAGATAGCAGGCTATACCCTATTGACAGTCATAAAGTGAAAGAAAAATAATGGATACCGCCTGCTGTCATAGTTGTTTTGATTTTTTATACATCAGTCGGGTTAATTGCAAGTTCAAATGCATTTATAATTTGTTCAATACTGGATTGCGGATCTTCCAGTGGGTTTACCATGAAGTCTTAAAACAGGTCAACAGTTAAACGGCTATAATTTACCAAATGCATAAATAACTTTGTAATCCCATATAAATATACAGGGTGTATTTTTGAAACGGAGCAGTAAGGGCAAGTACCGTAACCGTTGCAGTTACAGCAAAACGTTCTTAAAAGACCTTCCCTAACTTTTTGGGACATTTTGAACTGCATTCACAGATTTTGTAAAAAATTTACAGTTAGCAAAAAAAAATGCAAGAAGTTCATATTTGTTTTTTTATGCCCATCGATTCTATTTCATGTGGGGATCAAAAAAACTCTATGGGACCATTTTAGCTTTCAGTACTAGAAAAGACAGAAATCGCCAAAAACGTTTCCCATACATTTCGTACGGAAATATGATAAATCAACTCGAAACTCATAGGTCAGGTAAAATTTTGAACTTTTTTAAATAAAAAAAATCATTTAAACATTTAAGAAATTGGTTTATGAAATAAATTGCTCAAAATGATTTCCATTTTCACGAATACATAAGTCTATCCTTTTTTGCACTGAACGAATGGCAGCTAATAATGTTCTGGGATGAATATTACGTAAAATGGTCATTAATACATCCTTGAGCTCTTGAACACTGGCGTACGTCGTCTTATACACCTCGTTTTTCACGAAACCCAATAAAAAAAAAACAAATGGTGTTAAATCGGGGCTACGAGGTGGCCACTGTGTTGGACATATCGATAGCACTTGTAGCCGTTTTCTTCCATATCTTTATCACAAGGGAGTGGGATACACCTAATTCAAGGGCGACTTGCCTGGACGATACCTCTGGGTATGCTTCGACATAAGTCAGAACCGCAATCTCCGTGTCCATGTCCACACGAGGCTGCCGCTTTCTTTTGAAAGAACCCTGCAATTCCAGGTTTTTCAAAAGATTTGTTGTATTTGTTTGAACCTTTCTTGTTGGCACTTGCCGCAACGGATACTTATTGCGGTACCACACTAATGCAGCTCCCGCATTTCGATTATTGACAAAATACCAGATTTTCGAATCAAATTCGAAATTTGAGGGTAAAAATTATTTTTATTTACTTTACAGTCAATTCTACCCACTTCCTGGCCATAACAAAAAGTTAGACCATCGTAGAAATTTGTTTCTGTTGCCGAAATGTATGGGAAACGTTTTTGGCGATTTCTGTCTTTCCTAGTACTGAAAGCTAAAATGGTCTCATAGAGTTTTTTGATCCCCACATGAAATAGAATCGATTGGCATAAAAAAAATTTTTGGACTTTTTGCATTTTTTTTGCCAACTGTAAGTTTTTTACAAAATCTGTGAATGCAGTTCAAAATATGTTAAAAAGTTAGGGAAGGTCTTCTAAGAACGTTTTGCTGTAACTGCAACGGTTAAGGTACTTGCCCTTACTGCCCCGTTTCAAAAATACACCCTGTATATGATTACAAAGTTACATTTGCAGTTGGTAATTGTGACAGCAGTTCAATTGTTGACCTGTTTTAAGCGTTCATGGTACGTGTCCTAGTGACATAGCATAGTCCTAGGAGCACCTCGGTAGTGAGCGCCGCGGCCTGTCCCCGCAGGTGGAGAGCGGGCGCGAGCAGCTGCAGTGGGTGGAGGCGGCGGGCGCCGGGCCGCTGGCGCACACGCTGGGCGGGCTGCGCGCGGCGTGCGCGTACGCCGTGCGCGTGGCGGCGCCGGGCGGCGCGCCCGCCGCCGCGCGCGCGCGCACCGCCGCCGACGCGCCCGCCGCGCCGCCCGCCAACGTCAGCGCGCTCGCCACCAGCGCCAACGTACGTATAGCACTCGCCGAGCGGCGCGCTTGTACCGCTGCACTCGCACACGCCGACGCATGTAGTATACCATTAAAAGAGTCTTTAATTACAGGATACGAAATAACTATGCTGCAATTCTGAGAGACTGGTGAAGGTCGTTGAAATCTGATCAGATCAGAGTTAATGTTATCGGCTGTTGTTGTAATATCAACGTGCTCGCTTCCAGTCGATCCTGGTCCGCTGGGACGCGCCGCCCTCGCGCACGCACCGCGGCCCGCTCACCGGCTACAAGGTGCGCTACCGAGCCCTGCCCTCGCCCGCGCCCTCCGCCGCGCCGGGGGGCGGGGGCGCGAGCGCGGGGGGCGGTGGCGGCGCCCGCAGGAAGGCCGACTCGCTCACCACGCCCGCCGACCAGAGGCGGGCCGAGCTGAGGCCGTTGGAGACGGCTACCACTTACCAGGTTTGTTGGAATGATTTGCGTCGGTATTACGCTACTTTTGAGTTTGGGTGTATAGGGCCCCCCTAAGATCTTCGGTACGAAACATGCAGCCTTGCCTAAAACACAGATACACTGTGATTTAATTTGTGTACTAAATTAAACTAGTAATTCTGATCTACGATCTTGCGAGCACTCATTCAAATATCCTAAAAAAATGTATCTTATCTTAACGATTAATATCTTTAAACAACCTTAATTGTTTCACCAAAATAATGACGATCTGTTCTTAATAAATACTATAGTCAATTTCTCCCTTTGGTTCCTCATTTTCCCTTCTATTAAAATCTCGCATCGATAGCTCGGTGAACTAAATATCGCACACGTGACATTCACAGATCCGCGTGTGCGCCATCAACGCCAACGGCTCGGGCCCGTTCAGCGAGTGGGTGACGGCCAGCACGCAGCGCCAGGAGCTGGACGAGAGCCGCGTGCCGCCGCAGCCGCCCGCGCTCACCAGTGGGTACCCGGCCGAGCCTCGCGCAGGGCCCGGCCGCAGGGTACTGAGCCGCCACTCTGTTGCAGCCCGCGCCGGCCGCGACTGGATCTCCGTGTGGTGGTCGGACGAGGACAGCGCCGGCGGCGTGGTGGTGCGCGGCTACGTGCTGGGCTGGGGGCTCGGCGTGCCCGACGACGCGTCCCGCGAGCTGCCCGCGCATCTACACTCGCACGTCATCAGGGGACTCGGTATGTCACACTATAGCGCGGCTACGTGCTGGGCTGGGGGCTCGGCGTGCCCGACGACGCGTCCCGCGAGCTGCCCGCGCATCTACACTCGCACGTCATCAGGGGACTCGGTATGTCACACTATAGCGCGGCTACGTGCTGGGCTGGGGGCTCGGCGTGCCCGACGACGCGTCCCGCGAGCTGCCCGCGCATCTACACTCGCACGTCATCAGGGGACTCGGTATGTCACACTATAGCGCGGCTACGTGCTGGGCTGGGGGCTCGGCGTGCCCGACGACGCGTCCCGCGAGCTGCCCGCGCATCTACACTCGCACGTCATCAGGGGACTCGGTATGTCACACTATAGCGCGGCTACGTGCTGGGCTGGGGGCTCGGCGTGCCCGACGACGCGTCCCGCGAGCTGCCCGCGCATCTACACTCGCACGTCATCAGGGGACTCGGTATGTCACACTATAGCGCGGCTACGTGCTGGGCTGGGGGCTCGGCGTGCCCGACGACGCGTCCCGCGAGCTGCCCGCGCATCTACACTCGCACGTCATCAGGGGACTCGGTATGTCACACTACGCAGGCTGGACTGGGATTCCGATGTAGATCTACCCCACAACTCTTATAGCGCGATTTAGAAACGACAGTCACGCCAGATACAGACACATTGATATATTTGCTGAATCAAAACTAGCAGGTGCTTTCTGCGACCTTCAATCACTCTAACAATCACCTGTGTTTTCGAATTGCAGCACTAGTTTTTCATACAACGTTTAACGATATACGTATCATCTGGTAAGCTCATCGAACTAGGTTTAGTGATATCCCTTTTCTACTAAGTTGAAATATAGCCTGTTTTTAAAAACTCACCAAATAATATTGTCCCCCTCCAGAATCGAACTCCGAGTACGTGATATCGCTCCGCGCGAGCAACTCCCGCGGCCTGGGCCCCGCCGTGTACGCCACGGTGAGGACCAAGCCTCCCGCGGCTGATGAGGACGAGCTCGACGATGAGGATGAGGAGAGCGACGATGATGATGACGACGAGAATGAGCCGCCGCCGCTCATACCGCCCGTCGGGGTTAAGGTTTGTCAAGTGTAACGTCCCTGGTGTTGCACACGTCCTAACGTGTGCTTGTCTGCCATAAAAAAACTAATAAACAACTCTCTCCACCAGGTCATAATGTTGAGCGGGGGTACAGCTGTTGTCTACTGGACAGATCCTACGCTGCCAAAGGGACAGGTATCTATTCTTCCTTCCTTTGCCATAGTGTAGAACTCAATATTTCTTGATTTCTTTACTACGTGATGAATATATCGTAAAGTGGCTAGTGGCTACTAGCATCCATGGTGTACCTCGAGACATATGTCTTGGACCGCAGTCGCGAGGCAAACGAGCCCCTGCCGTGCGCGGATTGTTTTGTAACAATCTATGCTTGGTAAATTTGAGCTCTTCCACTACTATCCTCAAAAAACCCCCAAGAAACGTCTACTGCGCGTATAGAGCACATTTTAGGTCCAAGATATGTATCCCGAGGTATACTTCCATTCCATTACCCGTTCAAGTCTGTACTCGCGTTTTATAATTACTATAGTAGAGTGTATCATGTTAATGACCTACAATGATTTTCCGTATATAGACGGCGACTGATGGCCGTCGTTACGTGGTCCGCTGGTCGAGCGCAGGTGGTCGAGTCCGCACGTTCAACGCAAGTGACCTTAACTGCATGCTCGATGACCTGCGGCCCTTCACGCTTTATGAGTTCGCCGTCAAGCTCATCAAAGGTACATTACTTTCGTTGTATTGACCCCATGTTTGCTCCTTGAGGTACCCCATCTATAACATAAAATCTTAAGGTGAAAATATCTTGATAATTTTCTATTTCTGATATAAAAAATAGAAAGGCATGTATATTGTATGCTTTTAAATACATGTTATTATTATTATTGTATATTATAAAGTTTGTAAGTGCCATGGATAATATAACATATGTTGTCAAACGCATGGCTGGAATTTTATTTCAATATCTGCAGGAACTCTTTAAATTATATTAGTACTATAAAAATATAATGACTACCTACGTTTTTTTTCGTTCAGGTGGTCGTGAGTCAGCGTGGTCGATGATAGTATCGAACACGACGCAGGAGGTGGCCCCCGGCTCGCCCCCGCGCGATCTGCGCCCCTCTCCCGCTCCGCCCCCCGCCTCCCCCGCCCGCGCTGTGGACCTCGTGTGGCAGCCCCCCACTAAACCTAATGGAGTTATTACTGGCAAGTAACTGTGATAAATTTATGAGGCATCCATGTTATGCCAAACTTTCATGAGCCTATTACTGGCAAAAGGACATAGGTGAATTAAATATTGGAGTCTTATTTGTGCCTGAAAGTAAACGTAAAAAAGTCAGATAAATTAATGCCATGCTATTCCTATTAATATTATGGTGTATCGCAGTCATGGTTGAGGCAGGATGTGATGTCTACAAGGAAATTAGAATGTATGGTATGTTATATACATTTATGTGGGTAGGAATCATATTTGAGTGTAATTTTCAATCATTTAGTAACACTATTTTTTTATTTGTCCTTTTGCAGGTTACGTCATAATGTATGCAGTTTCCCGTGGAGGCAACAATGAGGAGTGGACGGCGATAGCGGCGTTAGGCGATAGGACCCGAGCCAGGGTCGAGCGACTGAGAGCCAGGACTACCTATCTGTTCAAACTGCAGGCGAGGAATTCCAAGGGCTTAGGACCTTTCTGTACTCCCGTCACGTATACCACCGCTATGGGTAAGTCGAGTTCTTTTAAATACCTCACAAATAGATGAGGTAGATAAGTATTTAAATAATAAAATTTAATACAGAGTTGTAAAATCTTGAAGTCAACTTTCAAATAAAATTAAATAATGGAAATAAATATTAAATTACAGGCATAACGAACTCATGAATCTGTAAGAAAAATTTTGGCAATTTCATGGGTAAAGACCTAATATAAATAGACATTTAACGAAATAGTTATCTTGGAAGCGTTTGATACTTTTAATCAACGCAGGCCGCGCCGTTTGCGCGCCTCCCCGTTTCCGGGGACGAGTTGGGGACTCTGTAGTCCCCACACCCGAGAAGAGGGCCAGATTGTAAGAGATGGGTCGGTGGTGTGAGGGATATGCCTGTCAATCTCATCTTCGGCAACCAAAAACGACCCACAGGCGGCGTGCATTTTGGTCGGTTCGAGTCCGACATAACCTCTTCCACCGGAGCCGGTGGGGGGGGGGGGGGGGGGGTGTATCCGTGGGGAAATTACGCACGTAAAAAAAACCTTTAATCATTTAATATTGTAAAATAATTTTATAAGTCCTTATTATACGCGCCACACAACTTTCCGTCTATGAACTTCGCGCGAAAGGCGTAGCAATGATGCATTTATAGGTATCAGAGGGGTAAAACCTGCGCAGCTGAGGGGGACGGGTAGGCACGTGGCCGACCGACGCGATGCACCTGCACATTGAGTCTTGCGTCTCGCTTTGACGCGTTCGGTAATTTCGCCACTTTCGCTCTAACGTACTGTTGTGAACATAATTGTTAAAAGTTTTTGTTAATATTGTTATTTGTTTTTTTTTTGTAATCTGTGTTGTTTGTTATTGTTTTTTTTTTTGTTATCTGTTTTATTGTGACTACGGTGTTTTGAAAAGTGAGGCGAAACACAGTGTTAAAAAGGCAGGCCAGAAAAATAGTTTTTAACGTTTATAAATATTTGAAAGCGGAATCGCAAGGAGCAAAAAGCAAATTACCTCCCTTGAAGCAAACTGCGGAAGCTACGGGTGTATCTGTTCGTACTATACAGAACATCTTGAAAGAAGGAAAAAAAACGATCGAAACAGAGTGAGGTTACGAACATTGACGACTATGATGCAGGTTTAATTAAACGGTGTGTTCATAACTACCATGTCACTAATAAGGAACTACCGACTGTCAATAAACTCCGCCTAAAGCTTCAGGCAGATATCAACTTCCAGGGGTCGAATACCAGCCTGAGACGCATTTAAAAAAAAAAATGGGTTTAAATGGTGCAAGACAGAAAATAACAGGAAGATACTTATTGAAAAATTATTGATTTAACTGGTTGTCATCAAATGTTGTTGTTTTAAGGAATATTATAACCATTATTACTAATATTGGTATTTAAACTTTCATGGTCGTTCATTATATATATATATATATATAGTACCTACCTAATTGCTAATTATTATTTCACGCAAACAGTACCTACAAAATGTATTTTTATACTCAGCACTTTTGTTCGCGACGGTACCTGCGCAACTTTAAAAAGTACCTAACTTCGTTGACGCAAAGTTGTGTGGCGCGTATTGTACTTCTTATGCTTCTATTGCATCGTATTTAAAGATGTTTGCCTTACCTATGCTAAACTTTTAACTACTTACCTAGAAAATGATCGACATCGAAACCAGTAAGTAAGGATTAGAATGTGAGCATGCCACAGGGGAGTAGTTCGGGTCCGTGGGCAGTTAGTGGGCCGGTGTAACCTGTGCCCGGTCGTGTGCGCAGAGTCGGGCGAGGGCGGCGGGCTGGCGAGCGCCACGTCGGCGTGGCTGTGGGCGAGCGCGGGCGGCGCGTGCGCCGTGCTGGCGCTGGCGGCGGCGCTGGCGCTGTCGCT
Organism: Eilema griseolum; assembly: GCA_963662185.1. Lineage (NCBI taxonomy): Eukaryota > Metazoa > Arthropoda > Insecta > Lepidoptera > Erebidae > Eilema > Eilema griseolum. Next base: position 13,702,612 of record OY759258.1, read on the forward strand.
GTGCTGCCGCCGCGCCGCGCCGCCGCTGTCGCCCGACACCAGGTACCGCGCGAGGCGCTGCCTGCTCACTGGCGAGCGGCACCCTTCCCCACTATATGCTACAGTCAAAGTCAAAAATCATTTTTTCTGCATAGACCGTTAAATCAGCACTTACAAAACGTTAATATAAAAAGAAATATGAAAGACTAGTTTAGCAATTGGACCACTGGTTTGAATTTTTTTTTTATATTTAAACAAACATTTACTAAGTCTACTTAGTCTGAATACAATAATTTACTTGAGTAGCATAGTTGAGCGTACAGCTCATTTCCAAGCTTGTTTATCATCTAAGTATTCTTGGATTGTATAGTAGCCTTTCGAACACAATTTACCTTTTACTACCTTCTCAAATTTATTCACAGGTAAATCCCTAATTTCATTATCCAGCTTGTTAAAAAAGCGTATACAGTTGCTCTGGAAAGAATGACTAATTTTTGTAAGTCTACTATTGTGATAGTAGACTTGTAAGCAGTCTTGTAGTCTGCGGACTACAAGATTGTTTTTGTGTTCGGAAGGTATTTATATTATACCTGTCACAAAGTCTTGAATTTTTTTTAGATATTTCTCCTCACATACATTAGGTTTTCGAAAATACATTGTGTCACTACGGTTAGAATGTTTATTTCTTACACTTTTCTCGGGGGGGAGACTCTTGGGTCTGCTGTACTTGTGAAAATTATAAAACCTGATGTTGTAACCATGTTCTGTGAAATAAAGATGATTTGATTTGATTTGAAGTAATAAATAGCTCGCACAGCCCGTTTTTGTAATACAAATACTATGTTTAAATGTGCAGAATTACAACAAAGGAGAATTCCGTAACTCAAAATACTATAGAAATAACTGAAATATACTATTCTAGCCGTATCCACGTCTGTCAATGTCCTAATTTTTTCACAGCCTATGAGGCCCAACTTAATCTACTGGCTATTTTTTTCAATATGTGATCCCCACTGTAGTTTAGCATCAATACTTAAACCTAGGAACACTGTCGATTCCACAAGGTTCAACACTTGTCCATGGAGTTGTGTATAGGTAGGTAAATTTAATTCATTTACTTTTGTTCCCATTATGGTAAAGAATATTTATACTAAACCAATGGACCACTCTAGTAATTGCACCATTCGCTTCGTCATAATTATTTTGTTGCCTTGTAATTTTAAATATTAACGAAGTATCGTCAGCAAATAAAATAATACTATTTTTGTTCCTTACATACTAGGGGAGGTCATTTATCTATATTAAAAATAAAAATGGTCCAAGTCCCTGTGGAACGCCCATCGAAACCACAGATCCTATTGAGCGTGTCCCGTTAACATCGACCCTCTAAATTTTATTGTTTGAACATGAAGTCAGAAGCTTGAGAGCTCTCTTCCTTATTCCATAATGTTCTAATTTCCTGATTAATAATGTGTCATGGTGGACGCAATCGAAAGCCTTGTACAGATCACAGAAGATAGCCAATGCATCATGCTTATCTTCCCAGGCTTCGTAAATACAATTTGACAATTATAAACCAGCATCAGTAGTCGAACGTACTTTAGTAAACCCGAACTGTTTATCATGAAATAATTTGTTTTTACCAAAATGGGACAGCATCTGTCCCAGAATTAGTTGTAGGATGCCGTAGGGCGAAACCGGTCAGGGCAATAACAATTAAAAATAATGTGGAAAAGTACAAGTGAGTTCTTAATATAGGGATTTTAATGCTTTGGTGATATCCTGGCTATTAACAACTGAGAATACGAAAGTGTACTCACACTTGTTTATTGATTCCATAAGCAATGAATTTGAATGAATTTCACGAATCAGATCAGTGGCGAGGGGCAACCCCGTACCGGCTTGCTCTGCAAAAGAAAGCCATAGTTGACATGTTTAAATTTATATCTAAAAACTAATAAACAAAATTTATTGTCAGAAATTGAATGTACCTGTAATCAGAACGCCCAGAATTGTATACAATGGTCGTGTTATGTCGGCAGCACGTACCACAAGTCGTCGGCGTCGACGGGCATCAAGCCGCCGGACCTGTGGATCCACCACGACCAGATGGAGCTCAAGCACATGGACAAGAGTCTGCAGAGCTCCAACAGTAAGAGTACGACGCACTTCTGTTATGTAGCCGTGAAATTAATATTTAAGGACCTGAATATTATTGGCCGATTGTCATCTCTTTCGATCCTTTACTCAAACTAGTTGACAATGACTTTCAGTCAGTAGGACTGAAAGCCAATATCTGAACAATGAAATTTTGATATTTTCCTTGAAGCGACTATTATTTGACCTCCACAGCTGAATGACGAAGTCCTATAGTTAGACCAGATTGTCGGCGTTTTTAGGGTTCCAACTATCCGCAATGAATGGCACAGATATTTTATTTCTTTTTGACAACCTGAACTAATGGTTTAACGTGTTATCCGAGGCATGGAAAAGTTTAAATGTGTTCATCCATTTTAAAATAATTCCGGACAGTATTGCGTAATTAACTCGTGGCCTAGGATGTAAATTTACGGAAAAAAGCCTCAACAAGGATGATGTTGATGACGCATATATGTGTCAAAAAATCTCAGCCAGAATGATGACGCATATATGTATCATGGCTGCACTATCGAAAAATGCGTTGAATACATTTGATAAAAATAAATCTAAATCCCAGCTGGCAAATAATGAAGCAAATTTTTTGGGGGCCTCAATTTTAAAATTATAAATTCCAAGGTAGAGGTTGAAAACATGTTATTTTACGTCAAAACTGGTGACTTACTCGAACAATCTGTGTGGGTATTGGTAGTAATTTGTGTAAATGAAGGTGGCAATGAATTGCTGAATCTGAAATAACAACTAACGAAATGATAACTTACTCGCGTACTATTCGACCACAAAGTCCTTCAAGGGTTGGAGGGAGTTTGTAGCTTTTGAGTACACTAACGTGACGTACCCGCGCCGGGCAGTGTCGGCCAGCAGCGCGGACGTGGGCGGCGCGGCGCTGGTGTCGTCCACGCTGACGCTGGGCCGCGCGCCGCCCGCCGAGTACGAGCCGGCGCGCCACCAGGCGCCGCCGCCCGCCTCGCTCGACCGGAGGCACTACGTGCCCACCTATGTCGGTACGTACAGTACGTACGCACTACACCCCCCCTCCCCCACTGCGCGGTAAGGGTGGCCCACGCTGACGCTGGGCCGCGCGCCGCCCGCCGAGTACGAGCCCGTACAGTGCGTACGTACTACCCCCACTGCGCGGTAAGGGTGGCTCGTGTCGGATATAGCGGGGAGTGGGCCGAACCAGACTGAAAATTGAATACAGGATTTATAGTTGTAAACGACTGTCTGCTGGATAAATGATTAAAGTAAATTGAATTATAATAAATGTACATCTAAACCCAAAAGGTACTACAAAGTGAATAATAACTGAACAATGCAAAAGAAATCGATTATGACATTCTAGTACTATTTCACAAGATGGCGTTAACCACAAGAAAATGTATGATATGACGTAACATCTCACAATGTACGTCAAGTCGATATCACACATTTATTCAATTTTGTCGACATTTAAACTTATTCCGCACCCGCCATCAAACATGAGCCACCTCTACGACATATTATCTAGTTCACTTTTATAATTTTTATCGTGTTGCATGCCTCCATCCAGTTCAGTAGTTCTCACCGTTATGGTCAATCCTCACTGAAAGAGCAGCGACCGGCTGCAGGTTTTTGATATTACTAGCTACTTTAAACCTCTGCATGTGCAAAAGTTCATAGTCATTCAAATAAATAGTGCAGTGATGTGAAATTACACGAGCTTATTAGCAAATACTTCTAATGTGATCAAAAATTAGAAATTTGGATATGTGCACTATACGGAGTAACCAAAACACCCAAAAAGCTGATCAACCACAGTCGCGTCTGTGGTTGATCCCATGCGACCCATGCGCCCATCTATGATTGGTGAAGGCGCACCTCCGCGACCCAATGGCAACTGAAAAACCCGTATTGCACAGTTACGTTATCATGAAGTAGCCGATCAGCCCGGTCACTCTTTCAGTGAGGTTGCCCCTCCCCTATACCTCCCCCAGCACGTTCACTTTATTTGCCCCCTCCCCCCGCGCAGACTCGCGTTCTACGTCCGCGGCGGGCAGTGACGACACGGCGCCGCTCCGCGCGTCTCCAGGTCCGCAGTGGACCTCGAGCCGACGCTGTGACACCTGCGACTTTATGCCCAAGACATGTAGGTCCACATTTGGTTGCGCTTTTTCTGCTTCTCATTCATTTATAAATTAGAGTAGATGTTGGTTCTCTGTGTATCGTCCGAGTACGGGTTTAGAATAAAAGTACTTTTGTATAATGTGATTATACCTTCTTTTTTCCGTGTGAGAATTCCTTTGGATCCAGCTAAAACCGCACATCATTTTGGGTATTCAGATGTCGAAGTGTAGGATTGCCTAAAACCCGTCCCTCGCACCCCGGCTGACTCAGAGCCATCTCCAGTTTCAAAATGGCCCCCTCAGGTGTGAGAACTGTGTCCCTCACATTCAGGCCTGCAGATATTGAGGGATCTCCGACATCTGAGTCGCCTCCACTGCGTATGTGATAATACCTACTGGTGGCGCGTGGCCACGTGCGGTAGTGGACTGTATTGCGGGGAAGTAGCTAACTGTTCCATTGACGCTTTACACACAATAGACAGGTGATCGGGTTGCCGCGGGCGTGATCCAAGCAATGAATGCAACCCGAGAAATTAGGAGAGGATTCACTAACCTTCACGACACACGTGTTTTCACCGCAGCCGGTACACGGATCTTCTCTTCTTTGCTCAGGAGCTGCCGTCAGCATCACTAGATCACTTGAGGAACACACGAGAGGCACAATCCGATCGGTACAAGTCTATGAAGCGGTAAAAATGTAACAAATATTATCCATTTTTGAGAGACGCGAGCGCGGTCCGTCTTTACGCTGGCTAGTTCATAGCGGGACTGAGTCTATATCACAAATGGCGGACGGAAGCTATATCTAGTACTATTCTATGGTTAGTGCGGGAGGGGAGACGGGTATAGAAAGAGTGTGTTTCCGCGTCAAGAAATACAGCTTCTACATCGGCGCAACCATTCCCCCCGGCTTGAAGGGTTACCTTCGAAACGACAAATGCGAAACAAATCTAAAGTCTAATCTAAATCTAGGTTTGGGAAATAACAACTAAAATATAAACCTAGATTGGAGCTCGTGCCTACCGCTGGCTAGGCAGAGGGCAGAGACGAACAAACAACACAACGCAACAGTCTCGACCAAGACGAGACGCGATTAGCCAACAACAAATAAGGGTCTCTTCACGCGGGACCGATACAACAAGCGAGTGCTTCTTCTCCTCGGGTGGTTCGGAAACCGTAGTGGGATTGAATTGACTAACTGGCCACCCATCTAACGCGGCATGAATCCAGGACGGTCCACCAAACCACAACGGGTGATCCAAAATTTGCGAAGGAAGCAATCCACGAGAGAGACAATCGGCTGGGTTGTCGGTGCCAGCAACGTGAAAGAGATTATGTGGCGCCAATTCAGATTGAATTTTTGCCACTCTATTAGCGACGAATGTGTCCCAACGATGGGGCGAAGAGTGGGCCCAACACAAAGCGACTGTTGAGTCCTAAAAGCTAAAAAATTACTAATATTAATGCGAAAATTTACAATTATGTCATTAAGCGACACGGAAGTGCTAGTCTTAGCACTGCCATCCAAAACTACACGGAGTTTTAGTAGTAAGCTTATCTTCTCTAATAACTCCGCGGTGCGGGATAATGTACGAAGGCTGGGTCCCGCCAGTGTCCGCAGGCGCAGGTGAGATGCAACCTTTATCTAAATATTCGTTAACAACCTCATCATAGGCCCGCTTCGACTTTGGGGACGCCGGCATCTTTCGTTCCAAACAAAGAAAGCGTTTTTCAGCGGATACACGGGAGCCACCGAGCGAAAACTTGCGGATGGTAGACTCCAGTGGCGGCTCGACGGTGCAACAGAACGAAGCAGTCGAGTGACTAAAACTATCTATAGAAGCGGGTGCGGAACCAATTATAACAAAACCGAGAACTGTTTCCAGTGCGTGCGGAGCGGGGTACGTCGGTCCCCCTTGAACCTTACGTGATAACTGGAGGTGCGGGAGAATCGAAGCGCCGATCAATATATCGACGACTCCAGGAACAGCGTAAGTCTCATCTGCTAAAGGCAAGTCTTTAAATTTCGTTAATAAAGACGTGTCAACCGGGACGGTAGGCAACTGTTCAGCTATTCTATCTATAACGAGCGAATCCATGTCAAACCAAATATTATTATTAAAACGAGATCTAAACCTTGTTTTAACGGTGCCACGAACAGCTGACTGTAAGCTTCCAAAACCCTTCACCACTGAGCGGGTTGAACGCTTATCAACATTGAAACCAAGACGCCGACAACAATCTTGAGTAATGAAATTACTTTGCGAAGCGCCATCTAACAGCGCTCGAACAATGCGCGGCTTACCTAATGCATCAACAATAACAACGCGAGCGGTCGCAAGACACACAGTAGTGAGTGCAGCACTAGCGGAGAACGAACACAAGGTGACGTCATCCGCGGCGGTCACCGGGCGGGCCGGAGCGCGCGCGAGCGCGGGCTGCGGCTGCGGCGCAGGCTGCCGTGTGTCACCGCTCGACGAGCCAACCGTGCTCACATTGGATGCGGCATTACTATTCTCAAAATGAAGCAAAGTGTGGTGTCTCGCTTGACACTTGCGACAACTATTTCTACTATTACATAAAACAACGCGGTGTTTAGTACCGAGACAATTAAAACAAAAATTATTAGCGCGAACAAATTTATAACGATCACTAGGCGACAATTTCAGAAAACCAGGACACCTGTACAGTTGCGAATGATGAGTGCTACACAAAGAGCAAACAGGTGATTGTACATGTGCTGGTGCGGTACTAACATAAGTATGAGTTGACCTCAGTGACTTCGATGACGCATCTACTTTGCGTGCAGAATCAACAACTATCTTCGCGCCTTCATGTTTCGATGAAGAGCGTTGCAATACTTTTATATGCTCGCGAACAAAACTTTCTAAGTCTTCGAACTTAGGAATTTTATTGCCGCGATGATCCGACTCAAACAAACGAATGGTTTCGGAATCTAATTTCCTTAAACCCATATACAAAAATACGAAGTCGCAGAGGTCATCGATCTTTAGGTTCTTTACGGCGCGAACAGCTGACGCGAAAGTATCTAGAAATTTCTCTAAGTTTTGATCGTTACATGCCGTAATAGATTTCAAATCAAACATCTGATCTAAATAGGCGTTAGCTACCGATCTTTTATCCTCATACCTAGCTTTCAAAGTATTTAAAATTAAATTATAATTCTCGGCACTAAACGTAATTCCAGCGCAAACGGTTATAGCTTTACCAGTCAATTTTTCAACGAGATAATGCAATTTTTCGTGATCTGTCAACGAATCGTTCTTATCTATTGTATTCTCAAAACTATCTATAAATAGACACCAATTGCGAATGTTACCATCAAATTCGGGTATTTGAATTGGTGGCAACTTAGGTCGGTCGCGAGTGGGGTTGGGTAGGTCAGCCGGTTTCTCCAAACTCCTAGCGACGCGTTTGATACGACAATACAAATCGTCAAACGACGATAAGGCTTGATAACTCACTGAGTAATCGGGATTCAAATTCAACTCTAAAACGTTGATGTCATGTACTAAGGTTTCGAAATCCGCGCGTAGACTATCTAAGTTTTCTATAGAACACAAGAACGAATCTCTGATGACCAAATCAGAGGTTTTAAGTGCATTATCATAAATCGATTGTACGCGAGAGTAAATCATTTCTTTTTTAGCGTATAAAAGTTTCAATTGAACCTTACCGGTCTTATCAACCTTTGGGGACATGTTTACAATTAAATCTCAAACTAAAGTGCGGTAAACAACAAATATGAAATGACTTAATCTTAGCGGTACAGAGCAGCGAGGCGGCGCGAGCGATACTCGGCAGGTAGGTATTTACAACTGTGAATGCACGCTTGAACAAAACGCTCCCGGCAACAGCCAGATCGTACTTACGCAAGCCAGACCGCTGTCTAGGTTCAACTATTATTTCAGAGATTAAGTATTGCGTAATATCTATTCAAATTAAAATACTTTCGTATGAATTGGAATGAGGTACAACCACGTGTCTACCCACGCAGGTACCAGGCAAATACGACGCGAGCCAGCGGCGAGCGAGCAACGTAATTGAAAAAAATAAAACAAAGCCAAATGCGTTAGGTATTACACTGTGCCTATGCACTAGGGTGTCTAGTATACCTAAGATCTAAGCCTAAATACCTAGATGCGGGGTTTTCTACTAAAATAACTATATTTAGGCGCGGTGCGAAAATTGCGACCACGACTAAGTGTTGATACGCTACCTAACCTATTTATGTATTAGGTAGGTACAATGCGAGCCAGCGGCGAACGGACAACAAATTCTAAGCCTAAATGTCTGGATGCGGGGTTTTCTACTAAAATAACCAGGCACTTAGGT